>BJBW01002426.1:0-84976 GCA_004320125.1 Scolopax mira
CACGGAGAGTGCTATCAAAACACAAGTCTGACTGCTCACAGACTCACCAGACAACACCAGAATCATTACCCACATGAGTCTAATATCCATAAATATCACTCAATAATCATAACGGATTGAGGCCCATCGTTCAGAAAGGCACTCACTTTGCCGTACCCTTTGTCCTTTGTTCCTCCTTATGAATCCATGCCCATTTTCTACGTCAACTTCTCTGACTTCGGTTTTCAGCTGCTGGCTCTTGCACCTTTTCCTCTTGCACTGGGGAACCCTTAGGCACTCGGTATTTTCTCCTCTGCAGTTATTATCCGCTGTAATCAAGCTACTATTTAGTTTCAGGGTTTGGATTGCCCCCCCTGTAACCTAACATAGTGAGCACTTCCACCTTTCTCACCAAAGGATTTTTCTCCAAGCTTCCTACAATCTTTGGACCATTTTGTGATTTTCTGCCAAAGCTTTGGTCTTTCAATTGTGGATATCTAAATAACATTAAAATGGCAGCAGCCCATCTCACAATCTCTGCGATAAACAAAGCTTCAGGACACAGCCACAAACACCCCACACCCTAAATCTCTTTCCAGACTGCAGCCCCCCCCATCCCTACACCTCTCTATGGTGACACTATCCCTCTCATTATTCTGAAGAGCATTTTGTTTAACTATGCTTAATCCAAATCCCACTTTTGTCTTTTCCCTGTGTTCACCCACAGCATTCTACACACAGATTTCAACAGCAGTAATTGTTATTAATATTGACTAATACCAGACTTTATTACTGGAGGACCACCCAGAAAACCCGGAGCAGGGCAACGACAGCCCCCAAGACAACAAAGTGCTTTGTCAGCCAGCCCTTAACCCAATTACTATAGGCTTTATTCCACTGAATAACTCAAACAAATAGTTTTAATCAGAACATAAAACAACGTTAGAACCAGCATTCTTAAAGGAATCAATTTACATTCCATCTTTATAGAAAACTATGGATAAAGGATCACATCACATGACCCAACATCTACATCAAAAGCTACTTTTAAAACTCACTTAGTAGGTAAAAGATAGGATGAAAAGGAATGGAAGGAATAAGAAAAAAACACCACCTAAGAGTTCCTGCCTCCAAAGAATGTAGTAAACAGATGCATTTTGAAAATAAAAAGTCTGATGTCATGGTTCCTCTGTACCTCTTTGTTTTTGCATGCTTAACCACTGGGGCAGGTACTACAGCCTTCCCAACAGCAAGGGACTTGCTCTCCCAAAAATTCACCTTTCCACATCCTCTCGATTTCAGCGGGAATATGGGATTTCACCATCTCACAGAAATGAGCACCATGTACTTCAATATACTTTGTAACATAATGAAATATTCTATTGAAATTACGAGATCTAAAAAACAATAACTTTATTGCTTCTTACAACTTTTTCACTGTAAAATTCAACTCCAAGGTAGTAATTGGCAGGGACAAAATTATGTAGCAATTAGGGCATGACAGCAAAAGTAAACAAGAACTGAAAATGGGTTCGACACTTCTGGTAACAAGCAGGTAATTATCACAGCAGCTTGAAAAGGGCATAATCAACCAAACTGACATCATCCCTCCCACATAATAAAATGTGAAATCCCTTTACATGCAGTGTAGCTCTTACGCACAGCTGGTAAACGCTGCTAGTCTAGTCTCGATGGCTGTCTGCAGAGCAGCTGAGGTTACATTTGGGATACTTCAACACTGCATAATTTTATTTATTTATGTAGAATGATGGTAACTATTACATGTTTCCATCCGTTGTAGACTATAGAGATTCCTTCTAGAAAACAGTATTTTATGCAAATGCTTTCCCTTCTCTAAGTGTAACTTTTTTTCCCAAAGTTCCTAGAATACAGAAAAAAAAATCACTGCCTAAAAGGTACAGTCACCGTTACACCTCCACCTACAAGTTAAAATACGTTTAATGTTTTTAACATAAAAATAGAAAGTTGCTAATTTTAAATATACTCAACTCTTAAGTACTAGATTTTACCAACACCTTTATTTCCCTTCATGACTCATTTTATAATTTTATGTAAACTTAGGTGTGAGCATAAGTTGTTGTCTCAAAGCAGCATTATCCTGTGGACATGCTTGTTGCTCACATCAACACAAAGTCTGGTCGTATCACAAATGGTAATGCATTCATCTTCATAGCATATTTGAGGTAATTAAAATATGATCTGTAAAAAAATTCATTTACCCGTTGTACCCTTTCAGCATTATTTTATTGCAAGTTTCTCACTCTCATCACTGCAGTGTTTAGAAAACCCATCAGCCCCAACTGACTCAATACCAGTTGTTCCAGCTGTTAGAGGGTGCTGTGGGGAACCTCCTTCTCCTTTTTCTGTATTTTCTACATTCCTAACTTATGTTCCTCTCCATTTTCGCTCTCCTCACGTTGACAAATCCATTTGCCTCCATACTGTCTGTCAACACCATTAGCTCACTGCTTCCGCCACCTTCCAGCTCATTAACAACAGTAATGGTCGAACCAAACCAAACCCCTACACTCTGCCATTAAGTATTTCCATCCAGCTTCAATATTTCAGATGACTTTCATTCCTTGTTTCTTGGATACAAGCAATATTGGCTCAATTTGTATTGATTTTTCAAGTGAAACTGCCACAAAACATTTACAGAGTACCTGTACCCATCATTTTGCAAACTGTGCTGCAAGCACCATGAGTAAAATATATGAATTATTAACACTTATTTTCTCACCTTTAAAAGCTGAGCACTAACACGTCACAACATGAAATCTTGACACACCTACTATCTTGAGCAATCTATTTTTTTTAATCTTTTTTTTTGTTATCTTGAGCAATCTAATTTTTTCCAAGAAATTCTCGCAAAGATAACCCAAAGGTGAGTTTCCTGGACCTCAACTTTGCAAAAGCACTAAGGCAATTTTGAACAACACTATTCATTTCAAAATATAAATATGATCAGCGTGTAGCCCAGAAAAGGCATGCCTTGACTTGTGCAAGGTCTAGTTTACTGGCAAGTAAAACAGATGTAGGCACAACGGGAGCTATTTGATTGCTGACTGTACATAACCTACACAATAAAGATGTTAATACTACTCCACATCTTCTATTTTTTTATTTGCATCTGAACCACTTTAAATCTCACATTGCTTACAAAGGTTTACATTGTACAAGATCTAACATTTTTTCTTGGAAAAAATGGTAAAACTAGGAAAAAAGGCTAAAAACCTATGTTTACCAGTTTAAAACTATACCACAGAAAGGGAAACATTGGCCTCAGAACTAAAAAAGATAAAGACTAAATAAAAAAAATTTTAAAATAAAAAATTAAACCCCCATATTTTTAAACCCATTGCCATTGATGAAACCTCTTCCTTTGAAAAGCAACGCTGCTCTGAACCACTATGATTTTACTATGAGGATCTACAAACATGACAAACAGCTGTAATGCAGTGATTCCGTGATTATTGCTAGCAGGGGTCAAAGCAAAACGAACACAACTTGGACGAGGGTCAAACCTTCACCTGCAGTCCCACGTCAGCCGCCCGTACCCTTTACAAACGGGGGTCCTACATCCCGAGGCAGCTCGCAGCCCGTCCCCCAGGCGGGCAGGTTGGCTGGGCGCCGGCAAAGGAACAGGGATGAGCAGCTGCAGTAAAAGGCGAGTGCCGAAGCTGCTGCTGCCGGCAGAACACATCTCTGGAATCGTGGCCTTAGATGCCCTATAAATGTAAAGCTAACGAGAAAGTTTCCATTACTAACGAAACATGGGTACATACGTTACCAGGGAACAGCCCCGCAGAAGCGAAGAAGTGGCAAACCATTAACACCTTTTCTTCTCCGCGTATTTTTGCTCTGTTTCAGTGACTGATTACACTAGAAATATCTTTTTTTACTGCAAACCTAAATACTCTAATGGCATCCAGGCTACACAGCATTCAGTATATTGGAAAATGGGTATTATAGAATATAACTATAGAATAGTTTGGGTTGGAAGGGACCTTAAAGATCATTGAGTTCCAACCCCCTGCCATGGGCAGGGACACCTCCCACCAGACTGGGTTGCCCCATCCAGCCTGGGCTTGAACACCTCCAGGGATGGGGCGGCCACAACTTTTCTGGGCAACCAGTGTCTCACCACCCTCACAGCAAAGAATTTCTTCCTAATATCTAATCTAAATCTCCTCTCTTTCAGTTTAAAATCATTACCCTTTTTCCTATTGCTACACTTCCTGGTAAAGAGTCCCTCCCCATCTCTCCTGTAGCACCCATTCAGGTACTGGAAGGGGCTATAACGTCTCCCTGGAGCCTTCTCCAGGCTGAACAACCCCAACTCTCAGTCTGTCTTCACAGCAGAGGTGCTCCAGCCCCCTCACCATCTTTGCGGCCTCCTTTGGACCGGTTCCAACACTACGTCCTTCCTGTGCTGAAGATTCTAGGATATCTTAATTCTCAAGACATGGGAGAAAATCTAACACACCAAGAAATTCCAGGCATCAATGTTCTGCCTTACAAGATACAAAACAGGCATATAAAGTCATCTGACAGAGGAATAAATACTGATTTTCTTCCTTGCATCTGGACCCTACAATAAAGGTAACATGGTTGGTTCATCATCCCTAAGGGAAACTTTCTTCATCTGAACAGCTGGAAATAATGTTTTGTTGGAGAACTACAGTATTTTTGAAGCAGAGCTTCTCCCAGTAAGAGCTCTGAGAGGATGCCAGGCAAACAAAGTTAATAATAACACCAAAATTTTACCTTCTCTAGATACAGGCACACCCCAAAGCCTTATTTTCTTATACCAAATTCTATGGCCCAATTTGCAAATATGTTGAGGGTTTATCTCCTCCAAAAACAAAATAAAAGTTGATGTTTAGCTTTCCTTGGAAAATAAAAAAAAAGTTAAGGTTTCAGTCTCACTAGACACACCCCACATTAGCAAAATCCAGCATTTAATTTATTGCAGAATAACACTAAGTTGGTAACACAAAGTATAAGAACTTAAAAAAAAAAAAAAAGACAGAAAAAGTGTGTTATCATTAAAAATCATTACTTATCAATGCCACTGAACTAATTCTATATGTAAATAACAACTATCACCAAATATGAACTTTATTAGTTAAATAAATTTCTGTCATTTCACTTCCAAATTTTAGACAACTGTTTAAATGTTCAGCCTTGGATGCACACAGTAAAATAAAAACATACGAGTCTGAGAACTTGGTTCAGAAGTACCCCACCTGTAAGTTCAGTGCTCAATAATTAACCTATGTTCTTTTCCAAGGAGTGTCTGAAAGCCCTTCTGTCGTCTATGCTTTCTGTTTAAAGCCATTACCTGCTTGTCTTACCAAAACAGGCCCTACTAAAATGTTTGTCCCCATCTTTCTTGTAAGATACTAGTTTCTTAAGAGACACAACAGGAACTCCCAAGGCCAACCAACTCTTTTACATGTCAACTGTATCAAAAAAAATGCACTTAAACAGAACTCAGATAAGCAGCTACTACATGTTTACAACAGGGACCCTGTTTGAATAAAGCAAAATGAGTTACAGTGTTCTACAACTAAGCTTTAATGCAAGGATTAAAAGTGAAGGAAAACAGTCAAGCTCCTTACACACTTTTAAAAACAAATTTATAGACGTACGTCTGAAGCCACAATAATTGTTAGCCAAAATTAACAGCCAACAAATTACTTAGAAACGTTCATCCTATTATTCAGGAAGATCTAAGAATACCAAAATATTTTTAAAACAATAATAGAAAGTCATGATTTAAGCCACATTAGAAAACTCTCCCCTAAAGCTTCCAGTTATTGCAATAGTTCTTAAGGCAGAATTTCATGACAAAAATACTTTTTTTGTGTGTGGCAGAGACATACAAAAGGATTCTTAGGGATGCCAAACACTTTCAGAACTCTCCAGTGGTGACTCACCCTGTTATGTATACAAAGCTTTCATTAAAAAAAAAAGGGGGAAAAAGAAAAAAAAGCCAGTTGGCATCATTTCAGCTCCTCAGTTAGCAATCTTCAATTTACTGTTATTTCTTGTACAAAGTATTTGAAACACTCTGCAATAAAGTATTCTGGTATGCTAATTTTGGGGAGGAAAACGTGCAACTTCACTTGAATGGCCTTTCTTACACAAAGACTTTCTACTCTGGTTCACCAAGTGCTCTGAGATGGCCTCAAATACAATTTTTAGCTAGACAGAAATTCTTTGTTGCTCCACATCAGTTCTTTGCCAGTTGCTCTGATCAACTATTTTGCCAAAACAAGAATAATAAGTCTTTCAAGTGAGTCCTGATGAGTGTAACAAAACAAATCATTTCTTAAAAAAAAAAGTGGGGGGGGAGACCACGCAAGGTGTAAGTATAACTGCTCCTGAAAACTTTAAAAGCATACAAGCATTCTGGCTGTCTCTTCAGAAGCAACATTTGAATCCCACTCCTGAAAATGAATTTATTTAGATTATCTCTTGTACTTCAACCAAATCACAACGAATTAAAACTACCATGTAGGTGCAAATAATTGTAACGAATTATAATAAGACAGGTTTCTTTTTTTATATATGACTTCTTCGAAACGTGGTGGGGTTTTTTTTTTAGTTGGCCATTGTTTTCATTACTTATATACATGAACAGTTCCAAGATGTATAAGAAACCAGCAGCTTCCCACAGCGCTACATACAGCACAAGCATCCTGCACCCTGCTCCATCCAGTGTGGAGGCTAGTCTTTCCAGAGGATAGTTTCCATTCCTGCCTGTTCATCTTCTACCTGTGGGCACCTACAGACCCAGGTAACAGCAGCTGTGGAGCTTTTTTAATCAAACAAACATTCACCTTCTGAAACTCACCTCAAGATTCACTCTGCACAGGCAGCTAGTCTGGAGTTAACAGCCCTCCCATTGGCCAAATTCAAACCAACAAGCAAGATACAAATAATTTCCTTTATTTTCAATCCCTTCAGCCACTCGCTTCTCCAACAACTCAGTCCCTAGTGTTGATCCTTTTCTAAACATGGCCACACGTTCATAAGAAGTAACCTCAGTATCAGCTACACAACTTCTCTTTCCCACTGGGGACACACTTTCCCGCATCTCAGATGCTTTCAGAACAGACGCCTCCCCCACCACCACCACATATACATTTCATTTTATTTCTTATAAACGCCTCCTACCCACAGTAGTTACAAGTGCCAAATCATCTGATTTCACAAAGTGTCAAAAGAAAAGACAGATCTAAGAACTTATATAGCATTTTCTATCCCATTTTGTTCTGCAACATGTTAATTTGGAAAAAATAGCCTTCATTTGCTCAAATTGTAACAATCACAAGTCCACTGTCCCTCTCCAGTCATTTGCACTGATGACAGGACTTGATCAACCATACTGTGTTTTCGATAAGTTTATGTTTTCAGTAGGTACTGGCAAGGCTACATCTGATAAGGTACAAATTAAATTTCTGGATTCGTGCTATGAGTCTTTGAGCTTGAAGCATACTGATTTCCACACTGCACAAAAATTAAAGCTAAAGAATAGCCCATTTTTTTTTCTACTTCCAGACAAGATAAGGCAGCTTGTCTTAGAAAGTATAACTAAAGCCTTTTGATTTTTTTTTTATTTAGTCTTAAATTTTTGTTATTCTCTCATTATTTATGTAGTACTGTACGTGGTCATGGCAAATTACCAACGTAATTTACGCTGGTTCTCTAACTGTAAGACTATCTTATTAATTCTTATTAATTCAATTTAATAATAATAAAAAAAAAAGACAAGTCTTTGATAGTTAAAAAGCAAAGGTACAGGAAAACAAGAGACAGCCCCAGTCAACAACAGAAGCTTCACATTTCGTATTTGTCTTTAGAAGTCCACATTTTAAATGAAAACACACACTATTTTCATTTCCTCAAACTTAATCATCAGTTGATAGCAGAGGAGGGATGAAGAAGGGAAAGGGAGCTGAAGGCACCACATCTTCAGCACAGGTTTGAGCATGGGGTGGGGAACAATCAGCCTCAGAAACAAGAGAGATGGTTCAGAACACACAGCCCAAACACAACGGAGGGCCCAGAGCAAAGGATGGGCTTGGCTCCATCTAACAAACAAAAGGGGATACTTTAATCACATTTTAATCAGGGCTTGCACATGACCCAGTCCATTAGATACTGAAATGCTGCCGCAGCTACTATCCGGCCACCTGGGCTTGTGGTGCTAATGCTCAAACTGGCCATGACAATACCCTTGAGGAAGGAAAAATAAATAAATAACACTGCAGCAGCTTTGCTTGATAACACTAGTAACGCACTGGGGGTTTTAAAGATCTGTAGAGTCACAAACATCAGCACAATTAAGTGTGAAATCTAAACTCACAGATAACCAGTTTAATCAGGAGATACAATATGCAGAATAATTAAGTGCATTTATGATCTATATTAAATAGGTTCACCATCCAGATACAAATATTATTTAACGAATACAATGAATCAAAACTTAAGCTATGTAATCCAAACATTTAACATCAGAAAACAGGATCCCATGACCCCCTAAGGCTGCAAAAGGTGAAAAAATCTACTGCGCTAAGAACGACAAGATAACCTGCTAGTAGTCCACTTGCTTCTTTATGCCTTTAAAAAGCAGTCCCAGTACACACACACAACATTTTTCAATTTAAATAAGATTTCGCTGATGTAACCTGGTGCTCTCAACTAGGTCTTCGGTATTTGTGCACCTCCTTCAGAGGCATAGGTTTTTCCCCACACATATATTTTCATTTATCTTGATAACTATAATCATATTTCAGATTGAAAAGGTGTCACAAAATTAACATTTACTCTCTCTTCCAATACATACTACATGGCACTGATGCCAGCAGGTTCAAGATAAAGAAAATCCCAAGCACCAGATGGCTGTTCTTCTCACAGCATGCAGTTACACCGTGGTACTCCATGCTCAGGACATTGAAAATTTGTGGGATTGAGGATAGTCTGGACACATTCAAAGGAGATGTCCAATGCCCAAGAGATCTAACAAAGAGAGTCATCCGTGACTCCAGAAATCCCACAATTCTTTCCCAACCTTCCACAATTCAGGGAAGTATCATTACAAAATTATCCCTTTCTTCTTTTCCTTCTGAGGCATCTGCTATTAACACTGCAGGAAGCGTGATGATGGGACATCCAGATCTGACCCGGAATAGCTGCTGTTGTGAAATAGGTAATGTCTCCATATTCTCTTACAGACTCTGACCCCAGAGGCAGGAAAACAAAGCTCACTGTGTTGCCCAAATTACTGTCACACCTAAAGACTGATCTTTAACAACAATAACCTTCATTTACAGCCTTGTATTCAACATCCTGAACTGCAAATAGCGAACACTATCAGTGGCATATTAAAGTTTCGTTCCTCTAAAAGACTTGCTCCTGATTTCTGATGTCCAGAGACTCCAATGCAGAGAATCAGTTTGCATGGTGGGAGGTGGTGGTGAGGGAGAAAGAAGCTAAGAAAACATCTGAGCATCATATTCAGTTAAGTAGATGGCTTATTAGGGTCTTGGTCCATCATGTATTGAAAAGATTATACCATGTATATAATGTATATAAGCACCATACATTCCTTCAGCCAGGTGGTCTTTATCTACCACAGTAACAAAAAAAACCTCAAGAACAGAAAGCTTCATGTCATACAATCATGTTTTTCCACAAGATACTTTTGCAGTCAAAAACCACTTAATTTTTTTTTTTTAGTTAAGCAACACTAAGCTCCTCTGGCAGCTCAATGGATTCTCCTACATCACCAAATTCCACACACAGCCTCAGAAATAAACTAAGCGCCATGTATCATGTCACCAAAGAAAGTCAGATGACATTCTGCTGCTATCTTCTCATTTGAAATAATATCCAATCCCACTATACCAGCATTCTAGCTTACTTTTTATAGGGAATTAATAACATTTGGCTTCTTGTAATCAGTTAAAAGACTAGAGAGAGAGATATTAATGGGAGTCTGCTATGAACCCATCTGAGAGGACAGGTAGACATTACTTGTAGAGAGGGCTGAGGGAAAGCTCACAAGATGGTTGTCTCCTGAAAAGCGATGGAGTAAGAGGCAATTTATTATCTGTGGAAGACAAAGAGATGAGCTTTAGGGCAGGGGTGTAAGGAAGATATTAGGGTATGACTGTATTTTGTCATTTGTCAATTTGTCATTTGTGTATTTGTCATTTCTGTGGCTCATGACTTGAACCACCCCACAAGTCCTGATTTTCAGCACCCAGGCTCATCTTTTTGATGAAATTCGGCATGCAGCTTGGAATGCCAGGACAAAAGAGTTAAGGATTGAGTTCTGTGAGAAACAGCTGGTGTCCACTAACTTGTGGGCAAGTTCATCCTCATGAGTAAAGTTGCTTAATTTCATCCATACACTTTCCATGAGGATGTGGTGAATGTTCATGAAGAAATACAGTAAAAGACCAAGTCTATTACACAGAATTCTATGATATGAGTGATTCTGACTTGGAGTGCACGTACCAGGGTGGCCATAGAGCTCTGTCAGCAAATTTCACTTTTGCTGCTCAGGTACAATCTAGGTACAGGGATGATATCCTGAAAGTTTGCTTCTCACGAGTTTAGCAGGCTTAGGAGGCTGTTGGAAGGACTGGAGAGGAAATTCCAGGGAAGGTTATTTCAAGATACACCTTCTTTCAGTATAGGTCGCTACCACTGGAAAGACTCTGCAAATTGATTTTGGACTCCAGATGTAGAAGGCACTTTCTGTACAGACATAAAGTACTTATGGGGCAGCTGGACACTTTGTAAAAAAGCAACATATATTTCCCTGTATGTTCCCAAAAGCTCACCTGTTTTACCCAGTGAGACAGAATATCGGCTCTCATCCTTGCTTCTCTTAAAGCCTTAAGAGACAAACACCACCACCACTGTTTTTCTGCCCCTACCTATAGTTATACCACTACCGCACATCTTTCAAATTCCTCAGAAATATTTTCACACACAGAGGATGCTACAGAACAGCCAGGAAAAAAACTACCCCTACAGCCTGCTGATAAGATCAGAACCAACACTGGCTTTTCTACTGCAAAGGAGACATTCAAGACAGCCTTCCCTAGAAAAGGTCTCCTACTCTTCACCTACAAAGATACATTACTTCAGGAGAGCAAACCAAGTAGCTCTTCTTTAACTGCTTCCTGGCCCAAAGAGAACGCTTTGACACAGGAGATGGTAAACAGTAAAAGGATAGGGTGTGGAGCCCTACAAGCAAAATTATTTATCCCTACATCGCTCTAATAAAATTTAACAACTAATATCAGTACTTATGATACTGCTATTTGTTTGATGAAACCACGTACTAGACAGCAGGTCTCAGAAGACAGGTCTAGCTCTGGAAGAATACCATCAAATAAGCCCAGTTTTTACCGAATGGCCCAGAAATGCCTTTTTTTTTTTCCCCTCTCTACACATAACAGGACTGTGATTCTTGTCAGTCTCTGTGAGCAGTGGGAATAAAACATGACTAACTGGCTCGTCAAAGAATGGCACAGAAATCAAGAACAAGATTTTGTCATTTATAATTGTTATGATTTCAGCTTAGCACTGTTTCATGGACCCTAAGTTGACAGAAAACTAGTCTCACATTTTGTCAAAATTCGAAGAACGAAAAACTATTCTGCAATGTCTGGTTTATTTTTTCTAAAGCATCCTGTTCCCCACACTTTCTGATCATGTAGAGCAGCAACTGGTTAGCACTGTTCAAAATAGCAGGTACAGAACAAACTGGACTCATACTGATGAGTGTTTACTCTCATGACTATTTTATTTCAATGGAAAACTTTCTATTGACTTCAGTTGTCTTTGAAACAGAGTTGTGTACCTTAGAGAATACCTTATCATCCTGTTTAATAATTAAATGAATCCATACAGTACTTATTCACTGCCAGTTCTTTATTTGGAGGTCTAGAGGCATCAATAATGAAAACTCCTGCACAGATACAGGTGAAGCTGTCAGCAGCAGACATTGAAGATTAGGCAGTCATAAGAAAAAAAATAAACATATAAATATAATATAGAGGTCTAGCAATGATCAGGTGAACTACCTCCCCCTAAGCTTCATTTCTCCCAGCTATCACCAGAACAAACAGTAGCAAGCAACCTTCATCAACAGGGGCGATGGCAGCAGATGTCACAACTGGCAACAGCAGTTTCTGGCTATACACTGCAGTTCAGAAACTCTGACTTTCCGGTAACACACTAAACAGAAGTCAACCGATTTCAAAATATCCCCAAGGGAGGCAATAGTACTGCCTAAAATAGTAGCTATTCACCAATTCAGCACTAGGATTCCAAAACTTTCTATGGAAAAGTGACATAACCATCTCAGCAACTGAAATGCAGCCTCAATAGCTGCATGTGTTTCCAAAAAATAAGAGAGAGAAAATTATTAACTTACTAACTCCTCATAGCTACACATCCTACAAAATTTTAGGTGTATTTTACTTCCCAAAGACAAATATATTGGGGGGGGGGAACATACATTCATATTTTGTAGACTAATACCCAAGCTAAACAAAATATACAGGCCAGGCTCCCCTGCCCAGTCCAGTTTCACGAGTTTGTTCATCCAAGACTGTACCCTGATGCACACAAACCAACTCAGAAATCTTCCAGGCTTCCATCATTCTCTTATTCCAAGAACTAGACTGCAAACTGTAATAGTTCCCACTTCTGGAGCTGGGTAACCAAAGCTGGTATTTTCATTGTTCTTTAAACTGTTTCTTAAATTAAAAATCTCAACTTCCTTTAACAAGGTGAAAGCAGATGACATGGGACAAACAGAAGGGAAAAATGGTTAAATATACATGAAAAGAAAGACAGCTCACAGACAAACTACTGCACTAAGATGGATTAAGGTGAAAGAAAAAGACTGAAGTCTATGCTTCTCATCCTCCATCTCCCATCTGTCTTCAAAATTACATTCCTGTAACTCTGGATTCCTCTTTTCTGATCACTGCAAACCCACCATTCTTCCAGAAGCCCTCTACCTTGCTTTTGCACCCATTCCTATGTGCAATCAGCCTTCTACTGAAGTATTACAAAGACAAAATGAAATGTTTCAAACGAGAAAATTCTGCCAAAGTTTAAAAGAGTAGTTACTGTTCCATCCAGACCTCCATTTTATGATTGCTCTGAACATAAAATGACTTCTGACATGACTGTGGCTAAACCCTTTGTACACAAGGCAAGGCAAGGCTGACACAGTGGTGACGACACCTCATACACCTTCTATTATTTGGCCCAGATCAAGAAACCTTTGAAAAGGTTAGAAGATATTCCTGATACATTCCTTCATCACTCTGCTTGACCACCGTCAGTCTCTTTTTGCTTGTCAAACTCATTCTCAATGGTGCCATAAAACTGTACTGCCAAAGATCACCCAACTCAAGTGGAAGGGCAAGGTGAGTGAAATAAAGTTCCAACCCTAATCCTTCTTCTCATAGCTCCAGATACACCATCTCGGTACAGTCTGACCCAACACACCCCTGCTCCCCACCCCACTCTTTGTTCTGCCAGTTCTATCATATCTTTTCACCCCAGTCCTCACAGTTGGAAAAAAGCCTTCAAGTTACATCAAACTCAACATCCTCACAAGTAATTTGGTTCAAAGAATGTAGATTTCTGCAGAACTGTAAGCATCAATAAGAATTCTGCTTAAGGTTCTCTGAATTCTGGAAAAATTCACCACAGCTCTTCTTCCCCCTTGTCTAATCCCATCTCAGGCAGATGCCCCATGGAGTAACCATTCCATAACTGCCCATTTCTGAGTTTATCACATTTGTACATTTTCTCACAGCTTCTGATGTGAGACAGTAACAGGGGGCAGGAGTATAATTTACATCATAAACTGGTTGGGGCAGAAGCCTAACTATAAAGCAGGCAGTAATAACCTGCTCTCACATACACTTCCTAAACAGTTCACAAAAGCAACTTACATTCTCTTACTATATTTGGAGCACAAAAACTGAAAATAAAGATAATAAAGAAAATAATAAAGATAAAAAAAAAATAATAAAGGAAGGGGAGAGGGGAGAGAAAAGAGATAGGGAGATCTGGAGTAGAAACAACATGGAAGTGTCTGTGGTCAGGAGGAACACACTCAGTTCCATCTGAAACAAGTAATTCATCCCTGAAACAGAATTATACCCAAGAACTGCAAGTCCTGACTAAACAACCAAATACACACACAAGCGACTCTTCTTCCATGCCTTCATCTTCCACAAGTATCTAATTAAGTAATGTTAGTCAAGTATTTACCTTTCAGGGCTTGGTAACTAGGGTGAAAACACAGGTCAAAGTAGCCAATGTGCAAAATTTTATTTTCCAGCTATATTACAAAAGCACCATCAGCACAAACCCCACTTACTGTGTAACATCTCACCAGGGAATACAGACAAGAGGGAGACTTCACCCAAGAAACCAACAGAAATGCAACGCATGTGACTAACTTCCAACAGATCTTACGGAGGAGCCAAATACCCTCCACATGTGCAACGTCATCTACGCTTACATATGGTGTCAGACCTCAACTTTGAGATGAAAATAAATCCTAACAAGTCCACATGTAATTATGATCTATTTTTAAGATCACAGAATCACAGAATTGTCAGAGTTCGAAGAGACCTCTAGAGACCATCTAGTCCAACTCCCCTGCTAAAGCAGGGTTGCCCAGAGCACATCACTCAGGACTGCATCCAGGCAGGTCTTGAAGGTCTCCAGAGAAGGGGACTCCACAACCTCCCTGGGCAGCCTGTTCCAGGGCTCTGTCACCCTGTAAGAAATTTTTCCTCATATTTGAATGGAACTTCCTATGTCCCAACTTGTGCCCATTGCCCCTCATCCTGTCACTGGGAATCACTGAAAGAGTCTAACTCCATCATCCTCCAACCCACCCTTTAGACACTTGTAAGCATCGATAAGGTCTCCCCTCAGCCTTCTCTTCTGCAGGCTAAAGAGACCCAACTCTCTCAGTCTTTCCTCATCAGGGAGATGCCCCAATCCCTTAGTCATATTTGTTGCCGAAAAAAAGATGTTTCCAAAGGAAAAAGCTCAACTGTTGCTTTTTGCCACTCATTTTGATACACAACCGTACCTAAGACATTAGGAAAAAAAAGAAATCAGCAAAGACTGCTCAGTCAAAGACACATCTGTTTGCTGATTACGTTCCACATCAGATTACCCAACACAAAGATCTGAAGGCTCTTCAGCAGCAGACGCCCACCTATTCCCACTGTGAGGCAAGCGCTGCTCTGCCGTGCCACTGTCTTCTTCCCTACCCAACGAGGGTGATATTTCCCAGTTCACCTGAGCCATCCCAGCCAGTGCCGCCGCCGTGGCACAGCCAACACCAGGAACCATGAGGAGACATCCAATATCCCTGATATCACACCCTGGGATGATGCCAGAGAGCCACAACACTCCAAAAAGGATTTAAGGGGGGGGGGGAAGACAGAATTATAAAAGACTAGCAAAAGGCCCACCACCAAACTGGGGTTTAATGCTTCTTTCTGAAAAACACACTACCTCCTGGAGTTTCCAGAAGCCTTTCTAATGACTGATATTGGAATGGCCCAAACAAAACAACAAAAAAAATATCTTTCAGCTCCTTTAGAATGTGCTTTTGACAACACTCCAGAGCCAGTTTCCCTCCTTCTCAGGCTGCATATTTTATACTGAATGGTTTACAAAGTACACACTATTCTATACTAAGAGTTTCCCATCCACACTTCAGGAACAGAGCTTAAAAGCAGTAAAATTTGAGAGCAGTGACAATAAAAGAATACTTTTGCCATTATTTTTAAATAGCTGACTAAATTTCAGGCTGGAAATACCCTGTAAAGCACAGGCTGCATGGTCCTTTTAGCCTGAAACAAAAGCAGAAATCAATACATGGCTGCTTTTCATTTTTGCTCAGCCGTTTACCTTTAAGAGATCATTTTCAGGCGAATCCAATGAGCAGTCACATTAAGAAAGCGTACATGATGCAACTACTTTCTACTGGCGTATTATGTAAATGACAATAATGGCACCCCTTGCCGTGTGTGTGTCCGTCCCAAAAAAAAAACCTCTCAGGGAACGTTTTTCCAAGGAGTTTCTGTTTGGGAAAGAGTAATACCTGACAAAACAATTGTGCCAAAATTCAGTAACAATTCCTACAAAAAAGGAACTAAGAGTATTTTGCCCTAAAAGTATCTACATTTAATGCTGACAGAACAGTACATATTACTTTGCACAGAACAGATAGAAGAGTCATAAAACAGTTTACAAAGACGACCTCCAAGTGAGGCAAGCAATTAAAAACTACAGATACTCAAACTCCAAGTACATTATGAAAAGAAAGGACATTTACAATGATGCAGTAAAGGAAGCATACGCCAAATACTTTAAAAATAAACATTCAGTAGTCATTAGTGGCATTAATGAATGGCTAGCACAGAAGTAGCTGATCACAGCAGCACAGAAAAAAGTGTTCCTTGTTCTCCTGCCTCCGTTTCTCTCACAAGTTGATGGTTAAAATGTTTGCACAGAACAGTCTGGGAGCTGCAAGGCTTTTCTGTAGCAAGTGGATTTTGTTCTGCAGGACCATCAAACGCAACCTGCTAACATCACTCCGATGTACAAAAAGCTCAAAGACCCCTACGTGCAAGCTCCCAGCTCAGTAACTCTGTTTACTTCAATACATAATATTTTATACAGTCTCTGAGAATCTCTAAATGTCTGCCTGGTTCGTTCAGTTTTGCAATAGGAGAACTAACCCACTACTGCTTGATTTCTTCAGATGCAAAAAAAAAAAACCACACGAATTATTTTCATACTGATCTTTAGTTCTTTCAAGAACTCTGCTATGCCCAGCAACACTATTCTAGAGAAGAGTGAAGTTGAATAATAAAAATAAACTAACCCAGGAACGTTTTTCAATTATGTAATGAATATGGTTACAGTATTAACTAATGATTCACTGGTGAACATCTAAAATTGAGTATCCAGAATTAGGTCCGTGACTTAAACAATTTTTTAGAAAAATACAAAACACCACCCAGATTAACTGGCTGATATTTTTAAAGCATAGGGGTTTTTTTGTTAGTGTTTTTTTCCTTTTTTAAACAACCTGCTACAAAATAATCCCAGTGGGGAAAAAAAAAAGGGGACAACCAGCCTCTCATTTTGCCCAGATCAGAAAAAAAAAAAAAAACAAAACCAAAACAGACTTTTCCTTTACAGTTCGTATCAAGTTTGCTAAAAGCAGCCAGTTACATAACACTTACTTTGACTTATGACCTATTTGCTCATTGCTTTTACAAAAATCATCATATATGATGGGCTGAACATCCATTATGTGCTAGGAACACAGTAGATTTTTTTTTAAGTGCTTTTGTTCTTTCTTTTAATCTAGAACTACAGATAAAGGCAGCTGGGAGGGTCACCTAAAATTAGTACTATGCAGGTACACTTAAAAACCGTGCAAAATTAAAATGGCACTCTTTTCAAAAAAATATAGCGTACTGGGGTACTTGGAAATATTTAAGAAAAAATATCCTATCTATTTTCCATCACTCCAGAATTCACACCAGGAAATGAAAGTGCTCAAAAAAAAAAAAAAGAGGGGGGGGGGGAAGAGGCCAAATGAAAAAAAAAAAAAAAGGAAAAAGAAAAAAAGAAAGAGTTGTGGTATAGCTAGCCATATAAAGTCATATTTTGGGGAAGAGATGTGCGGGTGAGTGCGGGCACACATGTGTCTCGGTGCCCCCCCGGCCAGCTGACCGCGCCGGGCTTTTGTGTTGGGCGGCTCTCCCGCCCCCACCCTCTTTTTTCCTTGTTTTTATTTAAATGGTCGAGCACCAGATTATCTGGGGAGCCTCTTAACTCCAATTTATACCCCCCCAACGAACCGAATCCCTCCCCCCCCCATCCCTCCCCCCCGCTGCCAGCTCTGCCCGTTCGCCTCCCCCCACCCCCCGACAAGTTTTGGCCGCGGTGTCAGCCCCGGTAGCGGGGGGGGTTCCCCCGGGGGGGATCACCCCTTCCGCTGTCACAGTTTGCCCTTCCATACAAAGAAGTTAAAACGCCAGCCGTACTCACCCCCGGCGAACTGCTTTTGCGCCACATAGCCCAGCCCCGCCGAACGGCTCTCAAATCCTCCCCCCCCACCACCTCTCTTTGGAAAATGGAGGGGGCTGGCGGCGGTGCCCGCCCGTTCGATCCGGAGACGGGGAGGGGGGGGGAGGAGTGGGGGGGTGGAAAGAGAAGTTATTTACATGTCAGGGGCCGCGGGGCCCCGGCGCCGTGCGGAGACACCGACCGCTCAGCACTGCCCGCCATCAGCCATGTTACTCTGCCGGACCCGCCGCTCGGTGGCGGCGCTTTTCCCAGCCCCGCTGCCCCCGGGGCCCTCGGGCGGGCGCGGCTCCTACAGGGCTCCCATGGCGGCGCCGCCGAGGGGGGGAAGCGAGCGATCCGCCACCAGCCCCAATCGCCTCGGAACTTCGGCTCCGGGATCCTCCCCGAACCAGGCTGGGGCCGGCGGAGGAGGAGGAGAAGGGGGTGAGAGAGGGGGAGGGGAAGGAAAGAAAAAAAAAAAAAAAAAAAAAAAAAAAAGAGGAGCCGAGCGAGAGAAAGTAGATCCGACGCAGCCGGGCGCCGCCAATGTGCGGACCGGAGTCCTGCGGCAGGAGCCGGGGCCGCCTGCGCCAGCCAGCGCGAGCAGCGGCGGCGGACGGAGACGCAGCGCCCCCGCCGCGGGTTCGGAGCCGCTCATCCCCTGCACCGCGCCCCACCGAGCGCGGGAGGCAGCCCCGCTGTTGCCCTCCCCGCAAAGCCGGTCCTGGGGACGCTTCACCCCCCCCGGTGCCCGGCTCCCTCTCTCCGTCCCCCTGTAACAAAGCGTTTTCGCGGATGGCGGGGGCTCCCCGCGGCTCTCCGTGGGGGGGTCAAGGGGGTTCCGGGCACAGAGACCAACGTGTCAACTCCGGAATTGCCTTTTTTGTTGTTGTTGTTGTTGGTTTGTTTGTTTGTTCGTCCGTCCGTTTGTTTTGTTTTCCCCCGCTCCTGTTTCACATTTTTCAGGCTGCTCTGCCCTTCTCCAAACCCAGCCGGGAACTTGCAAAAGACCACATCACCCGAAGAAAACCCAACTCAAGGCTGCTGTCACTGGTATTGATAGATACTCGCGAACCAATGACCCTGCCAATTCCAGTAGCAGGACAGCTACCGTTGTTCAGCTTCCCTCCAGCAGCTCTGCTGGGACTTCTGCCCCCAGAACACTTTGCTGCTGTCCATCTTTTTAGAAGTTTTCTTAAAATTTGTTAAACATCAAGACACCTGCAAGACACGTTGACAGAAATACTCTGGCTTATCTGCCAAACAAAACCAAGACATCTGCATTATGTATATTTTGCTCACTCATCTCCCATTTATTATTTTTTTAAAATCAAATTCTTTTCCACTGAGCTGCAACTGGACACACTTCATCTAGGGCACCTTCTGCTGTGGACAAGCACGTAAGTTCAGTATTGCCTTATCAGTACTGGTTAAAGAAATTCACAATAAATACGACTAAAAAAAGACCATTTCACCTCTGAACAAACCAAACACAAAACCTCACCCCAATTCCCACAGCGGGATGTCCCCAGGGAGAGGGAGCGAACCCACACTGACACCTGAAACACACTCTGGGTGCCCAGCCCACAGGAAGGTTTTTATCAAACCAATTCTCCAGAGATTAAGATAAAAATTTGAAAAAAGAAAGCACTCACATGAAAAAAAAATTGCCACGTGTTTACCCTGAAACAAGTAACTATTGTACAAGAGCCATCTTGCCATGTTAGTACCGGTACGGACACATAGATGCAGTCAGCTACAAGGAGCTATCGAGCTGCTGCTTGTCAGCACATCTCTGGTAACCACTTCATCTGCTCCAATGAGAAGGTTAAATATGTTAGTCTAAAACCTAGCGAAGATGGAAAATGGCAGTATTTCATTTTGCAGTAAGGGTTGGTTAGTTTGCAACAACCAACAAGGAGTGAATACCTAAACCACTATCAGATATTCATCAATTTGCCCAGTCTCTTCATCACTCACAGCCCTTTTCGGTTTAACCAGGAGAAAATCCCTCTTGGGGACATGTCTCCATAGAGTTTAAACATTCTTCTAACCAGGCATTCTGCAATTAACTAAAATAAGCTCCTCTGAAAGCAAAGATGACACCCAACAGTGGAGAGAAAATGTGTATTTCACAAACGGTATTAAATAGAAGAAGTTTCCGTGTCTGTATTTGGGAGGTGAAGCAAGGCCAGAGCACAGAGTTTGCTGTGTGACATCTGTCCCCTAACTGCCTATTCATATACACCTCCACTGCAACGCCAGCACGGCACCTTCTGAGAGGGTACCCCCTGCAGCACAACCAACACACCATAAATTCACCGAGCTGTTTGTGTTGCTGCACCTTAAAAACCCCTAGATATTTTCAAATGTGTTACACTCCATAAAAATAAATAAAATAGATAAATAAAAATTATGTTTTAAAATACCAGGTAATGGGTCACCCGACAAGTTTAAATATGTTAGCACAAACAATAAAAGTTGCAATTTAATAATAGCTGGTTAAAATAATGATAATAAATTACTTTCAGTACTTTTCCCTGCTGTTCATGTACTCGAGATGCAAGTTAACATTGGTCTTCACTACCTCTAGCTCTTCCTGAGACCTTTGGCCACAGAGATGCATTTTCTCTCATGTACAAGATGTGAGATTTAGTTCTTTTACTGTAAAGAACCCCATTAACTGCCATAAAAAAACCTCAGTAAGGACACAACTGTAATTTGAGTACAGGACACGTGGTCCAACACCAGTCGTGTTGACTAATTACTACTTTGCCACACAAATTGTCCATAAATTGCCTTCAGCAGGATTGTACAATGAGACAGAGGAACAACCCGGGGTAGGGTTTCATGTCCGGCAGCAATTCTGATTGAAGCCGAGCCCACCCCATGCCTCTTCTCCCCACCTTCCCAACCGGGCCCACTCAGGTCCACCTTGGATCAGTTGAAGATGTACCTGTTCATTGCAGGGGGGTTGGTCTAGATGACCTTCGAAGGTTCCTTCCAACCCAACCCATTCTCTGATTCTGTGATGTGAACCAGATGAGGGGACTAATCCAGACAACAAAAAAGGGCAAAGTAATTTTGCCTGCGCCAATTCCCTGCCCTGATTCACACGTCTCCACAAGCACATGTCACCAGGATGGCAAGGCAAAAATTGTTTAAGCCAACACTTCTGCCAAGAAAATGTAGATGGGAGAAATGGATCAGTCATCTCTCCTAAGACAGACTCTCTTTTTTCCTTTTCTTTTTTGCAAGCAACAGAAATGATGGATTTAATCATTAAGATAAAAACTTATGTCTATACATATGGTGGACTGTTTTCTTCCAAACTCAAACTGATTAACTCAAAGACACAACTCTCTTGAGTTAATCAAGACACATTTAGCAAGGCATGCCTTATCTGTTTGTGATAGGCCCTATTTACAATTTCTAAATTTTTGAGAATGTTACTTCACAGCAACCAAGCAAAATTCATACGTAGAGACACCACCATTTCCTGTATATTCTCATCTAAATTTCAGGTGTAATATATATACAAACAAGAAACATGGGCTTCACAACAGAAGTATTGGTTACAACAGCTAGACCATACATCTCATTTGGTACTTCACTGATTTTAAAACATACAAAGATTAATATATTAAGAAACACAAAAATATGTGGTCTTTCAAAAGCATGTTTCTTAACTTCTGCTGACCTGCTATATATATATGATAGAACCGTAACGACTTGAGAGTAAGCTGTAAGCATCTAGCTACAAAAATGTCAACAAACAGAAAAGGAAACTCAAATATTTTTCCTTAGCCTGGCAATTCTACTGAAATGTAAAGGCAATTTACCTTTTAGCACCCTTTTATGCTTCCATGGTACATACCAAGTTGAACCACCCTCTTCTGTGAATACAGTTTCTCTATAAATTCCACTTTTGATGACAAAGCATATATTAATCAGTAATCTGACTTCTTTTTTATTGCATTTGAAAAGTTATGTAGTAAAGGTTAGAAACTAAGAACTTCCAAAAGTCTCTGGAAATAGACTGCATTTCTAGAAGTTAAAAAACAAAACAAAACCCAAAACATTCCAAATTGTTTCCAAACCATACTTTTCCTCTTCCCTGAGCTCTCTCTTCTTCTGAGCATAAACCAGATCATATCTGGAACCCAGGACAGGTCAGCAGCATGTTATACAGCCAAAAAGCGCATTTTACGCATTAACTCCAGTCTCAGTTAACATATATAAATTTGATTTAAAGCCATTACATCTAAGATGTCATACCTAGCAAGAATAGTATTAGAAATAAAATTTGAACAGTAATGTAAGTTAGGTAATTGAAATAGCTTTCCACATAGAAAGCCTCAAATTCTGTCTATTCTTATGGCTTTAACAGACAAATTTTGGCATAAAAAGGATCAAGATGTCTTTCTTCCCTGATGTCTTCCTATGCTTCGGGCAAAGGTTACCATCCCTGTGATAGAGATGGCAGAACAGGACATTCTGATGAATGAGAATTTGAAGTAGAAACCCCAAACCACAAGCTGGTGGGTACCCTTCTGCCTCGATAGCTGATAGCTCCCCACAGAGCGTCAGCACAGATGTGTCAAGGTAGCTGGAGCTCACCAAGTGTCACCAGAGCTTGTCCGGTAACACAATGCATACCATGATATCAATGGAGAAGCACAGGCTGTATCGGGTTAAAAAGCATTTCTGAAAAAAAAATATCTGAAATAAAAAATAAAGGTGAGAAATCTCACATTTCCTTACTCCTTCACTTTCCCAACAGCACTATTTTGCCTGGTGTTGAAGCAGCATGGCATACGGGGCTTTCTTAGAGAAACACTGTACACCAGACATGACTCTCATGACCCGTGTCCATTTCACACTACTACTCAGTGTCAGAATGGGTAAACTCTGTTGCAAAACTGCAATGATAATAATGTGATACTGCTTACCAAAACCAGAAATAAACGGGTGAGCAATGAATTCAGAATGGACTGAAAACCAATCTAGACAAATAGACCACATGTTGAAAAGAAGATACGAGAAGAGAAGAGGTAGAAACCAGGCAATGCCTAAACACTCACGGGCCATCAGAAAACGACTCACTGCTAATGACATGCCTTGTTAGGTGCTGGCACAGCCAGGACAGATCTGTTTTCAACACCACACGACAGAAATCCATTGAGAATACAAATTCTGATATATTTTCTTTAAATTAATCAAAATACAATTTTCTAGCAGATAAACTTTTAAATGCACTCTTTAAGAAGAAAAAAGTGGAATGCCAGGTGACACCATTTCTGGGGGAAAAAAAAAAGAAAAACCATAGAAAGGAAGTAGTAATTTATTTAGTATATGTAGAATCACACAGATTAATAGATAAAGCAAGTATCAGGTGACAGAGGGAATAAGGAACACAGGCAATGAATCAAATAGATTTAGTAAAACTATTTCTTTTCAAGAAATAATGCAGGAAAACACTTTCTACAAAATAAAGGTATTACACATATTTCACTGTGTGAAAGCAATGGGTACAGCACAAATAATGGACATGACCATCAGAAGTGAAGCTCATAGAACAAGATCACAGAATAACAGGAACACAGATTGGAAAAGACCTTGAAGGTCAGGTAGCCCAACCTCCTGCTTGAAGCAGGTCAGAGTCAGCTCCCCAAATGGTCTGCAAATATTTCTGTTCAATTTAGTTCAATTCATTGTTTACACAGATTTGTATTTACACACAGTGATGAAATCTGATGGTTATTTGAAATAACTTATACCCCAAACAAATCAAGTACAGACAACAGAGATCGGGGCATAAAGATCATACTCAAACAGCCTAAATCACACCTACACTCCTCTGTTTAGTATTTTCTATTAAATGGCTTTAAGGAACTCCCTGCTCAGACCTTAGTCCTTCTGAATTTAATTTTGGAGGTACTCTCTTCTGACTAAGCATGAAGACTTCAGCAGAATTTGAGTACACTTCCTCCTATTCATTAATAAACTCCTTCAGAGTAGTAAACCTGTAGTTATCAGATTTGTAGTAAATATCATTATTCTCTTAATGCTTTGAAAGAAAACAATTCAGCTAGAAACTAGACCATCACAATACTGCTGAAAAAGAAACCTAGGTGGTGTGACTACAGGAGCTAGAATTCAGTCTCTGCCCTGTCCCCAAGGCCCATTACTAATAGCTGTTATGGAATATGCTTCCACACCACATGATGTGGTCACATCCATGCAGCTGTGTATTCCCCTGGTTCATACTGAGAGCTACATACTGGGGGTCCAAAAATAAGAAAAAAAAAAACAAAAAAACCAAAAAACCCCAAAAAACAGAAAATCTCAACAACTTCAGTGACATTTAAAGATTTAAAGTCTTTAGATAAAAGACAGCTAGTAAATGTCTATCACAACACTTTCCCAAATTCTAGTCTCCACAAGGAGAACGGTGCACCTTAGAAGATACAGGAGAGCCGAGAGCCCAGGCTTCAACTCAACAAGTTTATACATGTCCAAGACAGTCATGACTTCACTTTTTTTGAAGTGTGAGAATGTTAACTAAGTATAGACAAGAAATCTCATTGATCTAAAAGAGCCTTAAATAACATGGTCAAGCTAACAAGTTAAAAACAGGTTCTTTTTGCCCATCAAGCCAGTCTACAGCTAGGAAAACGAAAAAAAGATACATTATTGGAAGAAGTACTGAAAATATTCCTAAAACAATATAATGTAAAAAAATATTGTTCAAATAAGCAACATGGTTATCAATAATTTAAACCCCCACTGACAATGTCTGTTTAATGAGGTTTGAGATCAAAAATTTTCTGCTTGTCCATAAAGTAGGCACACAATCGACAGTAACTTCTCTGTTCTGTTCTATCAGTGTATCTGAGAAGAGCACACATGAGCACACAAAATATGTGAGTCAGTTTAACAAGTTTTTGTATTTATTCTTTGCCAACAAACACATTTGGAACAGAAGTGATTGTATTTCCAAGCTGTACTCAGCACACGATAGGACAGTGAATATTCTCCGATTCTGTCACAAAAAGAGGCAACAGAACAGCCAGCCATAAGCCAACCCCTACTGCTACATGAAAGACCTTAAGGAAATAATTTCTTTAAATAATCTCATTTATTTCCTGAGTTTCCCCCTCCCCTCCTTCCCATTTCTGGGGGAATCCCAGTTCTCTCCTAAAGAGTTTCTGGAAGACACAGGCAGAAAAATAAATTAAAATTCCTGCTGAATCTGTTTTGCACTTCCCTTTGTATGAATCTCTACCAGGATGCCTGATGCAAGGTTAATTACACAAAACATGAACCAGGAAAAACTGTGTGTCAGAAAACCGAAGCAGCTCTGAAAGCCAGCCTTTCCTTATGGCTTGTACATCCCATTTCTCTGCTCCCTCTAGAGCAATTCTGCTGTGAGCTGTTCTTCCTAAACTTACATCCCTATGGGTTAGAGAACATAAACTGCAGCACAGCATTTGCCCAGGAGGCTGAAAGCAAAACTGATGAGAATTCTATCAGTTTCACTGAATTTCTCCTTAAAAACAAACCAACAAAAAACCCACCAAACCTCCGGTTATAGTTATAGTAGTAAATTAAACATAGTTGGTGATGTCAGCCTCGAGGATGACTAGCACAGAACAGCCTCCATCCACACTACCCAATTCTCAACCTCTCAAACAAAGCAGCCGCATGTAAGTTCCACTGGGAACAGCACGTGGCCCCAAGAATGGCTGCAAGAGGGTCTCCAAGCAGCACTGCAATGATGACAGCAGGGATGATGGCATCCAGTGACTCCAAATGTTCCCTGTTGGCTTTTTCGCAAGCCCAGACATAGCCACTGTGAAGAAGCCGAGTGCTTCAGGTGCCAGAACATGACTGCTTGCTCCAATCAGGCCACTCATCAATGCAAAACACAAGCACAGCCATGAATTAGCCCAATTTATAAATGGCGACATTTAAGGAAATTGATATGAAATCTCTTTATTTTACTTCAGAATTCCTCTTTCCAAGCCTTTCTTCACAATGCAAAGCATCTGGTCCATTTCTAAGTGAAGTTCTAGTCTCATGCTATGGGTGATGGCAAGGAAAAAAACCACCGGACTCACTTGCTTTTATTACAAGGAGAGGAAAAAAAGACAGAGGGGAGAAGGAAAAAAGTGGGAGGAGAAACAAAAACATAAGCAACAGATAATAGTAACTAGGGAATAAGGAACTAGAAAGGTCGGGAGCTAAAAGCTTCTACTGACTAAATGAGGGGAAGATGGTAAAGCCTTTTGAAGCAACTAATGGAGCTCTCAGAGCATGTGTTCTTGAGGGTAAGAGGAGGCCTTCACCATCCAGACATCTAATGGAAATCCAAAATAACAACAAACAGCCCAACATGTTTGTGAAAATGTTGAGGACAACTGTTTCACAAAGTTGAGGATGCCAGAAGAGCAGTTACTTCACACTTCACTCTATTAGGGCAGGCTCCATTTTAAACATCTCAATGTGTACAGTGATTTGGCTGGAAGTGGTAACGAGAAATATTCACTGTGCCAAGGAAGGGGGGGGGGGGGAAATGAGTGCAGTACAAAAAAGGAGAACAAATTTTTATCTTCAATTAACTGAAATAAGAAAAGCAAATTTCAACAAACTCTTTGAACTTGTTGCTAGAATCTCTTGAGAATGTGATTTAAAGGAGGGCTGGCAGTTATTATACTGGAATACACACAATGACAAAGTATTCCAATGCAGGGGAAAGACAGGAAGCGTGGTATGAACAATATGGGCTGCATCAAAAGCAGCCAGTAATAAGGGTCTGAAACTAGAAAGAGTCGTATTAGGAATGGAAACAAGGGCATTTTAATAAATATAAAGGAACAGCATAAACTGTCAGGGATAAAAATCAGAAGAGAAAAGCACAGCATGCACTATTACCACTGTGCGATATAAAAGGCAAACAAAGTTTCAGAAATATTTTAGAAGTAAGAATAAAAACACAAAAGTCAGTACATAACAATGTTAAAGAAGAACAAAAGGATAACAAAACAGAATCAAATGCCGTTCTCTGTATTTCAGCCTTCATAAAACAGATTTATTGAAGCTATTACTAAAAACTGATTTTGTTATTAGGTTAAATAGTCAGGGAAATTCAGATCAGCAGGACTGGAAGAAATTCACACTGTATTTCAGAAACAAAGAGAAGTCAGCTCTACACTATGAGTGGTCATCTTCCATAGTACAGCCCTGTTTAGATTGCACTAACACAAGTCAGCAACAATAAACTAGAGAACTCAAAGGGTATTTATTTGCAAATTATTTTCAATGGAGGTGGGAGAACATTGCAAGAAAGTTCCTTCCCCCAGGACCCATATGAGGAAATACACACACATAGCAGAGCTGCAGATGGCACATGGCTGAGGCAAGGGTTATAAACATTTCAAAGAACAAGATATTGATAAAAATCAGGCTGATAAATTGAAAAGTGGTTCATACTAGCCAAGTGAAACTTAATAAAAACTAGCAAACTCTTGAAGGATAAATCAGGTAAATTAACCTAACTCCATTATGCTGCTATAGAGGTTAAGCTTGTTCAGTGCAGACAAAAGGAGACAACTTCCTAATAAAAAAAGTTTATTACAAAAATTGTTCTCCATATCAGCTGTGGAACCTTAACTATGAGTAATATAAGACAAAATCAGCTTAATCAGCAGTAAAGAATATTAATTTTATACTTTAGAAATTAGTTACTGAAACCAACTGCCTAGAGATGCAGTGGAATTCACCAAATTCTTTAAAAACAAGTTGGAGAAACATTTGCCAGAAGTGGTACAGATGATACACAACACAGAACAATGAGCACAATCACCCTGAAGTCTTTTTTTGGCAATTTATTGTCAGTAATGAGGCAGCAGAAAAGCAAAAAGGCCTCTTTTTTTTTTTTTTATTGTGCACAACCAAAGCCAAAAGTCGGGTGGGGAACATCCTAGTTTCATAGGGCTTACAGAGGTTTCTTAAATAAAAGCTGTTAGAATGTTGATAAATATTAATGAAAATTAGTAAATATATATTTACAATGGAATGGATGGCAACAGGATTTGGTGCATATGCAATTTAATAAAAGTACTTCCAAAAATGTGAAAGGAAGAATATTCTGAAAGAAGCAAGATCTAGTGTTATTTTATTATAATGCCCAGATATTGATGTATTTGTAGGAAGGAGCTTCCAGAATACCAGGAACTATTGTTAACATAAAACATTTTATTTATACTGTTATTTTAGGGTACTTTGAATATCCAATTTAAGAATGATTCTGAGGATCAAAGTGAGAACTGAAGTTCCTTATTTAATCAATGCCAAAGTTTGAGGCAAGAATCAGTGAGATGAGAACAACTCGTCTGTCTATATGCTGTGAAGAACCCTCTCAATGTCTTTTTTTTTAACAAACAAACAACACAAACAACGTGACTATAGGCTGTAAAAATCTCTCACGGAACTCCTATACTGAAGAACTCTAAGGAGTCAGTTAAAAAAAACCACATACACCCTCAAATTTCAGACAACCAAGGCTACAGCTTTGCAGACCCTACCTGAAGCTGACAGCACTCCCTGAAGAGGTAGCTCTGTCTCCCCAAAGCCCGGATGCTCTCTCTGGCCTCCTCCTCCCTCACACTATTGCAAACACATTTCTGTGCCAGGCTGGGTTTATCCCTGCTCAGCTTCCCAAGGCAGTTCCCCACACACTACAGGAAAGCCTGGGTGAGCACAGGGGGGAGAACAGACAGCTGGGAGTGGAGGGAGGCAACAGCACTGATGCCTCTTTTTGCTGCCAGAACTCGCTTAAGATTTATGGGGTTTGAGGAAAATAACCACCTGATGCACTCCATGCACTCACTGCCGAGGTTTCTCCAAGTAATAAATATTCTGGATTTTAAGGGCTTTTCCTTTCAAAGGCACCAATGCTACTAGAGCAACTTAATGCAGTTCTTGAAGCCTTATTTCAACTAACTCGTCTGATAAACTCAGGAATGGCATGAGTGGGAATGTTTAGTGACATCCTTCTATTAAAAAACTGTAAAAAACAAAACACAAAATGCAGAATTCAATGTAAGTTACTATCAAACAGTATTTGCTACACTAAAATCTTGCTTATCTGTATTTACCCAAACTATATGAATCATGCAAATTGCGTGAATTGGTAATCAAATATATTGAACACAGAAAGAAGAAAAGATTTCAATTTTTTTTTTAAATGGTTTGTCAGTTCATTGTTTACCATTTCATAGTGTTTTAATGTATTTGTGACAACATTTCTTAAAAAGTTAAAACCACGGCATCAGTGTTTAATAACATAAGGCAATGACCATTAGTGGTGGGTAAGGAAATTGTATTTTCCCTGCTTATACATGACCCTCCTGTCGCTCCAACATTGTTGTGGGACAGCTGGGCCAAGAATGAAAAAAACCAAGTCTGGGCTAAGAACCTCAGCAAACCAACCACCTTGGAAAACTATCTCCTAACTCAAATGACAAAAAAGAACAGAAATGTCCATTTCCAATTACTTATCTTATAGAAGAACAATGACAAGAAGTTAGTGAAAGTTGAGCATGCTAAGAAGAACAAAAAAAGAATATCCACAAGCAGAGCCAAGAAAATAGAAATGTTTTATTGTTTCAAGCTGGGAAAAAGTCTCCTGTCTCATTCAGTACAGGATGAAAAGATGTCTGGTGTGTAGATGCCTCAGAGAGTAGAAACCGAGACACCAAGTTCTTATTCATGCTTCCACAAAGACATGCCTTATGACCAATATACCTAATATATTGAGATTTCACAGACTGGCATCATAGTTGGTCTGTCATGATACTGTCTGATAGCTCTTGAAGGTCCTCTCATGACAAGTGCTACAGAAGTTCAATGGATCATCAAATACAAACATTAACAAACTACCAATTGCAATCCTCCCCAAAAATAAAATCCTAAAGAATTCTTCATTTGCAAGTGCAGTCTGTTTCAAATTGTGAAAACGTAGGCTAAGGTTATAGAAAACTATCTATTTTCAACATTATGCCTAATCTCACTGAACCTTAAGACACAGTGAACACACTACTTCACGTTAATCAACATTTCAACAACTCTGATAACACAGCAAAACAATTCTATAGAACCCACTACATGTAACAACTTTCACTGTCGGCCATCACATAAATCCTGCCACGAACTGAATGCCAAAAGATTAACACAGAGATCACTTATCAGAGATCATTTACCTCTTGAGCAAAACAGCACTGTGAGCAGTTTCAGCCAGGCTCCCATGCCAGGACTAGACAGGAGAGGTGGGGAACTGCTTGGCAGCAAGACTAGGACGGAGGAGGCAACACAGCACTGGCCACAGAAGACAATGTGCTGTGCACGGGAGCACAAAGCTCCCACGGGACCCTGCTGCACGTAGCTCCATCCTGCTACGTGGGATCAGAGAGGCCATGTCATACCCTAGATAGGAAGCCTACTCCCGTGCCTCACCTCTTCACACTGTGTGATCTGGTGTGTACCTTCTGGCGGTTGGACAAAGGCAGCGATAGGTGGCTTGGACAGGCAGCAGGATAGGCCACTGTTTGCTTTAACACCTTAACCCTTACTCCTACAGTAGCTGTACAAAGCCCAACCATCAAAAGACTTCCCCACGGCCAGGTAGAAACTACCTTCCCTAGCTGTGAACACATATTTAAGGAAAATTTTTATTGTATTAAGACAATATAGATTTTACACTTAAAAATGTCGAATTTTGAAGTAAGAAAAGGGCAGGCAAGTAAAGAGAAAAGTATCACATAGAAGGTGCATGACAGGCTAAAGAAACATAGCTGAGCTACAGAGTCCATCCAAAATGTTAAGGTTCTTTTGAAATGAAGGTATGGATCTTTAAATATTGGCCTACACTAATGCAAATGCAGCTAAAGTAATAAGGAAAATTATTAAATAATCATTTCCTGTCAAAAATACTATGCTTACATGTCCTCTAAACTACCTGCATGTGTGAAATCTATGGCCTTTGAAAACCTACTGCAACTTACATTGGCCAAAGCGATGAAAAACTAGGACAAGAATTAAAATATAGGTAATTATAAAAATAAACACAGAAAGTTTTCCACAAACTTCATGCTTTTTGAACTCATTATCCTATGCTGTTTTAAACTACGCACATTTGCAAAAATAATTTGTAACATACATCAAAGTCTGACTGATGCTGTAAATAACATTTCAAGTGAGCTCAGATGCTGACTTATAAAGTAACTGTCATCATGATCACAATTATTAAGACTTCTGTTACTAAATTTTTGCTAAGAAGATACATCTGTTTGTGCTGCTTATAACCTGTATAGATTAAGAAAGCTCCAGTACTTAAAATAGATCACAAAAATGTTTACTGCACCTGTACAATACTATTCTCATATGTTTGCATGAGTGACCAGCTGTTCATGCAATGACAATATGGTTAAAATGGAACCAGTGCTCTTCCCCTGCAACTTCTTTTTGATCACATTCCTATCCTTCAGGTCTATAGCCTGGAAGTTGTGGTATAACCAAATACAGGAGTTAAATTTCCAAGATTTCAGGCCATATGATAAGATGGACTTTAATTATTTCCATTTTACTTACACAATAACCAGCAAGACTTCTTTTTAAACTATGTAACTGAAAAGTTTCTTTCTCCTGCATCACTTTGCACCGTCAGTAATGCAACTGTTTTCTCTTTTTTTGGCTTTCGCGAATATACAATCTCATCATCTTTTAAATTCATTTGAAAGCTTTGGTTGTAGGTCTTTGTGTTTTTCCTTCTTCCTGATGAACCGTGTCATGAACAACTTACTTGCTCTCAGTTTCAAGGCTCTCCACATGGCCTAGTCTAGTACTACCTCTTAAATTTGAACCACTACTCTATGCAAATACCCAGTCATCAAAACGTACAGAATAAAAATACAGGTTTTGTAGCATTTTACTCAGGAAACAAGCTATCTGTGAAAATCCTCAGGGTTACAATGCCACCCTCCTTTAAATATATCCTCCAAGTCTGACACCTATTCACCAATGCTGAAATAGCCAGGATACTTGAACTTCTGCGTGTTCTTTCGCTTGCAGCATTCTCACAGCTTCCTTGTGCTTTCCCAATACGTTTCTTAAATTTAAATGTACAGATAAGACAGCATGTAAATGAAGAAATTGTTTGTGCAGAAGCAATCTTTGCTTATGCATTTTTACTGTACGTAGTTCAATGGTGCCCTGGCCTCTAGGTGACAATATAAATAATAAAAATGAACTGTTCACCAAGGATTAAGTCTCCTGATGATGCTGTTTATGAAGTTTCATCCTTCCAACATGGTCAAAAAGCTGTTCTAGCATCATACTCTATTGTCAGTAAGTCTCCAGGTACTGACACCACCGATTCGTGGTTCATCACCTATAGAAGATGTCAACTGTTCCCTATACATACCTGTGCAGGCAGGACAGAGACTTGCACAGAGCTGTCCTACTGAAGAACCCTGTGCTCCCTTAGCCTACTTCTGGGAAGAGCTAAGAATCTTTGGCATCTCACAGAGGCAGATTCAAGGCAGTTTTCCATCTGTCTTCTTAAACTCATCAAATTCACATAAAAACATGGCCTTCGAGAAGGTAAAATACCAATCTACAGCATTCTCCAATATGGTATTGTTCTTTAATGGAGGCATCCATAGCCAAGGAATTATTCTATTTTGGCTTTGCTGGTTTAATGCAGGGCTCTTTGTTTTATCACTACTTAGACTGCACTTGGACCAAACATTCAGTGGAACATTTCCTATAATGGGATAAAGCAGTTGAACAATTTGACTGGCTAATAGTGACTTAGACATGTGATTACAGTACAGAAAATGGTCTGACATATGCTCTTTTATCTGGTTTACATGAGGCATGTTAATCCAACTGGAAAGCACAGAAGTGAAGACAGGACCAAGCAATTGTATATAAAAAAATAAAATTATATATATTTTTTACTTCCTTATTTCTATGTTTGCTTAGCTAATTGTAATCAGTATTTTGTAAATATCAAAACTTAAGAAATAAAACCATTTCCTCCCCAAAATGAATGCAACTAAAAAAGACCTGTCTGTATCTACATGCGAAAGCTAGAAAAATCACTATTTTTTAATGACATTTTAGTTTTAAAAGCATTTATGACCTAGGTCATAAGGCCCTTACTAACATTATCAGGTTTTCCATGAAGACAAGAGGACACGACACCAGCCATGCTTAGCACCACAACCACAGCGAGAAGAAAAAAAGTATTGATTAATTTTAATTTTTGTCTCAGCTGATTTCATTTCTGGCTCTTACACAAATGCTTATAGGCACATCAACATGAGTACGTATTTTTACAGGAAAATTTAATTTCCTTCTAAAACTAGTCAACACTATTCCCATGACACCAAAAACCTAATGAAAAAAAGGAATCGCCTCTTTAACACCCGCTTTTCATCAAGAGAATGTACACAGCCTCAGGACGGCCTATAAAATATGCCAATTTTCATAAATAACATAAATATTTATTAATCATAAATAAAATTTTGCCTTTTGTACAGACAAATAAATTTCAGTTGTATTTGCATTTTTCTTCTTAAAACTTCTTCTAAAATAAAGTATTCAAAGGTTCGCTATATAAGGTTTGGATTCTATATGTAAATATAAACCAAAGTATATAAAGAGAAAAGTAAAGCAGATGAACCCAAGAACTTTACTGGATTTATGTTTACCAACTCCTTTCAACTATCACTACATGAAAATTTGTATCAAGTGAATACATAAGGTAATTAAAAGAGCTGCAAACAATGAATCTCCACCAAAACAAGAGGCGTGAATATTAAAATCTTCGAAGGGAAACTTTCACCAATGACAACATCAACAAAAAATCCATACATCCCAAACTAATGATAGTTCTGTCCAGGGATATTTACGCAAGTCCTATTTGTAAAAACAAATTATAACAGAGGCCTTTGCGTCCAGCCCGGCGGAGTCCCTTGCTGGTGTATTGGACAATCCACCATGACGTTATGGTTGAATTCGATGACCTTAAAGGTCTTTTCCAACCCAAGTGATTCTGAGGGTGAGGCCTGGGGTGGGTGTGGGGGAAGCTCCAGCCCCTCAGGTGAGCGGCTGAACAGAGGCGGTGAGATAGACTCCGGAGGTGTCAAACCGAGACCATCCCTTCAAAACAAAGGGGAACAAACTCCAAACCCCTCAGGGCTCCAGCAGACTCTAATAAATATTACGTTTCATCCCAAAATGCGCTCGCCCAGCCTTGCCCTATTACTGCTGACACCAGGTATGCGGTGGCAAGGGCCACCCTGCTCAAAAATAACCCGCGGGGACCACTGCCAGGCCTCGCCAGCCCAGCCCTCCCGGGCGCCTCAGGCCGACCAACGACAGTGCAGCCGTGCCCGCCCGGCTCCCTCAGCGGCACGACGGGCCGCCCCGCACCCTCCCCGCGGGAACTCCTAAGCGCCCGCCCGGGGCTGAGGGGAGCGGTGCGGCCCCCTCAGGAGCGGCTCCCCCGGGGGGCGGGGGGGGCCAGCGGCGCGGCCGCTGGGCTGACGAACGCCCGCGCCCCCGGCGGGGAGAGGCCGCGGTGAAGGGAAAAAAATCAGCAGGAGTCGAGGAAGAGGCGGCCCCCCTCCCTTCTCCCCGGCTTGTGTTTGTTGTGCTTCGGGCACCGTCCGTCCCGCCGGCACGTCCCTCCCCGGGCGGCTGACAGCTCCCCTGGCCGCTCCCCGGCGGACGGCGGGGGAAGCTCCTGCTTCAACTTTGCCTGTCCGCACCCGCCTCTGTGGGTGTAGGTGTGAGGAGAGGGGGTGTTCTCCCCGCCACCCGCCAAGAACTGTCTTTTCTTTTCTTCCCCCCCCCCCCCCCCAAAAAAAACCCCCNNGTTTTTTTTTTTCCCCCCCCCCCCCCCCGAAAAAAATCCCACAAAACACAAGAGGAGGTGGGGGATAAAAAGGAAAAGCGAGGAGGAACTACCGCTCAAGCACAGGGAGTAGCGCTGAAGGCAGTGGAGCGTCCTAGAGGAGGAAAAAGCCAAAAAGGGGAAGAGGGAAGGGAAAAAAAAAAAAAAAGAGAGAGAGAGAAAAAAAAAAAACACAAGAGGAAGAGGGGGAGGGGGAATAGCTAAAGAGAAACTCCGAAGGAGGAGAAGAAAAGGGATAGGGACGGTGAAAGAAAAGTGGGAAAGGGAGAGCAGGCAGAGGAAGACAAAGGTGAAGGAGGAGGAGGAGGAGGGGAAAGTGCAAAGGGGAGAGGAGGAGAAGAAAGAAGGGCCCTTCTCAAAATGGCATTAGGCAGGAGGGAGGGAGGGGGCGAGGAGCAGCGGGTCTCCGCTGACAGCTCTGCCTGCGCCCGGCCGCCGGCCCCCTGCCCCTTTCTGCCTCGCACCACACAAACGCTGAACTTACTTCTTTCTGGCTCTCTGGAAAGGGGAAGCGCCATCTTTGCGAGGCCGGCCCCTAGGTCTTTTGTCTGAGGCTGTTGCTGCTGCTGCTGGGGGGGGAGCTCCGGGCTCGGGGGGCTGCTGCTGCTGCTGAGGCGGCTCCACCACCGCCACCACCAGACTCTTGTCCTCCGTTGACATCCTAGTCAGCAGGACGAGAGAGACACATGGATGATGATGATGAGGATGAAGATGAGGATGGTGATGGGGATCCCGATGCTCCTCCTGCTCCCGCGGCTCCTCTCCTCCTCACCTCCGCCTCCTCCACCTCCGACTCGCATTGCTGGCCTCAGCCGCCGCCGACCAGCACAGGTAGCAGGGGGAGCAGCATGGGGGGAGAGCAGGGGGAGGCGGGGGAACGAAGAGAAAAGAGCGAGTGCAGAGGCAGGAAGGGTCTCACACACAATAACACCCCCTTCCCCGGCTCGGCGGGGTCTGCCGGGGCTGAGGGAGGTGAAGGAGAAGCGAGCGAGAGGCGGCTGATCCCGCCGCTGGGCGCACAAGCACCGCACACACACACACGCACGCTCACACTCCCCCCCTCCTTCTCCTCAGAGGCCCCGGGAGCTGGCGGCTCCGGCTCCTGCGCTGCCCGGCTGCGGCGGCCGCCGCTTCATTGTACACTGGCCCTGCGCCCTCCCCCCGCGCAGAGCCCCGGGGGCGGAGGAGGAGCAGGCGGCGGAGGAGGCGGCGGCGGGGGCCGAGGCCGAGCGGAGGAAGTTTTGACAGCTCCAGCTGTTGTGCGTGTGTGTGTCGAAGGGCTGAGTCCGGCCGGGCTCCGCGTCCCCTTCCCAGCCGGGCCGGCAGCAGGAAGTTTAACTTTGGGGGAAAAGAAGGAGGAGGAAGGGTGAAAAAGGGGGAGGAGGCAAGAGAGGGGGAGGAGGAGGCGGCTCCCTCCCCGCGGGGTGGAGAAGGGATCGTGGCGCTGCCCTGGTGTGTAACCCCCCCCCTCTGCCAGTGCGACACATAGACAGGGCGTCCGCCCGCCCGCCTCCCCCCGTCGCGGCCCCACACTGCGCCTGCCCGCCCGTCCCGCGGCGTATACACCCATCCGCCGCTGACCTCACGGGCTGTGGGGAAAGCGCGGAGCTGGGACGAGACGGGACGCTACACGGCGCTCCCCAACACCCCCTAAACACACACGGTTAGGGTGGCACACACGGTTCCCTCACCCCGCCCTTGTTTTATTTATTTATTTATTTATTTTCCCACTGGAAAAGGAAGAAGGAAGAAAATTTTAAAAAAAATAATAAAAAAAATCCCCATCCAGGCTGCCCCCGCCGTGTCCCCGCACCCCCGGGGCAGCGCATGGCGGTCGGCCCAGCGCCTCTGGCTTATCCCGGGGACCTGGGGGAAGACTCCCCCTTCTTCCAGGCTGCACGCAGCTGCGCACACCCCCCCCCCGCCTTACCCCCCCCGCGTTACCCCCCTTCCCCTCGGGGACCGGGGGGAGGCGGGGAGCCGCGGCCGGCCCGGGGGAGGGGAGGGGAGGGAGGGAGGGAGCAGAGTTCAGCGCCGTGTGCGGGGGAGACAAAGTCTGGGGAGCGTGGCCGCTTTCCAGCAGCTCCGGCTGGAACAGCTGCGGCCGCTCGGAGCCGGGGAGGGGGTCTCCCCCCGTGCAGGGGCCTAGCTGGCTGCCTGCCCGCTCGGCTGCGCCGCGGCTCGGGGCGGGGTTAAGCCTCATTACACGGGATTTAACGTGTCCCGGAGGCCGGGAGGGACCCCGGCTCCGAAGGGGAGGGGGGAAAAAGCTAGCCGGAGAAAAGTCCAGTCCACAGGGCGAGGGAGCGGAGCCGCGCCTCCCGGACTTTCTTCCTGGGGCGGCCGCCGAGCGGAGCGGGCGGGCCTGCCGGCGGGGAGCAGGCCGCGCCGCCGCCCGCCCGGACCAGGGGCCTCCCCTGCCGCCGTAGCGGGCGCCGCCCTGAGGGCGAGCCCCTGAGGAGGCCTCCCCCCGCCCGGCCTGCCTCCCTCCTTCCTGCCTGCCGCGCCGGGCAGCGCCGGGGGGCCCCTCGCCTTGGCCTCCCTCCCTCTTTCCTTCCCTTCTTCCCTCCGCCCCGGGGCTGGAGCAGTCTGCGCCAAGGGAGGAAGGCGGTGCGCAGATGCTGTGTCATGAAATGGGCCGCCGTGGGTATTTGAGAACTTCGCCAGACTTTAAGAAATGGTGGGGAGCGGTTCCTCCCAGAGTCCGAATGCGTTCGGATACAGCTCGGGGGGTGTCTCCCTTGTCACTGAGGTTCCTGTTCTGAGTCTCGTTGGTGAAATGGCTTAGGTTGGCACACAGGTACAAGGAGGAAGGGAGGGAAGAAGGAGAGGAGCTGACGTTAGTCACTTTTTTTTCTTTTTTTTTTTTTTTTTCTGATTTAAACATAGCGATTCGGAGCTTTATGCTGTGTTTCCTGCCCAAAATTGTCACTTGTCAGTTTAGAGACACCATATGTAAATGGCATGCTGTGCCAAAGGAAGCTTTTGCTGGTCTGTTTTCCTGGGAACCATTTCATAAGGAAAAAAAGCCTTCACTGGTTCATTTCCTAGATTTATGGGTAATCAAATTAGGCCTTTGTGACATTTTTATATTGCATGCGAAGGGAGAGGTAATATATTTATCTCCATCTATACACATATGTATACAAACATATATCCATAATTCTATAAAGCCATCCCTTTCAGCTGTACAAGGACCACAGCTGGATTGTTGGTGTAACTTTCTTGGTCCTGTTACTGAAAACGTACTCGTTTGTGCTGAATTAAAACATATATCCTGAGCTAAATGTTTGTATTATGAAGTCTGCGAATGATAACATGGTTGTAATGCTCATACAACTTCAGATACGGGAACTTTATCTGTTTATATGTTGTCTAAGTGCCTTTGAATTTTGTTAACTTGGGCAAGTTAGAATAATGTGACTGAAAATGCTTAATGCTATAGAGGCCTGGGCTTGGGTGGAGTAGAGGGGAAAAAAAGCAGGGAAGGGGAGGGAGAGGGAAGCAAAAGGCCACAGCCCCTGCGCAGTGGAATCACTGGTGTGGCATTCACTGGAGTTGCCAGGTTGCCATTTAGCCTGCTAAAAAAAAAATGGCCATCTCCTGAAGCACTGACTGTGCATGTGCGGATCGACTGCGCCTGCGTCATGGCTTGGGTGAGTCAAGGATGTGTCAGAGCTACTCTGTGTGTGCAGATTGATTTGAGCTGAGACACGTGAGCAGGCTGTGGGCTCACATCTACTGCGAGGTGTGTGGGAAATAACTCTCCCATCTAGCTGCAGAAACATGCTTCATGAAATCACTAGAATGTGCTTCTCCATGCATGGTTCATCTGATCCTCCCCTGTATGTGCTGTTTGATACCTTTAGGTCACCTGTAAGTGTTTGAGCTTTGGGTTGTATCTTATGCAAAAGCAAATGTGAATTTTGAACTTTTTTTCGCCATTGTTTTTTATATTACATATATGTAGCTGTCACAATACAAAATCTGAGTGGAGGCAGGGTGAAGTTAGCTTTGGTGTAGCATAGAGCAAGAGCATATTAAGGGACTTACTAGTTATCCCACTGTGTCTTATCTCCTTACGTGTCCAAACAAACTGAGGCAGGTCTGTTCTGTGAACTACAGCAGCCATTGCTATGGCAATCAAAGGTGTGAAGAACCATGCAGGCCTGAGAGATTGTGAGTAGGAACCTAAAGCATAGATGGAATTGTATTTGCTGTCATTACTTATCACTCAGTGACGTCAGAGGGACAAACCGGGAGAAATTGTGTCGCCAAACGTGAATTCAGGATTCTTTGTTGATTTGGGACATTTCAACAGCTGTTAGGAACATTTTTACATTTATAGCTGGCCCACACTAGCCATCTATTATAAATAATCTCTGTCTGGAAAACACACATTTTTACAGCAAAGACATAATATTAAATGATTGAGTCCTCTGCTTTACTGAATGCCAACAAGATCTTCCAGTTCATTATAAACTAACTCAGGTGAACTGACACACCTGCTTTTTTTTTAACTTTCAACTTTTAACTTTAACTTTTTTAACTTTTCAAACCTTCAAGAGCCAGCAGCTTTGAAACTTTCAACTAGACTTTTACATTCTGTCCTTCTTTAACATAAACTTTTCTGTGTTTCTGGAATTGTTTCTGAAATATGAGACCCTTGCCATGCTGATTAAACAAGGCATCCTAACAGTTTTAACTTCAAAACCTCTTGAGATGTTCCAATGTGCTTAATGAGAGAGTGATACTTTCATAATAGAATAAGCCGAAGACAGGACGCTGTCTTAAATCAGCTAGTTAAGGAAAATGATCCTGTTATAGAAATAATTAAAGGAAAATGACAACTGGTATGTAAATACTGTTGTACCGTTACACAACTGAAGTGGTGTATGTAACAGAAATAATGAGAAAAGTATTTAAGATTCTATCAGCAATGGGATCCAGATACTTTTATGGCATTCACTCAGAACTCTGACAGTTTCATGATCATTCACTACATAAAACAAAAAGTATAAATTTTTTCTTTTCACATAAGTGTTTCCATGGCAGAAAAGTTCACCAAGTTATCACAAAGGCTTCGTTTTCGCATTTTAAATGTTTGGTATGTTAAACCTCTTTGTCTTTAACCTGTGCTAAACTGATAATTGGCTGCCATGAACATCTGCTTACTTCAATATGCTGTTCTGAAAACTGGGGAGATGTTGGTGCTGGTGCACACCCCATTTGACTGTCCTTGTAGCAAACTGCAGGGGAAAAGGTGCGGTGGGCATTTGGGGGTAGTAACCAGGTAGATGCCCAGGGTGGTTTTTTACATCTGCATTTATTTTCAGTCAGGTAGTTCAGAAATAGCCGGATAACTGTTTTGTTTAGCATTTAAAAAAAAAAAAAAAAAGCCATGATAATTCAAAAGAGTTCTAGACAGAGCCTAAATCAAGTGGCAAAATCAGGATTACATCATGCAAATACATGACTCCGAGTTTATTTGTACTAAACTTGGCTGGACTAAAAAAAAAGCTAGCATATGTTAATTGTCATATGCTAACGATCACATTGTAGGAGTCTAGTTTTAAACTTGAAATGTTTGTTTCTTCTTTTCAGCAATTTTGCTTACTTGTCATCTCAGAGATCTGTCTTACTTTAGGCAGCAGCACAGCCTGGGTAGTGGGTACAATGTACCCTTGAGCGGAGGCGACTTTCACAGCAGGTTGGTGAGATGCTTATTGCTGCAGATAGTGGGGGATAAGCCTCACTTCTCATCCTGAGCAGCATTCCCAGACAGCTGGAGAATTCCAGCTACCAGCATGGAGGTCCAGTTCCCCTAAAATCCATCTATATAACCATCTTTTTTTTTGAAGGCAGCAGAATTCAGAGTCAATGAAGAAAAACATTTCACTCTAGTTGTTGTTTTCTCACACGCTCCCCACTGTGAAATATCCAGACTTACATTCTACGACAGCTAATCTCCACACAAACTAATCAGTATTTTCATGAACATGGGCTAATAAAGGCGAGGGTCCCCATCCCCTGCCTGCTTTAACTTGATTAGTTTAGTGTGTGTTAAAGGCAGCCTTACCTACACTGATGTAGGTGCGAACCTCACACCTTTGCACCTTCCTCTCGCCAAAGCCTAAGGCCTTTTCATCATATTAAGCTACTTTGACAGGGCTAATGTGACTGAGAAGCACAACTTTTTTATCCATTAAGACAGGGCCAAAAATGTTAAGTGCTCAAGATGCAAGCCCCTAGGGCTTGTCTATATATCGAGTTATTACACGTGGAGGCTTTTATCTTCATAAGAAAATGTTCTTTTTGTGCACACCAAAGTGTGAATTTAAAACCAGTGGTTGTAGAATAACCCACATGCAGACTCATTCATCCTGGCATCTTCTGGTGTTGGTTGTTTTTGTGGTTGGTTTTTTCTTTCAGATTAACTTCTTTAATTTGCTTAATGAAATAAAAAAAAGTACTCGTACTGGGGTGAGTCTGTCCATATGAGGAACTGCCTGGCTCTGGTAGTATTATTTATAATTCCTTCCTATGTGGAGAAGCTTTGTCTCTTAGGAATGTTAATTTTGCACATTTGCACTTAATAAGAGCATCACTTGTTCACATTTGAATCTTGCTATTTGAAGAAGTGGTAGCTGATGCACTATAATGAACTCCATACTGAGGCCGTGATCTTGGGGATGCTAAATTAGGCAGGTAAGTAACTAAATGCATAAATAGTTTCACTGAAGAGAACTACCTCCAGTTTAAAGTTTGTTCTGTGTTTAAGCATTTGCAGAAATGCTTAAATTCTCCCTAAATTTGCAGTTTATATAATTTGTCTTACAGGGAATGGTGGACTGTGCTATCCTATGTCGTATTTTGTTAGCATCCATGTGAAGTCACATAAAACATCCAGAAGTTATTTATGAACTTCAGTTCCATTCTTTGTGAATTGCCTAATTCTTTGCAATTTGTGCCTTGTTTACAACTTTATGAAACTGTAATTTTATAAACTTTGATATTCTGAGTTTTAGATTTGACATATATGTGGATGACCATGACTTACAGGATGACCATGAGCCAGCGATGTACCCATGTGGCCAAGAAGGCCAATGACATGCTGGGGTGCATGAAGAAGAGTGTGGCCAGCAGGTCAAAGGAGGTCATCCTGCCCTTCTACTCTGCCCTGGTGAGACCACATCTGGAGTTCTGGGCTCCCCAGTTCAAGAAGGACAGGAAGCTGCTAGTGAGGGTACAGCAGTAGGCTACAAAGATGATGAGAGAACTATAATGTCTCTTTTATGAGGAAAGGCTGAGGGACTTGGGTTTTTTTAGTCTGGAGAAGAGAAGATTGAGGGAGGGATCTGATCAATGCAGGTGTCAAGAGGGTGGGGCCAGTCTTTTTTCAGTGGTGCCCAGCGACCGGACAAGAGGTAACAGGCACAAACTTGAAAATAGGAAGTTTGATCTAAACATGAGGAGGAACTTCTTTACTGTGAGGATGGCAGAGCCCTGGAACAGGCTGCCCAGAGAGGTGGTGGAGTCTCCTTCTCTAGAGACATTCAAAACCCTCCTGGCCATGTTCCTGGCAACCTGCTCTTAAGTGGACCTGTTCTTGTAGTGGGGTTGGACTAGATGATCTCTAGAGGTCCCTTCTAACCCCATATCATTCTGTGCTAGTGGGCAGCAGAGAAATAATCTTTTATGACATATTATTAGTTGTGTGATTTCTATTTTTATCCAAAAAGGTAGAATGGCAATAGTTTGAGTAAATTGGAAGTAGTATCTGAAACCAGTACATACTAAACGTTGGATGCCCCACAGATCCATGCAAGGCAGGAAGTACCCCATAGCCAGTAGCCAGCCTAGCGGGCAGTAGCTGGCCTCTTGGAGTGGTGGATTGTGCTCAGATTACTTAACAGAAACCATACAAACCTGGCCATGAAACAGGGGAAAGGGTTGGTTTGTGTGCATTCAATCATACATTTTTTTGAGTGTGACTGTTTTTATTCTGTGGTTTCTAAAGCACCTAGTGCACAGGCATCCTGGTTCCTTACGTGAGATCTTGGGTGCTACAATAATAGGAATTTAGATACTATTAGTGGAAATAACTTTTTGTCATATATTGCGAGGAAATAATCTCTGTCCCAGAAGGGATGGCCTCACTTCTTTAGGGGTTTAATGTGGGAGAGGCAGATGCCTTGGGTTGCAGTCAGGTAAACACTAGAAGCCCAATCCTGTTTGTAGCTGTTTACTTCAATAAAAATACATGTCTGAGTAAGACAAGCAGAATCTAGCCTTTGGTTTTTGAAGTTAGTTGCAGACAATTAATGGGGACGTGTCACCTACATGAGGTCCAGCCAGAATTCAGTCCTTTACTTCTTTAATGTTTTAAACCGATTAGCTGCATACCCATATGGAAACAATAGTAGAGCCTCCACACTCAAGACTCTACTGAGATTCTAAATTACATGTAGAAGAAAGGCTGTGAATGCGTCTTCTGGCTGAGAACAATGTTATATTTAGCCTCAAGCAAAAACTTTCTCCAAGCCATAGCCCCTCAACAAAAACATACTTTTTAATGAAAGTCCTGATACCACCTTAATTACAGTGCAGCATTATCATCATAATCCCATTTCATCCTTAGGTGAGGTGAGCATCCCTGAGGGCGTGGCTGCCTTCCTTTACTGGTGACCAGTTTTGCAGAAACAGCTTTTTCCTCAGTGTTCTTTTTTATTTAACCTCTCCTGCGCTGTCTGGGGAGAAGATGCATGGGATCTGCTGGTGCTCATCTCCTCACGCTCCTTCCAGCCCTCCTGGCATTCCCTGCAGCCCTGAGCCTGGAGGATAAAAGAGCAGCCGGGGATGCCCAGCTGTACCACAGGGGTTTCACCTTGACTCTTTCCAGCATTCCCCAAGCGGGCTGTTCCCAGGGCCAGTCCCCTTTTTTTGCTGGCCCGTCACACTTCAGAAAAGTCCTTCCTTTGGCTCCAGTAGTGCAGGGGTGAGTGGCTCTTCCAGTGGCAGTCCTAATCCAGGTGGGTGAGGACAGAGTTATTGGAAGAGAAGGGCTGCAGGCACTCTCGAGCAGCAGGCAGTGCGCCAGCAGTAATGCCTTCCTTTGAAGCAGCCTTGCAGTGTCTCCAGGTTTTCATAGTGTTTGGATGGGTGAGTAAAATGTGATTAGTTTCTCACTACCATATTGATCCAGTGAGTAGATCTTGTGTGTGGACTGTGATATCGACAGGACAAATTTGCAAGGCTATTTGAAGCTGGGATCTTTTCCAACCAGAAATACAGGGAGATAAACATAAGGGTATACTTGTGGTTCTTAGATATTTTTTTCTCTTGCCTTCTTAAATCAAAGTAATAAATCTGTATGATCAAAAGAGCTAGATTAATCAATCTCTCCTTACATAATTGATCTGAAAATACTAATTAAGGTTAGAGAGAAATTAAACATAAAGTTTCTTATTCTCTCTACAACATTGTCAAGTACAGTACAGCCTTTTCTTATGGAACTCCTACAATTCTTATGTACAGAATAAAATCATGCAGCTGAGATACTCTCCCTAAGAACAAGCAAAAACCCTTTATCTGCTGAGAGGACATTTCTGTTATCCTGTTCCCTTCTGTTTAGGTTCTCATATGGTGTTAATCACCATGGTATCTTACAACTTTATAAAAAATAGTGCACCATATGTGATAAATCATTAATATTAAGAATGAAGATGCTGGATAAAAATACTCTTCGCAAACATAAAGCAGAAGACGTGCAGTAACGGACATATGCAGACAAGGAGCCTGAGTGAAAGGAGCATGTGTATGAATACAAGAGATGGGGTCAAAATCATTCCTTAGGTGATAATATTGCACCCAGTCACTGTATCTGAATGTGAATGGCACGCTCGCTTCTCTCTTCCCTAACCTGTGCTGCCACACGCTAGAGCAGAAGAACCATGTGCGAGCCACAGCCTGTCCCCTACTTTGCTCTGCAGAAGAGTGCCTGCCTTGCAGTGTTCAAGGTCATCAGTCAGAAGAAGACAATTTGCCAATAAATGCACTTGTTAAATCAGGGCACGCATAATTACTATCCAAATATAAAGCAAACTGAGGGACTGTACTTCCATTGGAAAGAATGCCTGAGAGTTGTCCTAAGTTATCTCCTCCAATTGGTAATCGCTATTACATATTTTCTCATGTTTTTCTTCTCCCCCTTGGTTTCAGCCAGATCTCTTTTCTATTGATATTGTAAGAGTCAACACATCATAAATAATTTTCTCAGTTGTATCCCTCACTACTAAATTCTTTTTCTTGATGGAATAGCAAAAATAATTATATTTATAACTGTGCCTGTTTTGGAGGCACAGTACCTTCAAGTACCACATAATTCCGTTCCACATATAATTCCGTTCTCTAAGAGGGATTTTTATAATTCTTCCAAAAATGTCTTGGCGAGGATCAGTTGGTAGTGTGGATCCAGCCTTTAGGGACAGAGCTCAGGATTCTGATCCCTTTGGCCAACAGGCATGAGGCACCACAGAAAAAATGCTTTAGTTTGAGAAAATAATGTTAAATATGTGCGGATATTAAGGCCCCGGAAAGTGAATTCACTTGAGAGTTGCTTCCCACCTGTGGATTCTGCTATTCAGCACAGAATTATTTTGGCAACTGGAGCATTCTTCATTGTGGATGTCTGTGGGAAGATATTAATCCTGCTCTTCAAGTAAGATACACTCACTGATCTAATAGACCTGTTCCACCTCTACTGTATCTCATTGTGAAAGGAAATCAAACAAATCCCAAGAGAAAGGATGGGTAATCTCAAGTTCTTCTTATTCCCTTTCTACCTTCTTTTTCAGCTGCTTTCCACAGACAAGTTCAGATGTCCCTTACTCAATAGAAGTAGAGCAGAGGGAGATCTGTTGTGAGTTCTGCATTAACTTTTTGTCTCTGGGCACTCCTTGAGAAAACCTCAATCAAAATCTTTGTATGGGGATGGTGGATCCTGACCACCAACAGTTCACAGCTTGCTTGCTAAATGAAACAGTGCCAGACAGCTGATCTGTGTTACAGGAGGAGAAAATCATGCTTTTCTTACTGGGTTGTGTTGTCTGTACGTGCATGTGTATTCTTCTGGTATTGTTTCTCTAATATTTGACTTGATTAATGGTTATTTCAGGGAACCTACAAAGGAGTGAGACGTTCTATTTCTACAGATGTGGCAAGCTTCAGGAAGGTTGCATTGGAACATTCAAAACACCATGTCCCGTGTGGTTTGGGAACTGCAAGTGTAGGAGTCTATGTGGAAGAGATGTGGCTGATGTAAGAAGTCCTTAGCCTTAGTGAAAAGGGTTCCTAAACCTGTAGAGTCCCACAAGGTCTGATGTGGGACCCTGCAGGGTGGTTAGCATTTCCATGGTACCAGTTCCTCAGCTGCGGGAGCTTCCATTCCCTGGTTTTCCCTCAAACTGGAGCATGATCATCAGAAGCTCAGCAGCTTCCAAGCTTTTATCTTTAACATAAATTAGTTTAAACTAACAGGGAAGTTTAATTGCCACATCCGTCACTCAGCAACTAGCACGCATTTGCATTTGCCATCTCTGCAGGAAGGGGTCCTCCCCAGCAAGGCAGGGGTGTCCCATCTTCAGCTGCTGCAGTGAAATCCATGGGGGCAGCAAGCAGGAGCCCCAGCTGTGCCTGTGCTGTGTTGGCCTGGTTTGTGCAGATGCTTTGGAGAAGTGATTTTCTGTGCCTCTCACGGGTTCCAGCAGTGTCAGCTACGGAATCAAACTGGGTGTACTCCTGGCTGGTTAGCCCAGATTCTCTATGGCTGTCCTCTTAGTCAGTCTGACTTCCCTCTGTTAAAGCTCTGGTTACCTAAGCTGCAGCCCCTGAAGCACAGAGAAACCCAAGTCCATTTCCCACTTCACTGTATGTTTAATTATAGGCCTCTCAGAGATTTTAGACTGTAGTCTTTTCCTTGTGTACTCTTACTATGTTTATTTAAGATTTAACTTTATGAGCAATTTTCCTTTATCTCAGTATACACAGCAGAAATTTGGTCTGTTCCCTCAGCTTTTGCATTCAGCTGGTTTGACTGATCTAACATATTGCTGATTTACCAGTGTAATATAGCTTGTCTGAAAAGAAGGAAGAATGATGTTGGTTGAAAAAAATTTCTGAGATGCCTGTGGAGTTTTATTGCCCTAGATTCTTGAATTGCCATTTATTTCAAAAAGTATGCAGAACTCTGACTTTAGATTTTTCAGGAATGCCCACATTAAGTCAGTGTTGTGAATTCTTTGAGTCAAGTCATTGTGGTTACCCAATCTTGTTTTCTGTCTCTGTGGTAAGATTTTAAATCCAGAAGGCTAACCCCAAGAAAACAGGCAGAGATGACGATGCATTTCCTTCTTTGGCCTCTGTAGTCGATCTTTATAGAAAGATGGAATCTATCAAAATTAGACCAAACACCAAATCATCTGCATGAAGATGAAAGGGTCAATCCCGTTTCTGTAGAAATATGTGGGGAAAAAAATGTACTGAAACATATTTTTAAAACTAATTCATATTTTAAAATTGTTTTTCTACTAAATTCAGACTATGAACTGTAAAATTCTCTCATGCCTGTTACACACGGTAATATATCACGTCAGATTTGGATTTCTGAATTTCTGCATTTCAGTACCGCAAGATTGGGCATATGTACTTGTATTGACTTTCCCAACTTCGGGGAAGGGGGCTAATTATAATATTCTGATTTCTTTACATAACTCCAGTTTAACATAGTTTCTTTGGGGAAAATTCCTTGTTCGATATACACTTTGGATACAGGGAGGGGAGGAGAAAGGTTGAAGGGAGATCCTCCCCTGCGTTAACTTCCACCTTCATCTCCTGTCCTAGAGCTGATACCAGTTTGGGGTGCAGTTACAGCTTCATGTGTGGCTGAAAGGGTGGGCAAAAATGCCCCTTGCAGGGGTCCTGGCCAGCCCTGCTGCCTTCACACCAAGTGTGCAGCCCAGGCTCAGTGATGCAGCATGAGAAACAGCTCTGCTCCTGCCAGGACATGCTGGGCTGAATCGACAAGGGCCCCAGTTCAGATCCTCAGCACCTCCTCTACATTCACAAAGGGGTTGTGCCTCTCCTTCCAATTAGCAACGTAATCATCCGTGAACATGAACTAAAGAACTCGGTCCCACCCAGATGGGACTGGAGCCTAGTTAATGAGTCGAAGATATATAGTATCAGCATTATGTCATATAAAAAACTTTGGCTTGTCACCATGAAAAGTACTTGCACGCTCTGCTTGTACTCCAGAGGTGTGCAAAGCAGCTGAAGTGAACTGAATATTTGGGCTGGGTTTAAATCACAGGCTTATCACAACAGAGCAGAAGTATTCATTGGGCTGGAGCTGCTCCCTGACTGGCCACTGTGCAGCCCCAGCATTTCTCAGATCAGTGACAGATGAGACCCGTGACAGCAGGGGGGTGACCAAGAGACCTACCAATGACAACCCTTTGCATGTGGTGGAATGGACTGTTGAATACACAGCTCCCTCTGACTGGAGGATTTCAAACAAAAGCACGGTTTGGAAACTACCTCTAACAGTGGAGGGACAGCTGGCCACTTTGTCACCACTGCCACTTTCGCTTTACCTAAGGCCAACCTGAATTCTTGATCTGGCTGGTCTGTTTTTCTCTAATCATAATGATCTGTTAATTACTTGGCTTAATTACAGCTAATTTATGCTAGTGAAAGGTTTAACTGTATGTGGAGTTTTAAGTTTCCTCAGCAAGCAAGGCCTTATAGCCACCCATTTGACAAAGAATGTGGAGCTTTACTGGTAAATTCTCAATACAATATTCTTCACCCGGGCAGTAAATACCATAGCTGTGGGAAGCATTCTGTATTCTTCACATACACGACTGGGGACTGGAATCCCTCTCAATACCATTTCAGCCATGCACTCGTGACCTATGCTTCCATAATACCTCTTTGCTGCGGTATCAGCACCAGGCGTACCACGGGTACACCTACCTTCTCATGTTGTCTCTGACAGAGAGATGCAGTTAGCAAATGGTATTAATGCAGAACTGACCTTTTAATGTCATGCACAGATACCCAAAGGAAGAACTGCCACTGAAAGCTTCTGGTTAAAGATAAAAGTAAGCACCTTGTAAAAACATTAAGATGAAAAGTAAATCCGGTTGCCCTGAGTTTCCCCTGATATCCCACCTCCTACTCTAAACTGATGTTGTCAGCACTCGTGATTTTATCACATCTTGTGATGTTTGATGTTTCACTTACACTCCAGCTACTAGAGTTGTGTAATGAGGTTAGAAACTCAGCTTTCCTCTTTCTTTAATTTAAAGTAAGTTTCTAGTCCTAATGGTTAGAGTATAAAGCTTGCAAATGCAATCCATGTCACAAAACCAGAAAGCACATAAAAGAGCTCCACATTTATCATTTTCCAGACAGGATTATGATTTTGAGGGTCTTGAGTATTTGGAACTGGCAGTAGTGCCTTTTTAAAAAAAAGTGCCTGAAAAAAGTACCACAATATGTTGCATTTTCCAGGGAAGCATGGTAGCCATTATAGCATCAGCAATTCTCTTTTCAGATATGCACACTTTGCTACTGAGTTTGTTATGCAGCATCTCAGGGTTCAGCCCCAGTCTGGCTGAGCTGGAGGGAATCATACTGATGCATAACCATATTGCATGATGTTGGAGGGCTCATACTGCTTGCTTGTGCTAACGTAGAGGAAAAGGTTTGCAGGACTCCTTAGTCCCCTGGCACGCCGGTGCTTAACAACTGTAAAGCCAGGGATGTTCTGTCTTTCAGTCTCTGAAGGTGATCTGCCTTTCGTAAAAAGCAAGAAACAGGGAATACCCCACACCTGCCACTCCAGCTGTGAACAGGCAAAATGCAAATATCTAAATACAATAACATTGAAAATGGTTGGGTTGACTAGAAGCCAAAGTGTAGCAAGTGTGGGCTTTGATGTGCCGATCAAAAATACTCATCTGTTGATTTTGGAAAAGCAAGCTCCCAACACCAACAACTCATATTTGAAGGACACACAATACCGGAGTTTGAAATTCTCAGAGCCTTAACAGTATATCACTAAAGATATACCAAGAACTGAAGAGGTATCCAAAGCAGTGAGCAGAGTCTGAGTGTTGTGTGGAGCACATTAGTGAAAATATCTCTGCAGCTCACAGGTTGGTGATCCCAATGGTCACTCTCTGGTTGCCCTAAATTATTGTGTAATCCATTCTGGAGCTGACAAATTTACAGACAATTGTGACAAACTCTAATTGCAAAGAAGAGGTGAAATTCCATGAGACCCAGCTTGTATACGAGTATACAGAATACATAGCAATGGTACATTTCACAAATATAAACATGTGACAAACTAAAATTTGACAGTATTTTTAAACAAATAGTATTTGAATCTGTGCTAAAGAAGCTAATTTGATCCTATACTGACTCTGTTATTAATTGTTATTACTCAGTTATTAACTGTTATTAATTTTGACCTTGAATCAAGCAGTAATTTCCATGTCGTAATTTCCATGAGGCTGCCACATTGCTTCTAAACTGCTTCCTCTGTAGGAAGCCAAAGAAACTATTACTGAATCTTGATCACTTTGCTGAATGTTCCAAGGGGCACTTTTGTGCATTGTGACCAACTTTATTTAAGGCTATGGCCTTAGACTTGCAGAACAGTTTGGATCTCTTCCCAAAGATGATGTCAGTTGCTCTTCCCTTATCCACCAACGCTGTAACGTCATCATAGAAGGCCACCAAATTGGTCAGACAGGATTTGCCTTTAGTGTCAAAAATTACATCCTTATTTTCCATGTGCTTTAGCGTAGTTTCCAGGAGGATTTACTCCATGATCTTGCAGAGCACACAGTGAAAGTGATTGGCCTATAGGGTCTTCCTTTAGTCCCTTTTTAAACATGGAGGTTATAATTCGTCTTTTCCAGTCAGTGGGAACTTCACCAGACTGCCACAAATTCTCAAATATGATGGCTAGACTTATATTTTTTAGTTCTGTATTAAAGCACTGTAGAAAATCTGTGTCCTGCAAGAGGTATATTCTTCAGCCTTAGAAACTTCTAAATAATTTGGGAAATTACATTGGAAATTCATCTCCAGGATATGCAAAACATTGGAAGAGTATACATCTTTCTTATGTCATTTTCTGCGAAGAGGAATCTGTACTTTCTTTTAATGCTCCCTCTCTTTCTTTGTACTTCTTTCCAGCTTATTTCTAGCTCTATTATGTCTAATTACTTTCAAATATACCCAAATCATTGTCCCTGTATTGAGATGAACTGTCTCTTATTCTCAGCTCTACAGGCCTCTGCTGCTTGTGATACCAGTCAGGTGTATCTTTCTAAAATCTAAAATGAGTAAGGTTTAAAAGATTGTCCCACTGTATTGTTCCTCCTTCCACTGCAGTTTGTGGCAGGACTCCTATTGCTCTGGCAGGACAATATAATGCTAGTTGTAATTGTTTTTTAAATAGCAGAAAGAGTATTAGCTCCTTGTGGTACAGCTCTGTGTAGATAAAGCTGCATCCAAGCCATTGATTTGGCTTTGAAAGTCCACCACATATGAATTAAAATGCCATCCTGTGAGTCTCTCTCCATTTCTGCCTCACTAAGCATTAATTATTGTGGTCTCAACACTCTATTCTGCCCTTTTCTTCTCTTTGCTACTCCCCATTGTCACTCCCAATGGCTGGGGACTCTTCCCACTAAAGCAATCCAGTTCATCTCCCAATAACGGGCCATCAGCCAACACATTCTGGGCCTAAATTCATCTCATAAATATTGGTACAGGCTTAAATAAATACAGTCCCTCAGTTACTGTACTGTATTTCAATGGAGTTACATGGGGAATTAATTTTCCTCTGTCTGTAGTCTGAAAAACAATAAAATAGGGAAATGCTTGGCTATGGCTTGGCTTTCCAAACTGTTTGAAAGACTGGTTCTTGCATGTTGCCCATGGATGTAGACTGTAGCAAGATACTCCTGATGTGAGTGTCTTTTCAGTACAAACACATGACATATTAGGCCTTACAAAGACAAAAGCACCTCTAGTTGGCAACTCCATTGAAGGCATTGTGTAGAGCTGTGTGGTTGCTTCTTTCGTGTAATGGCATGTATATTAGTGTGTGTGATTTCTGCTGTGTGTGACAACACCTATTTTTGCATGTTCATCTCTTTGGATAATAGCAAGAGTTAAGATTTATGTAGCACTGTAGAATTGTACCAGCAGCAGTTGCAGGAATTAATCTGATGAGGTCCAGCAGAGTGTATGCAGTTGGTCTGGCATGTGGTGGCGTATGTAATACTTCATTAACTCTGTGTGCCTTGTGACTTGCTCTAGTACCTAACCAAAAAGCTGAATGTCAGGATATTCTAGTACAACTAGATGGGAAGACACACAAATAAAGAACCCGTGATGAACTTTTCAGCTAAAGCTTCATTTCTTTTTCTTTCTTTCTTTCTTTTTTTTTTTTAATCCACTCTCTCATCTCCCATCCTTCTGTCTGCATATTATACAATGCTCTCTTTCTTTACCATCTTTTTCCCCATTGTCCTGTGCCTTTTCCTTCCTAGATGAACCATCCCTCTTTTTTCCATTCGTTGCACTTAGTAGGTTCTCTCCATTGAGTTCCTAATTTCTCTTCCCCATGTTCCCCACTCATCCCCACATCTTGGGCAGGAGTGATGGAAGCAATGGTTTCTGAAAGAGCAAACCATTCTCTAGAGTACTGTTTCTCTCTCTGGAGAAACACTGCAGATCATTATCTTTCTCTTCCTGTTAATGGAGAAACAGAAAATACATGAAGTGAGTTGATAAAATGGTCAATGTGTAGATGAAAGTCCTTTTGCTGCAAGAGGTATCAAAAATATAATGTACCTACAGGTATTGGATTTGAGCAACGTCTTCTTGACTGTCGGTGTTCTTGTTTGATAACTATATCTGTAGGAACACACTAAAAGTCCAGATCTATGCATTAATGAAATGAATGGGGTTTTAATGTGGAAGATGCAGGAAAATATTATTTTGTCTCTTCCAGAATGGGCAGCGCAGAAATTGTAATATTTTTCATGCTGATTTTTATCATGATAAATCTGAATCTGTCCAAGAACCTTTTGCTGACTCTTCATGGATTGGTTAGTTCTGTTCTCACAGTGAAAAGTGTTTGAACTGTAGCATTACCATTTCAAATTATTTTCTAACCACTCTCTGAAAATAGAAGAAAAATAAGAATAGTCGGGACCCCTTATAAAATCTTCCTAGAGGAGTCCAAGGATACTCACCATTGGCCTCAATAGAGCTTTCACACATCCTTGAAAGGAATTCATTAAGCTGGAAAAGCTGGCTAGAAACCAGTCTTCCTATAATGTCTTCCATAATTTGCTTCAAGGGACACATTTATAGTCACTCAGCCTTTTTTATAGATCTTGTGCAAGATGAAGGGCTGGGTCACAATTGCAAGACTTTAATGAATAGATGTTTGTTGCATGCCACAACCCAAATAATTTTTCAAGCATCTCAGCACAGTGCAGTCTTTTCAGTATGGACTTTCCCAAGGATGTGCAACAGAATGATAGCTGCAACCTCTGTAATCATAACAATGGAGTGACCATTTTTGTTCCAGGTTCTCTCTCCTTCTTCCATGCTGACCCATTCAGATGCAGAAAGAAAACATCCAGCAACTGCAATTTCTGCTCTTTTTTTTTCAAGGGCTTGAAGGTTTCAGCTATTTCTTTTTATTCATATTAACTTCTCTACAGGCTTGTATGGAGACAGATTACAAGAGAAAGTTTCCTCCAGTTAATGAAACATCACTGAAACTTCAAGTATCTATCAGACATGGTCAGATCTCAGGATAACATACTGCTTTTCAAAGCAGTCCTAAGATCTTCTACATGAAGTCTATTTAATTTATGAGAATGGTCTGTCATTCTCATTCTACCAAACACTCTTATTGAATTATAATGGTGAGAGAGAAAGGGAACAACAACAAAAACCAGAAAAATATGGGGTTTGGGTGTGAAGCTCATGAGAGTTTTAGAATAGGGAAGTGCACCTAGGCTGCTGACCTTTGATTGCCAAATACAAATTCAGTCAGAAGCTTTTTATCTGAAGGTGGCCCAATTTAATAACTAGTTTCCTTCCTAATGCTCCTCATCTTTCTGAGAAAACTGGGGACATTGGCACTGGGCTTTTTTGTTGGACCTTTTCCACCTGGTCACAAAATTGGAAGTTACGTCTTAGCAGGGTAAACCATGTAGCTATTGCACAAAGAAACACCAAATGCACTTATATATTGCAACAGAAACAGCCTTGAGTCACCATATTGATATACAAAGGATTAGATAGTAAACCTTTTATTAGCAAGCAGGAATTTCTTTTGAAAATTATTATTTTTCTTTGACATGCCTACATATGTGCTGAAGGATGCTGGTACAGTTTGCTTTCTATCAAAATAGGATATAATGTGTGACTGTGTTCTAGAAAAGTGTTACCTTTTTTAACAGATTTATAATTTTTTAATGCCAGACCACCACAAAGCTTTCCAGCAATAGCTGCTGGCCAAAATTACATTAGGGAAGTACATGTTATGCTCCATGTCCCTTAAGGAAGGGGAGGTAAACATAGGCAAACTCTACTGGGAGGGCCAGAGCAGGGGTAAGGAGGCAGCCAGCTCCCCAGCGCCTTGGCTCTTCCTAGGGGCTCTGCTGGATTCATCCATGGCAGATTCAAAGAAAGATAACAAAGAAAAATCATTCCTGAAACGATCAGAGCCCTCTGTTTTCATGCCTGTACCCATATTTAAGAAAAAATGATCTCTTATTCAAGAAAGGTAGCTGGCCCTCAGCTTTCCAGGGCAGATCTGTCAGGCTCTGTGCAGACAGACACAAGCTTCTTCTGCCTATGCCTTCTCAGCAGGGATATTTGCTTGGGCACTGAGCCATGCTAATAGAGCTTTGTGGCTCCTAGACGGGGGCTGGCGCAAGTCCGGTTGGCTTGGTGTGTGGGCAGGGTGAGCTCACATCTGTCTGCACCTGCCTGTGCTGACAGAGTTAAAAACCAGGGGTGGAAAAAGAAATGGGAGAAAACCTAAATGAGCCCTACTGAATCCATCTGGCATCAGCGGCCGGAGTGGTGGGAGTCGGTGGGATGCTGGGGGGCAGCCACAGGCGCGGTGGGAGCTGCTGGGCTGGATCCTGCCTCTGCACAGAGCGAGGGAGGCTCCAGAGCCGCCTCGTTCCACATCGCCCACAGGAACTCAGCAGGAACAACAGCTCTCGCTGAGTTTCCGCAGGCAGCCCATACGCCCATTTCTTCCCCAAATGGTAATACAAAAGTAGCAATATGAAATACCAAAGAAGGGATATTGTATTCTCCTGAATACCAGCTACTCGAAGGGATGGGCATCGCAGTGTGATTATTGCATCCTGAGGGGAAGATGGATATGGCATCCACCAAGGGGGGAAACAATATTTGTGGTGAATTAACGCTGCTGACAGACATACCTAGTACATAGGGCTGGGGGATGCTGTTCCTTCAATCTGCAGGGAAAAGCAATGCACTGCAAAGCTTAGTGGTGTTTTGAAATACCTGTAAAATCTGTGCAGCACAACCTGAAGCTATTACCCAGTTAATCACCGTACTGCTAATTGCAACAGTTACCTTATACCAGGGAAGTTGGGTTAAGGAACAGCTCAGGAAGAAGACCACCTTATTTAGGTCTCCATTATCATTGCAAAAACTGAAATTATGGGACTTACTCCTGCAGGAGAAGCGAGGTCACCTGGATTAGACATTGAGGCTTCATATGCAGAGAGTGAGTCAAAAATCCAATCTGCTTGCCCAGGTGAAGGCAGAGTTGGTGGGATGGAGCCGGTGCTAAATGCTGCATTTGCATTCCCTCCCCCATTAAGGAGGTTAAGGAGCATGGCTAACACTTTGAATACTTTTCTTAAAAAGCTGTCAATACATAAATTGCTTCTCCTGCCTTTAGACAGCCTGCATTGTTTAGTTCAGAGGCAGAAGGAAGCAGTGTCAGGTGTTTCTTTTGTGCTCAGTGAAATGATATCTGTGCACCCAAGAAGCTGGAAGGGATATCTGAGGTCACTGAGTTCAGCCCTTTACTACTGCAGACAAACATGATGTAACTCCTTTCATTACATAAGCAAACTCCTGTTCTAAAAGTAGTTAGTTCTGCTTGTTTTCCTTTTTTTTCCCTCCTTTTTTTTTTCCTGCTTTGCAAAGTTATGCCCAATCTTTCTTTTGATTTTCAAGTCTGTGTTTATTCCAGTATAGCTTTACCTACTATACTCTTACATCTAGCCCTTGTCTCCACATTTTTTGTATTTCTGGTGAATGGAAATGGAAGATTAAATCCATAAGAGAAGAGTTCAATATCACTGTATTTGTGCATATGAAATACTCAGCCCACTCTTCTTGATTAGACAATTTTGAGATACAGGGAAATCATAATTGCATTGGTCACAATATATTTAACTGAACATCTGAAGTAGCCATTAAAAAGAAAACCCTTCTAGAACAAGAAGAACTTTATTTTATTAAACAATTTGTAATTTGGTCATATGGTTCTTGAAGATACTTATAGCAGAATTATAATGTAGCTTATTTCACTTAGTGTCACTTTACGTTTTACCACTTGGAAGATCTGCAAAGTGTTTCACAAGGCAGAGATAAGTACCCTGGAACCTTCCAATTGCATCTGAAAAACTTGGGCTCCTTTGCTCTCCCTCAGTCTTCGTATATTCCAGCCACCAGCTATGTCTCAGACAGCCAGAGCCCCCACCAGCAATCTGGCATCTTTTTGCTCTTCATCTCTGTCACATCAGACTTGAGACGTGGTTTGAAGCCAGTTTTGTAATGGAGGGAGAACAGAAAAGCACAGGCTTAGGAGCAAAATGATGAGGGTAGAAAAATGTGTGCTAACTGCGTGCAGGTGATCGTGGTTAAAGGGAGGTGTGAACATTTGCTGGCTTGCCTACCACAACACAACGCTTGGAGCAGCCGTCCCTCGTGATACATTCAAGGCAATTTCATTTTGCGTTTCTTTCCAAGTAAAATCTCGAACTTGTTTTTCGAACAGTTTAACACATCAGTCCCTGGGACATTCTGCCCAGTGCCTGTAAGACTGCTGCTGCTTCCCCTCCGTCCTCAAAGCCTGCCTCTCCCTCGTCAGCTACAACAGGGGAAAACTTGGATAGGTGTCATCAGCAATACATGCATCGATTCACAATAATACAAAACCAGTCGGAATTTGTGCATGTGCATGTGCATAATCTGCGCTGCATGTATTGATTTAAGAGACAATTTGAATTTCTATATGTGCATAATCAGCATTGCAGGTACGATTCATGATAATACAAATCCCATTTGCAAATCTGCACGTGCTCCTGATGTTTGGATGTCCCGACCCCTGCTTTGTGTGGAGCAGTCACCTCTGGAGGCCAATTCTATAAGTAGTTTCCTAGGTATGGCCAGACCCTGGGTGCAGCGACAGCCTCTGCAGAACAGGCACATATTCTTCACGTCAGGGATTAGCAGTACTGGGCCCTGTTCCTGAGCAGGCACCTGAGTGCTGCGGTCATGTATCTTTCTATAAATTATTACTTCACTTCATCACTCGCAGCCTCTTTTCATCACCTCTTTTCCTTCAGACTGATGACCGTTTGGGTATGGAAGGCTTTTTTTCTTCTCTGGCTGGACCAAGGCCATTCAATGGAGTGAGCGGCAGGAGGTACTGAAAGAGAGATACTGTGAGCACTGTTTCCACGTACCCGAAGACTGATCTTTATGCAGCTGAGACTACAAGGGATATCCCTTAAAAGAAAGGCCAGCCTATTACCCATCTTCTCCAACTCCTGTGGAACTAAATATCCTGAAGTTTGGAGAAGCTGCTGCACAAAGCTTCTTTATAGCTCTCAGTATGCCTTCTTTGCTGGCTCCAGCTGCCCCTACACTCTGTTTTTCCTCACTCTTTTCTTCAATATTTTTTCCAGTTGACTTAGTTATTACAGTACATGGACCAGACTGAGGAAAATACACTGAAGGTTGGAGCTGGCAGAGCAGGGAGAGCTGCAAGGGAAGTGCTTTTGCCATTGAATGACATCATCCGCGTGTTAATTGGTGGCATTCCCGCGGATGGGAGGCACTGGCCGGTGTCCTTGGACTTACTTCCGTGATACAGAACAGAAACGGTGCCTGTCTCCTGACAGCCTCTTTCACTGCCAGCCTTCTGGCAAGGCTTAGGACATTTATAAAAACAGTACAGCACTTTATTTAGCCTCTAGTGAGAAAAAGTCACTTCACAGCTCCAGTTTCGGCACAAGGCACTAACAATCAGATTTAAAAAAAAAAAAAATTAAAAAAGAATCCTTACATAAAAACATTTCAAATGAATACACGAAGGTTGATTTGTATTCCAGATGACCTTGCAAATCAGGAGATTGAGCTGCGCCTTTTATCTCCAGAGAAATGGGTTCAAATCCTGCTTAGCCCATAGAGGAAATTCCATTTAATGGTCTAAGCTTGGTGGGCTGAAAAGCTGTTCCCTGCCTAGAACCATCACCTATTATGGTGTGATTGGCACTCTGTGTTCAAGACAGAACAAGAAACTTCACCTCATCTCTACTCCTATTACTTCAGCCTGCCATCAGCTCACACTACCTAGCCCTCTGCTTCCAAAGGGCTTGAGAAAAGAGCCAGGGTTTGCAGAGTGAACAGCGTCATCCCAGCTGTGCCTGGGCAGAGCTGTGCCTGCCTCTGGTTAACGGTGGCTGCGGTGATGCTGGGAGAACAGCCAGGTGGTAGAGGGGAGCCTGAGGAAACAAAGAGGACACCGTTGGGGAAAAGTTTCAGTGGAAGGAGATGGAGAGTAGGCAAGAAGAGGAAGAATAGAACATGAGGATGGACAGGGAGAGGATGCGTGGATAAGCAGAGGGTGGGATGCAGGTGTACCCAGAGCTGAAGGCGATAAACCGAACCATCTGAAAGGCAGAAAGAAATGTTGGCTGTGGGAGGGAGTCTCTCAGCGTCACTTCACTCAATGGTCTCGCTGTTTCTGGTGGTCCTGGTTGGTATAGAAATGCCCTTAGTGTGACAAAAGTATCTTAGCATTTTTGTTTTCCCAAGTCTTTGTTCCTCAGAGCATGAAATGCTCTGTCCTGCAGAAGATTTGCGAGACTGATCAGCAGCCAGCTCAGTTCTGCATCATCTCTTTGCAGATAAGGAAGAGAAATGCTCATCTCCAGCCTCATCAGTACAGCATTTCCTGGTTGTTTACTTGTATTTCTCCTGCCAGCCCAAGAAGCTCACATGGTGTCCAGCCAGGTCTTCTCTATGGGCAGATCAAGTGGAGGAAGGCCATAGCACTTGGTCCTGTGGTGCCAGCAAGCCTTATGACCCCGTTCTGTGCAGTGCTGGGAGCAGACACAAGGTCACTCTAAGGTGGCTGCAGAAGCAGATGGAACCTGGAGGTGATGGCTATAAGGTATTGCTGTCACACTAGGAGGGCATTTCAGCCAGAACCTTGCTATTCTCTTTGTCCTTTTCATGACCACCTTGGGAGTGAGAACAGTGGATGCACGGACAGAACACCACTGTCCTGGGCATTCTTACTGGGGACAGCAAAACCTGAATTTAGGATGTTAGTGGGGAAATGTTATAAAAATCATCCTGATGATTAAGTGTGAACTACTGGACTTTGGGAGGAGAAGTACAAAAAGGGGACGTCCCAGCTGGGCAGCAGCATTGGGAGGGAGTGAGGGCACAGAGTGAATATAAGGATGATACTGGGTGTCCTTTTCTGGCTGCAGTTTCTCCAGCAGCAAAAGCCACTGTCTGTAACCCTATTGCTCATCATCTCCTCTCACCTGAGGTTTTGGGCTTCTTTATACCTCCTTATACCTCAGCAACACCTGGGTCTGTTAAACTGATGATTAGAGAAAACCTGTTAATTTGAATTGTTGACTCTAACCTGCATCATTTCCCCAGATTGTGTTGGGGTGTGATTATACGGCAGTTATGCCGGTCGACTTGGGAGGGGGAGAGCCTGCAGCTGGGGAGTGGTGATAAGCAGCTGGAATGGGTGAAAAGAAATAAACTTTTCACCCAGTTCAGCTGCAGGCAGAACAGGATGTGTGACTGCAACCTAAGACATAGGAGATAATTATTCTACTCTACTTGGCACTGGTAAGGCCTCAGCTGGAATACAGTGTCCAGTTTTGGGCACTGCACTGTAAGAAAAATGTAGACAAACTGGAGAGAGTCCAGGAGAGAGACAGTAGGAATATCGGAGGCATAGAGGAAACAACCTAGGAGGAAATGTTGAAAGGATTGTTTGTTTAGTCTGGGAACAGCAGAGTCTAAAGAAGTGACATCATAAAAATCTTACAATATATTAAGGTTTATTGTAAGGAGGATAGTGATAAATCTTCCCCTGTGGCCACTGAGGGGAATAGGGAGAGAAGGAACTGGCTTCACTTGCAGCTAATAAAATTTAGGTTTGACCTTAGGAAAACATTTCTAGATAAGAAGGTGATGAAGTAAAGCTAGCTAGTGAGCACATGGGCCTTGATAAAATTCATAGTAGAGGTGGTTTATTTTAATAATGGGCATTGAGAGAATAAAGTTGTTTCTAGCTAGTTCCTGGGATTGGATTTCCACACGTCAACAGTACAACCATGTAGATGCACTTGCAAGAAATAGCCCTTGGACTGCAAGCTTCAGGGCATATATTCTATTTTCATGATCAGCAAAACCCAGCATCTCGTGACCAATCTCTTATTGCGGGATTTCTACATAGTGCTGCAATACAAATGAGCCTCATGTAACACAAGGATTTGTATAAAATTTTACAAATACAGCAATAATCTTTCTCTTCTGATTTCATTTCTGGCTCCCCTGTATGTTTTTTTTCCTACAGGTTCATATCCTTTATCTCTAACAACTTCTTTGTAGATTTGCTATCTATGCATGGCTAGAGGTATATCCACCGATTGCTGTTAATCCTTCGAGTGTTTGTACATTACATGGCGTATGTCCAGTGAAAGTTCTGTCATTTGGTTTGAACTTGCTAATCCTCCAGCGACACTACTGGAAACAGAAAATCACACCACCGCCTTTCCATCCCAGGAAGTTCTCAGGCTGCGAACTGGGTTTTCTTCCACAACAGAGAATCAAAAAAATAATATTTTCAGAAGTTCAGTCTAATGTATCTGCCAACTTAGAAGAGAAAAAGAAGGTTGGGCTAAAGGCTGGGCGTGGAGGTAGGAAGGCAGCACACAAAGGTCCCACACTGGGACTTTGGACTCGCCTGTGACCTCCCAAAAGGTTCAAACCTACAACTGTAGCTGATCAAACATTTTTCATGATGTTCATCATAGAATATGGATATTTTTCTCACGAAATAAAATCTACCAGGGAATATATTTGTTACAGAATGCACTTTCTAATCATAACTGCTTGGGTTTTAAGTGTAACTTCAGGTATGAGTATTAGGGATTTTCTGCTGCTTGATTTTAATTTAGTTGCAAGATCTGTTAGAGGTGTTTTACTTTAAATTTCAGATATATGTGCTTAACATTCATTCCACTTTGAGATAGTTTATCTGTAAATGAACACTAATTGAGAAACCTGAAGTCATGGCTACTGTGCAATACTTCTAATATTTTGAAGATGAGTAATACTATGCCTAAATTCCATTTAAAGAGCATATTCATTGGAGTACTAGAGCAGTACAAATCAGCAAAGCAAAATAGCTGGTAAAACTGGGTTTATAGCTGCTTTGCTTTCCACAAAAGTATAGGGCACCCATGGGGTATTAATTACCATATTAATTAATAATTTTTTTTCAGTTCTTTGCAGAAGATAGGTATTTACAGCATCTGTTGTGAAGAACCAAGAAGTGGTCAGTCTTGTCTATTAAAATAAGCTGGGAAAGGAAACCATATCTCATTAACCTTCTCTATTCATCCGCTGGGTGACAGGAGAACTTCTGGAGATGGTTCGAGCCCACAGCTCCATGGTGAGCCCCTAACTCTTGATTGTTCTGCAGGGGATTGGGATAATCATGTGCTCCCATGTGCACCTCTTAGAGCTGTGGGAACATGAGAAGTTTACTGGGATAGGACAAGAAGACGGGAAAGGGGTGGAGGAAGAGAGGGGGAACTCATCTGCCCTGATTTAGATATTGAACAACTGGACTTCAAAGAGTCTGTTGGTCACCCCAGGCTCCATGTACAGTCAGTGGAGAGGAAAAGGAACTCAAGAGAGATATTTGTCTCCTTTCAGGACAGGAAATGCCTGTTTCTCTGCATCCTGGAGGAGACATCTAGGTATTTAACTACTTGACATGTGAAGTTAGCTGAGGTGATCTTGATTGGTCTATTGGTTATAAAACTTTCATGGGAGGAGAAAGCCTGAGTTCTGGTCTCTGCTCTGGGAACTTCCTGTAGAGTTTGTGCAAATTACAGGTCCTACAGACAGAATGAACACACAGTCCCCCTCCCTCCTCCTGCCCAGGAGAGCGTATTTTAGGTGGTGAGGTATTGCCAAGGAAGGTGTCTGAATGTCCTCCTATGGGAGAAGGAACTCAGTCCATGCACCACTTCACAGAGAGTGCTCTTAGCATTGGACAACTGCCTAAAAGTGAGAACCACCTCCTCTACAGTCCCTGCTTTACTGTGAGGCACTCGTGACTTCCATTATCTCTTATAAGGAGGAGGACTGCCATTGAGGTCTTATCATGACCCAGAAGCCCTGACAGACTGGTCACTTTAGTGGTTTAGGCTGAAGAGCAGTTTCAGAGCTCCAGATGGACTTGGAAATGAGCTGGGCACTGAACTTTTCATGCTTGTCAGGCCTGAGGCTCTACCTAGGCAGGAACATGAAATGTCAAAGTTAAAAAGCTGCCAAAGTTAAAAAGCACTCATCCATGCCCAACATGTCGGCAAAGCAAAGCTGACATCTCTCTCACAAGGGTATCACACTGAGAGCTGGTTGGCCTTTCCCTGGTTTTCTGACAGTCCCTGGACGATCTGTAGTCCAGCATGAGGCACCAGCTGAAGGGCTCCAGGTGATGGCTGCCCAAAGTCACTGCTGTGTATCCAAAGCCTTGCTGCACACCATGGTGAAATCCTGGTGGGCAGAAAGCAGTGCTTATGGAGGGAGAGCAGGAGGAGGGACAACACGATGCATTACAGCCAGAGGAGAGAAAAGCATTTTGCATCCAGGATTGTGGAACTTTTGACATGTCCTGTATCCCTACCAGGGAGCTAATGCTGTGCCACACCGTGTTAGCAGTGGTCTCTTTAGACAGTTATTGTTAAATAAAACACAGGAAGATCATGGATCTGTTAAAATGGGTCCAGTGGAGGGCCATGAGCATGATCAGAGAGATGGAGCACCTCCCCTATGAGGACAGACAGAGAGAGCAGGGGTTGTTCAGCCTGGAGAAGAGAAGGCTCTGGGGAGACCTTCTAATGGCCTATCAATGTCTGAAGGGAGCCTATAGCCTATATAGCCTTATAACGGCCTAGATCAAAGTCTGAGGGAGAGCTGGAGAGGGACCCTTTGTCAGGAAGTGTAGTGAAAGGACAAGGGGCAATGGTTTTAAATTGGAAGAGGGGAGATTTAGATTAGGTACTAGAAAGAAAGAAATTCTTTACTGTGAGGGTGGTGAGACACTGGAACAGGTTGCCCAGGGAAGTCGCGGATGCCCCATCCCTGGAGGTGTTCAAGCCCAGGCTGGACAGGGCTTTGAGCAACCTGGTCTGGTGGGAGGTGTCCCTGCCAATGGCAAGGGGTTGGGAACTAGATGATCTTTAAGGTCCCTTCCAGTCCAAACCCTTCTAAGATTCTATGAATATGGCTTGTTTAAGAAAAAACAGTGAGCACGTCTGAGTAACTGTTTGGTAATGATTCAAATAAATTGAAGTAAATGCTTGATTATCTGTTTGAAGATGTTTTATCAGGATGTCTGTGTGTTACCTCCTGTAAATAAGGGAGCTGTAATGCTTCAGCTCCTTGCAGGAGGAGGGAGGATTATTGACGAGCCCTTTGCCCTGCTGCAGGCCAGTACCCTGGTTTGCATTTAATTGCACCTCAGGGATAGGAATCCTCATTGTTCGGGAAGCAAAATACTTTGTCACCATAACCAGACCAAACCCATCTTTGCTGGCATTACGGGCCCTGATGGCTTTTCCACATTTCACGTGGGACTGGGCTCTCAAAATGCTTTTTACAAACTCAACCGATTCCCTGCAGGGTCTGGTGGGGTTTGTTTTCCTGCTGATATTATTTTGCTCAACTCCACACCTTGATTATTTTTTTTCTTACTGTTTTGTTGATGTTGTTTTTTGTTGTGGTTGTTTTTCATTTCAGCAGAGAAGTGGGCAAGCAAGAGCGCATCATGTGTGAGGTGTGGGAGCGGCGCAGAGGCAGCCGTGGCAGCGGTTTGGCACCTGGTGCGGGAATGAGCACAGGCAGGTAGAATGTTACTGCGCTGCTCCCGCTGAGCGCTCGGCAGCGCGCTCCTTCGCTCCATCCCAGAGCCCAGCGAGGAGCAGCTGGTTAAGGTGGAATTCCAAAATCAGTCATAAGATAAACAGGTTGCAATGTTAAGCACTCTCCCAGTGAAAAGCAGCGTGCAGCATATGTTCTTTCTTTGGAAGATATTTTTAAAAAAATAACACACACAACAACTTTAATGGACCCTTTACTGGCTTATGCTAGTGGAGCTGTTAATTAATTAAATAACTGTATGTGAATAGCATCCATTGGGATAGAGCCTCACGGCTTCCAGATGCCCGTTATTGGCCCCATCATGGGCCTAAAACTATTACAGTAAATCATTACATGCTCCAAGACGAACTGGCACAGAATTGCTGGGAGGAAGGATGAAGCTATTCTCACTTGTGCCATTTTGTGCCAGTTTTTATCTAGTGAGATTAATTAGTACTTTTAGAAGTGCAAGTCAGAGCTATAAAATATTAAAGGCTATTCCATCAATGGAGTGGAAACATGCTTAAGCAGGGCTTTTAAAACTTTTGGATGTTGACAGATAGGAGTTGGAAGAGATAATGAGCAACATCTGATTTTGGTATTATTATTTTTTTTAAAATGGTCAGATTTATAGCCAGCGGGACTGCATGAAGTCTCCTTTTTATGCTGTGGGAATACTCAGATGAGAACATTAAAGTTTATCACTGAAATTCAGGTGCCAGGTAAGAAAACACTTTCTCAGGCCAAAACCAATCATTTGAGGCAGTTATTCCAAATACAAAATCAACCAGAAAGTATTAAATAACCTTTTAGCCTGGATCTCCCACTGGGAGGGGAATGTTTCCTGGCATTGGATGGCAGCCTAGAATCTAAGATCTGGCCTAGAAATGGCGCTTTTTTTTGTCTTTTTTTAATTAATAAGCTATAAATTTTCACCCCAAATGACCACTATGGACTTTGCTGTCTTTTTACGCTGTGAGAGATAAAACCACTGAGTCATCTACATCATCCCTTGCCCAGACAGACCGGCCTTTGAAAGTCTTCTTGCCTACTTGGTCTGTTTTGAACCCAAAAGCCAAGTACTGAAGAGGCACTCCAGGGACTGTTTATACAGTTTACCCAATAATTAGTTCTTGGAGACATTAATTCATGGGTAGATGCTTCCTCTGAGAAATTATTCTGCAGCTAAAAGTCCTCCCACAGCTGTAGGAGGCAGGCTGAGCACATGGGCCCAGATATTTTGGAGTCCATCAGGCAGAGGTTGGGAGGAGCGATGCCAAGGGAACCTTCACCACTGTCCTCTCCCTCCAAGCCCCATTCCAGACCACGCACAAACTCCCTCCCCAGTGGTTCAAGCGGGGCCGAGGGGCTGTGGGAGCCACAGCAGTGCCTTTACTGGTGCTGAATACCAGCCATTGTCCTCTTATGCAGCCCCACTGAGGCACCATCGCTGATAGACCTCACCACAACAACCTGTTTGCCCAGAGGGACAGACGAGGGACAGAGATCTCCCATGGCTTGGTGGGAAAGTGTCCCGGAGCGCCCCGGCAAAAAGAGCCTCCGCGTACATCCTGGGATGCAGAGGGGCTGCAAGTGAAATGCGGCTCTGCTCCTTTGTCACCTGCATCCAGCTCAGGCCACCTGCTTGGAGGACAACATCCCCTTCCTACACCATGGTGTACAGGACGTGGTGTAGACTGTGTGTCCAACAGTTATTCACCATGGGTAGAAAAATGACATCTTTATTGGTTGTGAGGAGAGACAGGAGAATTGATATCTCAGGAAAACCAACCTCATCTGGCCACTTCTCCTAAAGTGGAGGTAGGGTCACAATCAAAAACCACATTCTCATGGATGCAGCTGGGAAGTGTGACTTGCTACTTGAGAAACTCATGAGTAAGAGTTTGCTGACTAACAACTTGTTAAGAGAAATAAATTGATTTATTATACGAGCATGACAAATTGAGGCACCAGTCTTGCAGGTTGGGCTGTGTGAGTGGACACAGATCTCTGTGTCCACGTGGCTCTGAGAGCCCAATAAGGCTGAGAACTGGGCGTTGCAGTTGCCAAACTGGCAATATTGCTGGCATGAGAGAAAAAGGTTGGGGAGTTTGTGTTTATACTCCTCTGACGTGCCAGAGATCCAGGTGGGAGGGATGGGACCTGTGGCACCCAAGCTAAAACACGAGAGCTTTGTCAGCAGGGCCGCCCTCCCCAGTGTGTGTGCTGGTGAGAAAGCACTGCCTTTTGTGTCTTTAAATGAAAACAAATTGCTTTTAGGACCTTGGATCTGAGGAGGGGCGTGTCGCCATGTGTCCAACACAGAAAATGGAGCTGAGCCAAGAGCAGCCCAGTGCTCATCTCCCATTCCCCGGCTGTAGCCACAAGGGTGTCCTCTTGGCTTGTGTGAGACTGGAAGGGAATGCAATCACAGAGCAAAAAAATGTTGTTTCTACTTGAGAGTTTTACGTTCCATAGGCAGCAGTTACGCTTTTCTACTCAGCACACTTTCCTGCTCTGTGGTGCCTTAGACTGGCCCAACCTTGCCATAGAGAAAATGAAACTGAGATAGAAAAAATGCAGCTACTTTTTTCCATGACATACATAGATTATTATATTTTGTTGGGTTTTTTTCTGAATGTAACATTTATACCAAAAAGAGTAGTGTGGTGTTAAGCCATCAAAATGATAACTGATATCTTTGATGGAAAAGGGCTACAAGTGGCCAGGGCATGAGGAGTAGAAGGGACTGGCAAGAGAATATGTTTAGATGATAGATTTTGACACTTTCCACAAAGGTGGAAGTGAGTGCAGGTCACCACAGCCTGGTGCTGGGACACTGGCCTCTGCACAGTGACCCTGTGGGCACCATGACAGGCCTCTGAATCATGATGTGAGATGACAGAAACTGTCATCCCTGCCTGCCTTCTCCACTATCATCAACTGGTTCTGTGTCTCCATGTGCTCTCCTCACCACCGCAATTTTTTAATGCCCCATGTTCTGAACATTTTGGGAAAGAAGTAGGGAAAAAGGAAGACAGCCGTATGAGATGATTGTACAGTCAGTGGTGGATTTTGAGTTTCTAGTTGGAGGAATAACTGTCTGCTGTTAGAAATCTGGTTCAGATATGTACGTTCTTCTGGCAGACACAGCCGGAGAAAAGCTTTAGGTACAGACGCAAAGTCCAGTCTGATTTTGTGAAGATGTATGCACACCCTTAACTTTAAAGATATAAATTTTCCCGTGGACTTCCCCAGAACCATTCATGCATTAAACATATGCATAAGCCTTCCTAGAAATAGGGAATATAAATGAGAGTACCAAAATAGTTAACCAGAAATACTTTCTGGACAAGGAAATCGGAAAATTTACAAGGGGTGTGCACATTGGAGCTCTTTGGAGTAGATAAAATCTAGGCCACATTAAGGACAAGGCATTGTTGCTTATGTACAATAGGGTGTTTTCAGCTACCTGTAGTGCAGACTAGAGTACAGTTTGCATTCATTACATTAATTAAGCAATTTACTGGAATTAACATGTGGTAGATTGGCAGGAGGCAACTGTAACTTGGGTTGGGCAGCTGAGATCCTTTCATTGCATTGACAACCCCAAGTCCTGCCAACTGAGGAGCACATTCTACTGCATTTCTGTCGTGGCTTCTGTGCAAAGTTGAACTTACTTAAACAACACCATTAGGGCCAGACAATGAGAATTGATAAATATGGACAAGATCTACATTGCTTAAGCAGTCTGTTGTGGGCAAGATATCCAAAGTCTGGTGATAAGTCACAAGTTACCATTCAAGAAGAAGCTTCTCTGGATAAGTAAGACTTCTTTTGTTAGTTATTAGCCTCCAATTATTATTTTTTAATATCCATAAGGCAAATCTTTCCATTTTTACTGTAGGTAACTGCTTCTTCTAACTATTTCATTCTGGGTTGTTTTGGGGTTTTTTTTAATAGTTTTATTGTTTAGCTTATGCTGTACACATTGGCATTTAAATCTATAGGTTGCTCTGGAGTTACCATGGCCTCTATGTACATTAACTGCACAAAATGCCAGCAAATAAGCAATACTGTGACTTGACCTAGTGGCTGAAAACTAACATGGACCCAGCCTACAGCATTATGGAGTCCATTTTGTAGCTGAAGGACACTTGTTCTTGCAAAGCTGCACTACACTCAAGCCTTTTAGACTTGTGTTTGCTAAATCATCTTAAACCAGACCTTTAAGCTTTGCTGTTTCATGCCAGAAGTTTTGGCAAGCTGCCTTCTCAACTGTCTTCTATGTTTCTTTTTGTGCATTAAAAATGGATACTTGAACAAGGCCATCCACTATAAGTCTACAAAAAGGCAACTCCTTATTCAGGAGCACTTAAGGCTTTTATACAGTTGCATAGGATTGGGGCTGGTTTGGTTCTTTGTATTAAGACTACCCTCTGACCTCTCTTTTCTTCAGCATTCAAAACCCAATGTCACTTGACCCAGGATTACCAGACTATCAGAACCAATGAAGTAGGGAGAAGGAGATCTGTGGGGAAACAAGGCAAGTCGACAACAAGATGAGGCTCCAGTCTCAACTTGTATTTATTGTGGTTTACAAAAGGGATGGCTGTGAGCACACTGCTGCAGACAGGGAGGAAATATGGGATGGGAGATCACAGCGTAAGAAAACGTACCTTGCTTTCAGTTGTCATTAAACTTGCTGGAGCTAAAGAGTTTCTCCATCCCTGGTGCATGTTCTGTTCTGTATCACGATGGCTTTGTGAACTGAAACACCACCTGTCCTGTCTGTGTGGTGGTGTTGGTGACAAGAATCCTAGAGGCAGCAAACCCTATTTCAGTCAGGGGACTAAAATTAACATTTTAGTTTTAGTACATCCTACCCCGTAATTATGCTGAATGGTTTTTGGAAAGAGAGTCTGAAAACCTACCTGATTCCCAAGAACAATGGCTTTAGCTTCAAATAAACAGCAGGACAACAGTGACACAGGAATCCTCCAGAGCAGAGATTAGACACCCACCAATTCTAAATACTGGGAACTCAGCATATGTTGGACTTTAATATTGGTATTTGGTGATTTCTTGTCCTAACAGAAAGCACTTTCATTTGTGTTACCTTTATCTTCCTAGAAGCTAGACCTTGCTCCTGGAGAAAACAGGTTGTGGGACCAAAAGATCTAGAAAATCAGCCTCAGTGTTCCCTGTCTGCATGTTTCCATCTTCAGGCTCTAACTCAGCCACACTGTGTATGTAAAAGTGCCAATTCTGAAAGAATAGTTCAAAGTTTTACTCTTGTCTTTCAGATGCTGCAGAATTCTGTTCTCTTTATATCCAGTGCATTTATTTAAATACATCTCTGACTATAGAAGACAGTAGAAGTAGTAGAAGACAGTAGACAGCCTGAGCTGTCTTCTGGTACTGCCTCCTGCTTCTCCCATTGCCCAAGATAGATTTGATCAACCCACCAGAACAACACTGCTGTGTAATGCGCATGTAATGCTGTGTAATGGAGGATGGCTTCAGCCCAGAAAATAAACCCAGAGACTCTGTCCCTCCCTTGCCTTTCGCCTCTTAGTTCTCCTGTGGGTAGAATACCACACACATTATATGACTTCACAGAAAAGGAAGTATTGAGAAATTTTGTTTCCTGGAAGAGATATTAGTAGTGGCAATAAAAACCCCAAACAAACACAAAAAGAAAAGTCTGTTTTGAAATCTCAGCCCTCTGTTGTGCTTCTGTGACTCGTTAACATTCAGTTAATGGCCAGTACTCCTAGGCCTGGGGAAAATGTCACCAAAACTGGTAGATACTTCTGTCTTTCATTCAGAGCAGCAAATATACTTGAGTTTCTTTACAAAACAAAAATGACTTCAACGCAAAACACAGGCCCATGATCCCACCAGAGCAGAGCCACGTGTGGAGCAGAGGAATTTGATCAATATGAGAGAAAGGGGTTTGCTCAGTGGTTTTGGTGCTGTGAGATTGAGGTTAGGAGTCCCTGCCACCATATTGGAGCATTGTGATCTAGAGAGGAGACGAGCCAGCAGGAACATTTCTCTGTGCTGGACCTCCCAGCAGGCGCCTCTGGGTGAACACTCCTTTGGACTGTGCTGCTGGTGGTTGGTCACTGGTGTGGTTTGCTGACATCCGTGTGAGTCCATCTGCAACCATAAAAATCCTGAGAAATGTCAGAAACTCCTGTTTTCACTGCTGGGAGAGGCCAATTTGCTACTGTGGCGAATGAGGTGAAAATGAGGTGCATTAGGATTTACCTTCTGAGTCCAGGGAGGTCTCACTTACTCCCTTGGTGGGAGATGAAGACATGGTGGGAGATTAAGCCTTTGATGAGGGTCACATGCAGCTGAGACCTGCTGCGTCCAGCTAGAACTGGCTGCTGTTCCACTTAAACCACTCCTGTGGGAGCCAAGCAGAAAGTTCAGCCAGTTGTTAGGACGCTTATGGCATCCCATGGGACACTTCCATGGAAAGGACAACTGCGCTAGCAAATACTTCTGTGCATCTGTTCTGAGAGACAGGGAGTCTGAAGTTTTCATCTTTAGCCGAGGACTTCAGGCTTAAAGTGCTCGGAGCACAGGTGCTGGCCACATAAATCAATGGGAAGGGCTGTGCAGTGTCAGTCTGCAAGGTTTGTCGTGACCGGGATTGCAGAATAACTGTAAAATCCATGCCCCAATGGATTTTAAAGTGGGTGAGTCCCTTCCTTTAATTGCATGGGCTATTCAAGTATCTGGCTCTAGTGGCTCCTGTAGCTTCATTGCCTGTGCAACTGCTCTAGATCATTTCCTGAGTCTATTCATAAATTTTATTAATAGCATCTTTTTTTTTTTTTATGGATGAAAATACAAGGACTGTATAATTTCACAAAATGTGATGTTATTGTCAGAAAAGTGCCACTGGTATGGTGGTATGGTAATCCAAGTGCAGACAGCGGCAGTGCTCTCACTGCAGAACCACAAAGTTAAGGTGTTAAAATAAGGGATGAGGGAAACTCAGTCATGACCTTGTAAGCAGAAGCTCCCCACCATGGGGCAGGACTGCTCAGCAGCCATGGGGACAAGGTGGCCTCCCACCAGTCTCCCACTTGCCAGAAGGGGGTTGAACTCTATCCCACCTTCAGCTGGAAGGAGCTCTGACAGGAGCTTCAAGTGGCAACATGTTGGGCTGGAGACAGAACTATCAGTGATGGGAGTCTGAGCAGAGCTTTTGAAAAGCGCTTCAGAGGCCGTACTGCCCTCTGTAGCATGCTCTTCTCTCAGAATTATGCTAAAGTGGGAGAATATACATATATCCCAAGACAAAAATCCTATTCACATCACCATAACGCGGATAGTTGCTAAGGGTGATGTAGAGTGTGTTCCACAATCTTCACCCAGCCACCTTAGAGGCCTTGATGTTACCTGCCACTGCCAGGAACCTCATGGGCTCACTTGGCCTCTTTTTGTCGCAATGGTCTAACAATCTTGTCCTTCTTATACTCAGAAACAGAGATTCCTTCTCTTTCATCTCTCCCCACAGGGCTGGGAGGTCCTTAGCACAGGCCTGGCTAGATGTATGAGAAAGAATCCTGGCAAATGGTTTAAATTAAAAACCGTAGTGGTTGTGCCAACTCCTGCAGTTTGAGAGTGCCAAGATACAGAATGTGGCTGTTCACCAGCATTTGGCAAGGCGGTGACATCTTGTCACTGCTATCCCTGAGCGCTGGGGCCCACACAGGTATAGAGACAGGATGCAAAGCAAGTGTGGGAAAGCAGAGGGAAGGCTGCCAGCCTTTTCCCAAGGGAAGTCACAGCAACATTTCTTCAAAATCATCTGCTCCAATGTGACATTACTCCTGAACTGCAAGCAGAATGAAGTCCCACTGATGCATCACATGGCTTCAATCTTTTATATTCGGGTATCCCAGCCTGTGCTGATAATAAAGTGTGTATGTACATAAACTCTTAGCAAAGGAGAAATCTATCCACTTCCAGTAAAGCCACGGTCCTGACATAGAAAGCTGTTGAGTGCTTTTGGAGCTAAGTGCTGACTGCTGGGAAGACGCCTAGAGCTGCAGGGGAAAAAAGTCTTTAAAAAAAATGTTTTTACATTTAATTCCTCCTGGGTCCAGAGGAGCAGGACTTTACACCTTCATTATAAATAAGCTATACAGCATCAACATAGTGGAATCCATCACCACTTTCGTCCCTTGGTGGGAAGAACCTGTAGGTCAATTATGGCCAGCTTTATATTTGAAAGCATTACCATGCTAGACATCTTTGTTAGCAGTTCAAGAATCCTTTTGTCGTACTACATCTTATTCATAGGTTAGTGCTGTCCTGCCGTCTTCTTTCATGCAGAAGGATGGCAAGACTTCTAATTTCAGAGGCTGCTGCAGGGCATTGGAGTTTTCAGATGCACTGTCTGTTCCTTCCCCTGTCTGAAAGTTTTTTCCGCTGCCAGAAGCTTCCATGCTCTTCCAGCGTTTCCCCTTCTTTACAAAATGCACAACTCCTGTGCTGTTCCATGGTTGTTTGAACATTAAAAGTATCTGCAGCTTTTATGCAGGTGAGCATTCACTTCAGCTTCCTACACAAGCTCTAGCTGGACAGCCTGGTGTGGCTTTCTCCTGAGGTGGGCATTAACTTTGGCATAAGGTTTGCTGATAACAAAATGATGTTGCCCGTTGTCCCAGTATGATATTTGCATATCAAAAATACATTTGAGTAAAGAGGTTCAAGAGACAATTATTAGCAGACACAGAAAATAACTGCAGTGTCATGTTCCCCTCCAGGACACGGTCCAAGCTTCATGTCCAGCATCCATCTAAACAGTAGTAGTGCCTTCCACCTGGGCCCAGTACCCTCCAATAATAACACAACTGCAGGTATGTTTCCACATGGGAAACTTTATCTTCTGCCATTTCCAAACTCTTTGGAAAATGGCATGAGTTATGTAAGAAGGACAAAAAACCTTGAATTTTATGTGCAAGTAGAAATTCAAACCAAGGAAACTGTTATTTGTATTTTATTTGCTCTATTAAAAAGTCTAGGAATACAAAAATCTTTTTGCAAGTATAGAAATTACATTTTCTTTCCAGGTGTCCATAGAAATACCGGTTTATTTCAAAATAAATATAAAACCTGAAAGATACCTTCATTTGTTCTTGCTAAAAATCTCTCTCATTATAAAAAGGATGGGTAAAAAAGGGTGAACTTGTTCCTCTTTATTTCAAGCTTGCTGCTTTAATTCGTTGTTGCATATGAAGCAACAAACAAAAATTATGTAGAATGTAAAAAGTTCCTCTGCCTACAAAAGCCTTAATAATACAACACTGAGCTGAAGAACTGAGATGAAAGGATTTTAATTTCTAAGAATGGATAAATTAGAGTTTAGGTATATATGCCTTCTATCCCTGTACATAATGATATGCAGTGGCACTTATCTTTGCAGGGCTGATTTCCAGCGGCACAGAGCTAACCCCAGAGGGCATCCTCCCTGGGAGACAGAGCTGTGGCAGCACCAGTCACTCTGGGTTAGAGAGTGGGCTAGAGACTGGGTGGTAACTTAGATCTAGGTGAAAGAGGAGACTTTACATTTAATATTATATACTAAATATAAGGCTACGTTTAATACACTGTTCCTGGCTCAGGAGGAGAAACTGCATTCTCCACTAACTACAACTTCTATGTAGTTTTAATGGAGAAAATTCTCCACTGAAAAAATGGTAAAAGACATTTTTAATACCCAAACGTAATTAAGGTACAAACAAAATTGCTGCTTCCCAGGTTCTTCATCACCACATCTTTCTTAGACTTGTATCCTCAAGGTTCATTTTTCCAAACAGCATAATTTTGGCAGAGGGATATGCAGATCCTCAGCATCTCTGAAAGCTGGGCTCACTGTACATCTCAAACAAATGTGCAGAGCAGGAATATTAAAATTACCAGAATATTAAAAAAAATCTGTTTGCATTCAAAGCAAAAATAAAACGGGGAGATTTCAAAACCTCCTGAGGTGCTCTTTTTGATCAATTAGAACTTTGGCTTCGTTTCAATTTAGGTATTTATTTTATAGCAGAATGCAAAAGATAAAACTACATTGTGAATAATATAAAAGCTTTTTTTTTCCAGACGGGGATGTCAGACCATTTCCATTGTTTTTTCTCAAACAAACTTTTTAGCAAGTATGATTTTACAAAGCAGTTTATCTTCAGTGGAGCTGTATTCTCTGATAGAAAAAGGGATTGCTTTCTTTTTTTTTTTGTAGTAGAAATTATGTAGTCCTATAATTTTCACATTTAAAAGTCTTGTAGTTCTACTTGAATCTTCCTAGTTATTTTACCAAAAAAATGCAAGTATGTCCTTTATCATAATTCCCAGTGGAAGCACCTACTCATGTTAAACCATCTTACTTGGGTTTAGTCTAGGCTGAACAGTTAAGTTGTCTGGTTTTCATCTATTTGGGTACTTATGCAAATTCTGAAATAAAATAAATACTGGTGGTGATAAAAGAGAAAGCAAAAATTAAGTGTCAGTCTATAAAATCATCACCTCTGCAGAGATGTTGAAAAGGCAGTTTGCTCATGTGCCACAGTAAAAGAAGCATGAAGAAGCGATCAGATGGCAGGTTTAAAAAGAGAGGGGGAAAAAACGCCAGGGTTTCCCATAGAAAGACTAATTAAACTGAACTCATCGTGAAAAGATGGGAAGGGACCCAAGATGGTGAGCAAGTTAAAAATGGATTGGATGAGTCTGTGGAGGATAGGTCTGACCAACGGTCATCAAAGACTGGCCTGCCCGCTGGCCAGTACAGAACAGTACAGGCACACTACTAGCACCATATACAGAAATCTGTGTGCACATACCAAACTGGTATGTGCACCACTGCTGGGAATCCAGATAGACATTCGCCTCAAAAAAGCTGGCTTCAGAAGTCAGGAAATTAAAAAGTAAATATCTCACAATAGAGGTTTTTAGGCATCTTCCTCAAAAAGATACTGTACTAGATACTTCTTCTCAATATGCATTTTTGTTAATAATCTGTTCAATCTAGACTATAAAACATGCTGTGCAACATGACTGAACGAATATTGCTGTGAGAAATATTTTCCCCTTGTTTGAGTAATTTAAATTTGTAAGTTAATGTAAGTTTTTGTATTAAAGAATGTACTGTGTGCAATTTTCTTTCTTGTAAAGCACTTTGAAGCTTTCAAAGGGCACTCTAGGTTAATAAATAATATGGTATTGTTTGCCAGAACTGTAGGGCATTTCTCATAAGTTCTGAATCTTCTTTGCCAGAATTGCAACACATTGCATGCCAAATCCTGCACACAAATGTTCTATGTGTGGCAAATACATATTGGTAAAGACCACAGGCATGGCATTCCTGGATTTCTTAAAGAGAGTGGGGGAAGGGAAAGAAGTGGGAGGGAAGAGAAAAAATTACGTCTGTACATACATCCTAAAAAAAAACCCAACAAAAAACAACCTCCCACACCCAAAACAACCCATTATTTTCAAAGACTAAACTGCTTGCTGCATGTGGCAAAAACTCATGGGTATCCTGAGCTGGGGCTTTAGTTTTCCTTCAGTTATGGAAATCAGGCGTCCGTTCCTGTGACAGCTGTAGCTTCTTCAAACCTAGTTGTTTCTAAGGGTCAAAACACCTGCACTGCTTGTTTCTCCAAAAGAGGCTCCAAACTTGGAGAAGCGTGGTCAGGATCGCCACTACTTAACAGGCTGTGAAAATGAATCCTCTTCTTCAGGCAAAGTTGTGAATGCATTTTATGTGCCCTGGGCTACTGGGAATAAACCAAGACCAATATTTATAAAGAGCAAACGCTCGCCTTTTTGCAGTCTCCCCACGGACAAGTAGGTTCCTATTTCTGTAGCTTGGAGGAGGAGGAGTGGAAAGCAGTTAAGACCCAGAAATGAAATCAGTGCATTTGGCTGCCTATCACATAAGCTAGATCAGTGAACAACATTAGGAGTTTAAATCTCTGGGGTTCTAATTTTCTTGTTTTAATCTCTTTATGCATTAAGCACAAACAAGTGATTTCAACTTTCTTCACTAGTTTGGACTGAACATCTACAGTAGTTCAAAAATTTTACCATTTCCTGCCTTTTACTAAATGTTAATAAAATGGTGACAAAAATTCTGAATCACCCAGCAACAACCAACTTGTTTAAAAGGTACTAAAACCCACTTAGATCTAGATTAGGTACCAGGATTTGCTATACATTTAAAAAAGAAACTGAAGTTAAAACTGAACTCCACATTCTGCAATACTAAATGAACGTTTTACTACATGGTTTCTTTTGAGGTGGCAAGAAATGACTGTAAAACCTTTGCTGTTGCCAGAACTGCATTGCTTAGAGAAAAATATCCTGTGGGTTACCATTTGTTGCCATGATTTACAAAGATAAGGTCTATAGTCTGTATCAGCTTCAGGCTGGAGTTTTGAAGGAAAAAAGCTTTCTGCAGAATTTGTAGATTTCTGCATAAGTGTCTGTGTTGTTGCAAAGAGGACTAAGTGATGCTCCCTCACAAGCTTTTCAAGAAAGGTGGTGCATTTCTTCAGATTCATCTCCTGCAAGTTAAGACTCTCGCCTCCATTACTTCTGTCTATCCAGTAAAAAGCTGACAGACTATCTAAAATCAAAAGACAGAGAGAGGGGTGAGTGCAAAACATATTTTCTAAAGAGTAGAGAGTGAGAAGTAACTGGGTGCTACTATTGCAGTTCACAAGAAAAAGCCTTCCCAGGCATTGCTTTATCATTTCTTCTGTCCTTTGTGCCAATCTGTTCTCGAGAATGGTAACGAGACGAAGCATATCAAAATGGTAGTCCATATCAATGAACATGACTTCTACTTCCAGTCCTCCCCCTGATTTTGGGATGATGCAGCGGGCTATTAGGTGATAAAGCATTTCTGTTTTTCCTGTTCCTTCTGCACCGTGGAATTCAATGACATCTCCTGTTCAAAAACAAAGCAGCAAGCTGTCAGGTAAGGGAATTTATAGCTCAGTTTTCAGTGTTTACTGAACCAATATTCACTATTCAGTGAGTATCAGGAACAGTGTGGTGAGTAGGACCCGAGACGTCATCGTCCCCCTGTACTCAGCACTGGTGAGACCTCACCTTGAGATCTGTGTCCAGCTTTGGCCCCTTACCACAAAAAAGACATTGAGGTGCTGGAGCAGGTCCAGAAAAGGGCAACAAAGCTGGTGAGGAGTCTGGAGAGTAAGTCGTATGAGGAAAGGCTGAGGGAGCTGGGGTTGTTTAGTCTGAGGAAGAGGAGGCTGAGGGGAAACCTTATCATACTTTATAACTACTAGAAAGGAGGGTGTAGAGAGGTGTGGGCCAGTCTTGTCTTCCAAGTCACAGGAGATAGGACAGGGAAAAATGGCCTCAAGTTGCACCAGAGGAGATTTAGATAAGATATTAGGAAACATTTCTTCATGGAGAGGGTTATCAAGCATTGGAATAGGCTGCCCAGGGAAGTGGTTGAGGTACCATCCCTGGAGGTGTTCAAAAGATGGGTTGACTTAGTCCTTAGGAATATGGTTTAGTGACTTTTGTCAGGGTTAGGTTGATGGTTGGACTAGATGATCTTTAAGGTCCCTTCCAACCTAAGCAATTCTATGATTCTATGATTCCAGTAACAGGAAAATGCATTTTTTAAAGCTTGATATCCATAAAATTGTTTAACTCTGGATTAGCACCTACCAAGAGAAATTCCAATTATCAAGAAATGCCTCTAAACTGAAGAAAATCAACTGAAAACAAAGGTTAAAAAAAACCCCTGCCAACAGCATCTAGGACACTGATATCAGTAAAAGATTGGCAACTCGATTTCATCTATCATTACAGGTAGATGAAGGCTGAAAAGGAAACTGCTACACATCTATTTACACTCTGCACGAAATTAAAAACAAAAAAGAAGAGGACAAGGAAAACAAAAAAAAAGTTGGTATATTAGAGGTCGAAATCATGTTGGCACATCTGTTTTTATAGCACAGACTGTCCTTCATCATTTCATGTCTGGTATATGCTTGTTCAGTATCTGCACATGTCACAAGATACCAACAGGAATCTGTGACCAGTAAAGAGCACACCTACATATTTATTTAGCACTTATATTCTTCTGTGATGATCACTGCATGAAACTGCTTCTTTTGACATGGGGGGGCTGACAGATGCCTTGAACTACAGACAATGATGCGACTCACTGAGGCAAAAGATCTAAGTTCATAAACAGACTCAGCCCAACTGCCTGATCCATGTGGGTGAAAAAAATAGATATCACATAAATTTCAAATGTTAATTAAAAAAAGCATTAAGCTTTTCAATGAAACCAGATTTTTTGTTGGATGTGAATGTAAGATACTCTAATGTCTTTTCCAAAGTTGTCCTTGTATCAGAACAAAACTCTAAAAAAGGTGAATTTATTATTTGCTCTTTATAAGTTTCTAATTTCAGAAACTGGATCATTTATTAATGGCATTTTATATTTTAGGCAGAAGGGTAAAGCCATGCAGTAAGGAGAATCACACAACTGTAATGGCAGGAAGATGAGAGATTTCTATGGCCTTGCCAAGTGCAAATGGCATAACAGCTTTTCATAGGGGGGATGCGAGAGTAGAGAATTAATTGCAACTTCACTTAAACGTGTTTGTGCCTGCCTGAGTTAACAGGATTTTTCAAGTCATTACTCAACTTCCAGAGGATGTCCTTGTTCATAAGTGCATATAATGTCAAGATGTGGCTTGGGATTGGGGGGGGAAGGGTGGTGGGGAAGAAACTAAGGAAACTAAGCTCTTACTTCACCCATTGCAAGCCTTGAAAGCAATTTACAACCTGATGTGACAATTCTATCCATTTCAACAACATTTGGACTGCCCGCCTCTCCATAATGAAATTCCTGCTGCTCCACAACTACAATTCCGTTTTCCTGAATTTCTGAATGTTTGAAATTTATTAAAATGCTTTATTGCCCGCCAAACGCTTAGTCAGCTGTTGTGAATGGCTCTTCCCACTTTTGAGACGAAAGATGACTACACTTCCTATGACATATCTTTATTTTCTCTTTCTGTTCAGAGGTTGCAATGTCCAACTCTGCCACTTGCAGCCAGGCGCTGCTCTGCTGTCACGTTTACGGTGCCAGTGACATAACCACACCCTGTTAGGATAAGATACTGGCTTGGAAAAACTCCTCCTAAACGTGCAGGGTAGGTCATTCCCTCATATTTCAAATCTATTGGAATATTTTAGAACAGCTTTGGAGTCCTCAACACAGGAAGGACATGGACCTGTTGGAGTGGGTCTAGCAGAGGGACACAAAAATGATCAGAGGACTGAAGCACCTCTCCTATGAAGACAGGCTGAGAGAGTTGGGAGTGTTAAGCCTGGAGAAGGAAAGGCTCCAGGGAAACCTTCTAACGGCCTTCCAGTACCTGTAAGGGTGGTGAGGCACTGGAACAGGTTGCCCAGAGAAATTGTGGATGCCCCATCCCTGGAAGTGTTCAAGACCTGGCTGGATGGGGCTTTGAGTGGTCTAGTGGGAGGTGTCCCTGCCCAGGGAAGAGGGCTGGAACTAGATGGTCCTTTAAGGTCCTTTCCAACTCTAACCATTCTATGATTCTATGATAATTGTGTAAGGCATCTCTTGATGAGGAGCAAAGTGTATCTTTTCTGTGCCACTGAGTTTGGCACAAGACATCTGACACTGACTGGCATTTCTGAATCCAGACCAAGAGCTGAATTGGGCCACTATGCAATACAGATTGCTTCACCAACCTTTACAAAAAATATAAGCCAGGAGAAGAGAAGGCTCTGGGGAGACCTTCTAACGGCCTATCAATGTCTGAAGGGAGCCTATAGCCTATATAGCCTTATAACGGCCTAGATCAAAGTCTGAGGGAGAGCTGGAGAGGGACCCTTTGTCAGGAAGTGTAGTGAAAGGACAAGGGGCAATGGTTTTAAATTGGAAGAGGGGAGATTTAGATTAGGTACTAGAAAGAAAGAAATTCTTTACTGTGAGGGTGGTGAGACACTGGAACAGGTTGCCCAGGGAAGTCGCGGATGCCCCATCCCTGGAGGTGTTCAAGCCCAGGCTGGACAGGGCTTTGAGCAACCTGGTCTGGTGGGAGGTGTCCCTGCCAATGGCAAGGGGTTGGGAACTAGATGATCTTTAAGGTCCCTTCCAGTCCAAACCCTTCTAAGATTCTATGAATATGGCTTGTTTAAGAAAAAACAGCATTCTGTATGGCCACTCAGAAGCCGCAGTGAGCACATCTGAGTAACTGTTTGGTAATGATTCAAATAAATTGAAGTAAATGCTTGATTATCTGTTTGAAGATGTTTTATCAGGATGTCTGTGTGTTACCTCCTGTAAATCTTTACATAAGGGAGCTGTAATGCATTGGACAAGCTTTTATTGTCAGAACAAACAAATTTATTTCAGAAAAAATTCTATGTTGAACAAAAGCTCATTCTTAGTTTTTGTGGTGGTGGTGCGTACATTTCAACAGCAAGACAGCAAGACACCCTTCAAAGCTTGTTCAAAATTGCTAGTTTGACCAAAACACTTGAGTTACTCTGAGAAGAGTAACAGCTTGGACTGTAAGAAAACCTCAAGGGAGCCGGGGATTTCTGTGTCTTTGTGATTATCAAAGAGGTTGCCCACAAGAAGAACGGGTGCAATATAGAAGCCATTTATAGCAACATCTATAAATGTAGGGTTTTATTAAATTAGCCACCAGGCTGTTACAGTAAGATAAGAGGGGAAATTCATCCTTCTGGATCAGAGAGGACAAACCATGACACAGCAGAAGAGGAAATGTGGCCAGCAATGTTTTCAAGAAGCCTTTGATACCATCACAATAGGTCATGGAAGAAAACCTAGTGATCAGTACTAGCATCATCCATTAATCTCAAAATACTATAAAAGGAGGATCAGTAAAGAGATACTGTTACAGGATGGAAACAGTCTGAGAGGCAGAGTAGGAACAGACACTTTAACATGGAAGAAAGTTAATGAGAAATTTTCCTATTAGAATTATTGTTGCCCAATATTAAAAATAGCAGTAGATGAGTGTTCCATTAGCTTGGAAAAACATGTTGAGACAAACTAATTGGGTTAATAAAGACTTAAAACTGTGAAGATTTAACTGATCGACATGGGTGAGCAGAAGAATTTGTGAGTACTGAATTTAATCTTAAATCAAAGAAGTACATTTTAAGGAGTCACCCAAGACATTGCTTGGTTCACAGTAGCTTGAACTGGCCTCTACAGTCAGACTAAATTGTACAATAGTCCACTGCAATGTAATGGCAATGCAGGAGAAACTAAATGATGTTGCATAAAAAATATTTATGTAACACTAATATATTTTTAACTGAAACATTGTGCTCAGTCCTGGCCATCAGTTCCATATTATCTTTTGAATGAGAAGAGTCTTAAGTTCTGTCTGTAATCATTACACTAGCAAAAATCGGTTAAACTATTTTCTGACACTGCAGTTACAAAAGGCTATTAGAACATGCAGCAACAGCTCTGCAGGTTTCACATCCTCAGATACCTTGAAGTTACTGGACTAGTAATTTACAATACTGTGCAGAAGCTGTCACTAATATCTGTACCATGCATAAGTGAAGCAGAAAGGCCTAATACTTATTACAAGTTAATGTTGGGTGTCATATTGCTGCTGTACATCAGAGCTTCATATTGACATCCAGATCTTCATACCAGGCCACAGGAGAAATATGACTGGCAATAGTGGAAGATTATTTAAAGCTCTTGTCACTTTTGCTCCATTCCAGAAGAGCTTAAATGGTATGTATTAATATGCTTATGTATTCTTAAATACACAAGTCCATTATAATTAGAAGCAGTGACTAGAATATCACAGCAGTACCTATATTACCTGTCTCTATTTTATAGTACCCTGACATACATGTTATGAACACTTAACTATGATGTTCAGATAGCCTAATGAAACTTCATATATATGTTTGTTTGTTTCAAATACTGTCGGGAAGAAGAATAACTTAGGTCTTTGCATGGCTATAATTATAGCATTTTAGATTAAGAGCTGTTCAGTACTGACTTCATGGGCAATGTATTACAGTATTCCACAGTGACCTACTAAAAGTCAAGTTCATGACAAATGGAGAGGTAGGTCTTCAACAGGGATTAAAGACTGAATAATGAGAACACGCATCCAAATAAGACATGGACTCACATAAATACTGTTTAAAAGACAAATAATGTAATAAAAGTTGAAGTCGTTCAACATGAAGTCGTATGAAGGTGTTCATAAAGCTAAAGATCTGTGCTATTATGCAGCTTCACTAATGTCAGCCACAAAGCATGACCAATACAGATAATATTGATGCCCTTTGTTAAAAGCAGAAGGAAAATAGAAGTGTTTCAGAAGCTCAATGACCATGTTAGCACTGAGAAAGCAGTGATAAATTTAGAAGGTTTCCAGCCATCTCAGAACTAAGGTTCTGGAACAGACCTGAACAACCTAACTTAGCTTTAAGATCAAAGCTGATGATGTGAGGAATGGAAACATGTAAAGCTGAGGACTGTGATCACACGGGCAATTACTGACCCCCAGGAAGTCAGTAGACTCTGTTCTACCAGAACATGGCCACTTTAGTCTCAAACATTTGTTTCTTGTGTATAAAGTTCATAAAAAAAACCCGCAACAAACCAACAGCCTGAAAGATCAGCATTTTCTATTACTGCATTTTTTTCAAAACAAAAAATATTTCATTTTTAAAAACACTGTTAAGAATTCAGGAACCTTGTGAAGCATATACCAATTTCACTACTGGTTCTTTATTCTTCTTGTGGGTAACAAAGCAGTTCAGTGTTTAAATAATCTTCACTGCTCCATTTGCAAGGGCTTACCAGTATTTTTCTGCCCTTTATCTTTGTTATATCATACTTGAAACTGTCAGGGGCAGAAATCATATATTGCTAAGCCCCTAGTGTATTGTCAAGTGCTGCAAGAGAATATACTAATAGTCTCATAGTGACTGCATTTGTAGACTAAGCATCTCTCTCACGCAATTATTCTGATTCTTTTTATTGCTTTTTCTGCTATTTCTTCTGAACCTTCTATAGTTTGTGAGAATTCAAATTGCAGGCAAGCATGTTGATAACCACTGCAGCCACATACTTTTCATGTAAAATCCATTAATTCAACAACATACATACATACATACATTCAACTCACAGCATGATCTTTTCACTTTGCCATTCATACTCATTTTTTACCATATATTTCTAGTTTTGTATAATCAAGAATCTCTTCCATTGTGAAATCCATCAATTTTCACAACCTGGAAAACCAGTTTGACTTCCTAAATAAGCAAGGAATTACTAAGTGTGCTAATTTCTGTTTAGGTCATTAATTTATTTCATTAAAACATCCAAATCTTGATCTTAAATCTGCAAATTTTTGCAGTTATCATTTTGTGGTGTTTTTAAGACCACTGATTAAAAAAAAAAGAAGGAAAAGTTATGACAGAATCCAGAACAAGTTCCTGGAAAACTACTAGACCAATGTGCCTGGTATTTACTCACTTATGCCTATTTTGATACCCATAAAGTAGATATTTTGAAGTCATTTAATAATGTTTGGAACGATGACTTTGCATTATTCCATTTCACCTAGTTTGCAAAAAACTACATCAACAATTAAAATTCTGAATCCAGGGCAAAAAGATCTACTTGTATGCTTATCTCTGACATATTGCTCTAAGAATTAAGATTAACATTTTTCCATAAATGGGATAAATTTTTACCATGAACAGGAGATCCTTCCTCAGTAAACATGTAAGGTTCAAGATTCTTCAGAGAACTTCTGCCCTCAAGTCGAGCAAGTAGCTTTTAAAGAAAAGACAGAAGAGGTTAACTAAAAAAATAAAAATGGATCTTAGGAATCAAATTGAAAGGATTCTGAGAACTGGAAGCTTTCCATGACAGTCCTGACAAAAGATTAGTTTGATTTTAAAAATCTTTTCATAAATACATACAGAAACCTATAGTCTGGACTACATCAACAGAAGGTTGCAGCCTAACAAGCAATTAGCACATAGATTCAACAGCAATAAGGAGAGGATATACAGTAGGGGAAATAAAGGGAAAAGAAAGAAAAAAGGAAAAGGAAATGGAAAAGAAAAAGGGAGAAAGAGAGAGAAAGAGAGAGAAAGAGAGAGAAAGAG
>BJBW01002426.1:85043-95973 GCA_004320125.1 Scolopax mira
AGAGAGAGAGAGAGAGAGAGAGAGAGAGAGAGAGTGAGAGAGAGAGAGAGCTGCACAGGTGGACTAGCAAGACGTATCGCCTCTGGTATACAGCAGAGCTGCCATTTCACAGAACAAAGGGAAAGAAGATAATTTGTAATAACCATCACCTCCATAACAAACTACTGGTTCTGAGGTGAAACATTACCCCTCATTAGTCTCCTGAGTCAGTCCCTCTGAGCATTTCTAAGTAAAAACATGCACATTTCATCTGAAAAGTTATACAGGGCTCTTCCAGGCTAAAATCCTATTATATCATAGTTACTTGTTCAAACATAGTATGGATTAAGAATGATCAAAAGTAATTATCCACCAGTGGCTCTGCAAGACTCTAAAGCAAGCTTGAATTTGTAAGGCAAGCTCCTCCAAAGCCCCTTGTAAAGTAAGTCCATTGTACAACAAATTAGTCCAAAGTTCATGGACAATTTTTAAATTGAGAGGTATTTGCATAGCAAGTAGACAGGTATTCACATAACTTTTGTTATTTCTAGTTCTGGCATACATTCGTAAACCAAGAACCAGTGCGAGAGCTGTTGTTCCCTACGTGTATTAACATACATAGGAAAGGACACTATCAGGATGCTCAGAGCATTGTCAGAGCATGTACACTGATGCCACATACTTCACTCTCTGAGACACCCAGCTGTCATTTAAAGATTTAAACAAAACAAATCCCGTTCAATTTTATCCCATCCTCCTTAAAGCCCGTCACCGAACGAGCAGTGAGAATGCACCTTTAAACACACGATGCCTTATCTTGCTTTCCTCCTGCCACACCAATGAGCAACATCAACTCTGAATTGTCCTAAAAATTGTTTAAACAGTTGTGTATGTGTTTGCCTTCAACAGTAGAACAAAACGCCATTAAATGGCCCTGAATTTACTTCAAGTGGTCACGATGGGAATCTAAGTGTGACATTTTCATTGGCATTTTAACATTCCCTTCCATTAAGAAAATGTCAATGTGTTTGACTTTGTTTGCCTGTTCACATGTATTCAGGAGAGTTTTCCAACACATCCACTGAAGGGCCATAGTAACACTTGAAATGACCTTGCTCTGGATCTGCGGATCCTCCTGTTAAGTTTCACACATTTCTGCAGCATTGAAAACACTCATATGGTGAACTCTTGAATATTCTGGGAATCAATAGAGTTCTGTGACCTGGACATGGCAAAAATCCAGAGGGACTCGTGTACACAAGGATACAGGAACACATTTGAGGGCACATAAACCAGGAGCCTGCAATTATCACCGGGGCCATCACAGACCCTACATGTGCAGCCCTCCCATGAACATGGCCACCTGCACCCAGCCCTGGCCCCTGGCGAGGAGAAACAGCACCAGCTGTAGAGAAAGGTCGAGAATCTCTCACCCCCTTGTCTGGCTGGGGAAGTCAAGAGAAACAGGAAAACCACTGCCTGCTGCTGCTTTCTGATGCTCCTCATTTCTTAGCAAAGGAAGCACCACTCCAGCACTTGGTGATCACGGGGCTCGATTATCACACTGCTGGGGCTGAAAGCCACAACTATTGCTGGTCATTTTTGCAGCCTCCTGCTCCCAAATTTATTTCTACATCCTCTGTAGTTTATTTCTTCTGGAAAAACTGAGCCCCCATCTCCTCTTAGACTATCGCTTCTTTAAGCTTACTTAGAGCTTTGGTGGATTGATCACTATCATTTAAATATGAATGTGTGGTTATTTAAATGATGAGTTTATATATTTATTTTAAATAACTACATGTGCTTAATCTGAGCACTGCTCATGTAGGTAATTTATGGTAATTCGCTGATGATAGCACACCTGTGTTTTTATCAAACTTGTATTTACTTCCGAGTTCTGAAGCAGAATCTCCAAAGGCACTTGCCTCATTAGTGTCATGCTGGGAGCAACAGGGCTCCCAGCAGAAACAACTAACAATTTCCCTTCAAATCCAACAAAGGTCTCTCCACACTACAGCAGAAGTGAGGGAAGCAAAGCCGAGATGAGGCACTAGTCAGGCATCCCTCACCTCTGCCAATGGGGTTTCCCCAAGGACAGCATGGGATTTTCCAAATGGGCAAAAACCACCTTGGCTCTGTTCCAGGGGAGGTGTCTCCTGCCTGTTCACATTTTCTTCTGTAAAAGGAGGAGTGTGGGGGGGATCTACAGGCAATTAGCAGGTGATCTGAACGGTGCATGTCAGGTGTCCTGAGCTTTGTGGTGGAAAGCATACAGAACACAGCAACACAGCACTGCTGAAAAGAGCCTTTGAGTGGGAAGAGTTTAGAAAAAAAACACCAAACCAATTCCAAATCACACATTAAAGACTTCAGTTTCTATACTTTAGCTGTAGATCTCAGTTTCTTCTTTCATAATGCTCTTTTATACAAAACGCCATCTTTTAGCAACCTGCTAGTGGCAAGTCTTCACTCTTAGGTGTTCTTTAGAAATGTAATTATACTAGCAAGAAACTGCGCATATTGCAACTACGTGCAGAAAACAAGCTACACTGCAAGAGTCAGGCAAGGGTTGGGTTAAATTTCATTAATGACAAGGCTGATGGGGCTCAAATATTTCAATTATGTCTTTTATAATTTATGTATTTCATCTTTTTAATAAAGAAATATGCATATGGTCAGTCCCATTGAATAGTACATTATATGCTTACGCTATATTGGTTTCAATGAAGCATACACATAAGTTTTGTCAGGAATGAGATATTACTTCATTAAAATGTTAAAGAAATTTAAATTAAATACTTGAGCTCTGTTAGAGGCTGTGAGCTAACCTACAGGCTATTTACAAATACAAGCCTATCTTGAGTACATGACAAAATTTAATTTTCAACCACTATAACCACTCTGACCGAGCTTTTGTAAACTTTGGGCACAAAGACATATGCAAGCAATTTATCATTTATTCTACTGTGATACACCAAAGGTGTTTTGCGAGGAGTTCTAATTTGTTGTATTAATTACATTCAGTAATAAAAGTGCAATACCATGGTCTCAGTATACCTCTCATTGAAGAAGTGTTCTTCTAAATTAAGTATTTTCTATTTCAGGGGCTTTTACCATCTTTTCTGGACCATGTACTTTAATAAACAACAACCTTTCTTAATCTATTGGTCATCAATTCCTCCCTCGTTCAGGTTTGGAAAATGCATTTTCCCACTCGGGCACAGAGCACAACTCGTGTCCTTAACCTGCATATATTTTTCTTGATAATGGGGCAGCTGCTACCGTTGATTTTTTTAAAGTGTCAAAAGGGCTAAAAAACTCAAGCCACAATGAAAAAACATGGAGCTTTAGAAAGAAAGAAGTATTTATTATCACACATTTCTATCCTTTTATATGCATTACTCAGAATATTCTGATGCACAAATCTCCAAGTAATTAACTTGCTGACTCCAAGAAGCTGTTAACAAATAACCCATCCAGCAGAGAAAAAGAAAAAAAAAAAACAAACACAAAAACCACCAACAAAACCTCAACACCCTTTTCTCTGAAGATCTGGAAAGCAATTCCACCTTCCATACTCTTTATTTCAGACCTTCCTCATCGCATCCACTCCAACTCTTGGGGGGTGGGGGCAGGGAAGAGTGCGAAGAAAACATTTATAAAAGAACTACTGGAACACCTGGACAGCCTGCCTCTGTGTTGCACGGCAGCGCCAGGGCAGGCATTCAACCCCAGACACAAAGGCAGGACCTCTGCCCTCAGCCATCCTGCGGCCAACCCCAAAACGCTTCAGGGGGGACAGAACACCCCCAGCTCCCCTCAGCCTCAGAGGGACCCCCAGTTCTCCCCTCACACGAAGGGCGGGACGAGAAGGAAGGGTGGCGGAGGCGGGAAGACGCGGCTTCTCCCTCCCGCACTTTTCTCACACACAAGCGCCGACGGGGGGGGGGGGGGGGGGGGGGGGGGGGGGGTGCCCCCGGCAGTTCCTTAGTCTGCGGTCTCGCCTCACCCTCCCCGGCACCCCGTGGCTAAGGGGGACCCGGGAAGGAAAGGAGGTGGGGAGTCGGGGGGGGGCCCATAGCCTCACCTGCGTGCCCGACTCCGCCCTCCGCAACGCGTCACCCATGTCCGGCAGAAGCTACTGCGCATGCGCACTGCCCGTGTGAGCGCCCGCTCGGCTCTGCGCATGGGTAGTTCGCCCCATCCCCGTGGAGGGTGGGCTGGAGGCTGGGTGCTGTGGATTTGCCGGTTCGAGTCCTGCCTCCGGCTTGTGTCGCGCCCGCCGGTCCTGCGCTCCTCGGGATTCCCAAGGAATTGCTCACTGTAGGGAGGCGAGTGTTAGTTTACTTTCTTAAACGGATCTGTCTTTGTATAGGTTTGTGGAGCTCTTTTCCCCCACTCCTGATGAAGTGTTGGCAGGTGGCTGGGATGAAGTGACACAAAGGATGCTCGTCTGTTACACTGGGGTTGACAGACTCAAGGGAAGCTCATCTCTGACACTGGGCTTGACGTGACTCAGGGGAAGCTCAAATTCATCAGTGCAGCTGTGATTAAACCCTTGACGCCTTGCTAAATTGACCTTTGCAAAAGTCAGCTATCAATTATGGGTTAGATGAAAAGGGCTCTGGAATATTTAAAATAAGTGCATTGAATGAGCTGGGCTCGAGTGATGCGTGATGTTCCAGGGTAGGAGCTGACAGACAGTGAGTCCCTCGACTGGACAACTGAATGCCCATGGCTGATAGCTGGACCTGCCCCTCCTCCTGAGGACCACAGCCCATCTGCTGAGGTTGTGCAACCCTGAAGCAGGGAGAGGGACGAGCACAGGGAAAACCTGTTTGTGTTTTCCATAGTCTAAATGCAAAAACAGTAGGGTAAGAATAGCAGCTCCCCATATCTGCATATCAAAGGGCAGTAAGCACATCAAACCTTTGGGTTTAGCAAGATTATCGGCGATACTGCATGTTCTTACAGTTAGGAGGAGAAACTGGTGGAGGAGTTCTTTGTTTCTTCAAAGAAATCATGTTTGTCTATACAAAAAAAAAAGCTTCTGCTAGCTTGGTCCTGAGAGCACCACAAATCAGAAAAATCTAACCTCAGATGTAAGGCGGTGGCTCTGTTTACTCTTTCAACCCCCTTTCAGCCCAAAATACACTGTTCTCTCTGTTCAAAACACCCTGTTGTTGCCACCTGACTCTAACTCAACGTTTTTGATGGACGCTGACTGCCTCCACAAGGGCAGTCAGATTTAACCCAGCTCAAAACAGTGCTTTTAGTGTCAAACCCTAATACTCCTCATTAAAGCACGGAAAGGAGATGGTGTCTTTGGGCAGCTGTCATTACCTTTCTTCTTCTCTGTGTATGGACACGTATGTCCAATTACCAAGAACATGGAAGGTGATTCTTTAGTGAGAAAGACTTGGATGGCTGTGTGGGAAAAAAATGCACAAAAATGCAACCACAATGCCATTAATTTAATTTTATTGAAGGCATTTTGGAAAAAGCTGACATAGGGGACAGACAACCTTAAGAGCTGCATGTCTGACTGTTGTTATAGTACCTTAGAGGTCTGGACCATGTTCCCTGGAAGAGTTCAAAAGACTTGTTAATTAGAAGTGATTGCCCTGGAAGCTGACTTATGATTGAACCTAACCCAAGAGCAGATTGGACTTGCTGTGACTTATGACAAAGACACTACTCATTGCATCAACTACATAATTATTGTTTTTTTATAATTATAGGCTCTTTGTTGCTGTTCTCCTCTAATTAAAGCCATTGCACTAATATTTTAAAAGTGACTGCTACTTGAATTAAGAGCCATAAAATATACAGCGCACATAAATGCCAGTTGATTGAAACCCACTCCTACCTCATCACTTACCACTGCCTGTATCCCACTGTGGTCCTATGGGAGCTCTTCTACTGCCTGGGTGAACACAGTTTGGGTATTAGAATCTAATGCAAGATGAAGTATCACAGTTCAATGGAGATCAAGCAATTCAAGAGAGAGAGGGCAAAAACATTGAATTCACCTGAGCAGTAAAAAAAAAAATAAAATAAGGATATGCAATTGTTTAGCATATTTAGTACATAACAGTTAGAAATATGTAAATCAAATACACTGGTCGCCTTGATAGGCAGTTTGCTGTAACCACCTCTCATATGTTACTTTTGCATTCATTTACTTCATACAGCGTGACTGGCATTATGAAGTTAGGAAATTGATACTTACTTGACAGCACTCTGCATTAATAAGGACTCACATGGTGCTTTTTTTCCTTTATTTGTCAGCACTATCATTTCTTTTCAGATCAAAAGCCAGATTTTTGGCAATAATGCACACTTCGAACTTCAACCCCAAACCAGCCTTCTGTAGATCTTTATCTAAAACCCCTGTCCTCTGCATTTCAGCAGACAGCTGGCACCTTACCCAATTTGACATTGACATTGTAGTATTTTCTCAAAACTGTCTATGCATTTCTCAGTTGATCATCTTTTTTGTTGTTTTTCTATCTGCAGAGTAAATCTCTGCATTCACCTTGCTCCTTTGGAGAAAAACAGTAACATAGGTAAGTAGGAAAACACTTTACCATTGGTTTCAGCAGAGCCAGGATTTTATTTTGTTTTTTAGGTTTGTGGCGTTTTGTTTTTAATTTTGTCTGCATTCTTTCATATTTCTCTGAAGCATTTCTGAGTGACAATGTGTGATCCAGAAGTACAGGATCCTAACTGCTTCTTACTCTTCCTTCTTAAATAGCAGAAACATCCTTAATGCAGAGTCCTCCTTAATGCAGCATAGCTATAAGTAGCTCACGGTACCCAGGGATTCCATGCCCCATCACTCCTGTTTCTACAGGCAGAAAATCAGTCTTCTTTTTTTTTGGCATGTGGGGAGCCTGAGGTACGAGCCTCAGGTATGGTTTATGTACTAATTCAGCAGCAAGAGCAATGACTTTCCTAAAAGCAGAAAGATCAGACTCTAGGGGTATGTTGTGTCTCTGTCTTTATGAAATGTGTCTTGTGGAGAAAATTCCTCTTTCCCAATCGTGATTTTCAGCATCTTGCACACTGAGATGCTGGGTTTTCCACTGCATATGTTTAAGACCTTCATCATAGGGAGAGAAAATGATAGTGCTAGAGAGGAAGGTATGTGGAGTTGCAGCCCTGAGCAGAATTATTTTTTACTATTACTTTGGGGGGATATTTTCTTATTCATATGTTCATCATTTCAGTCATTTCATATGTTCATCAGTTCAGCTAATTTCAGTCAACAGAAGGAAACTGGGCTGGGTTCTGGGGAAGGAAGGACTAGCGCAGGTGCCCTGGGGCTGTAGAGAACCGAGTCTACTGTTTATAGAAACATTTATTTTTTTTTAAGAAACAAAGTCCTAACTTTAAATTGCCAGTTGGTCTACAATAGAGACAGTCTAAAAAATTAACACCCTATCCTGGAACAAGGCCTGAGGTGAGAGTTTAAACAAAAGGGAAAAGCATGAAGAAAACCAATGTGTCGACAAGAAACTTGGACTGTGTGAAGATGTTTGCAAAAAATACACCAAACTTTTATATTTAATTAAGCAATAGCTAAATTAGAAACTGGAATGTAAATGTTTCCTCCTTTAAGCAATTTTTTTTTCAGCTGCTCATGTTCCAACATGAGCTTCATCATTTTGAATGTATTGTCACTTAATGTTCCCTCACAAGATTTGTGTGGGTGACATTCCAGCACAAACCAGCTCCAAACAGATCTTCTCAATTGAAAACAGTTTGTCTCTGTTTGTATAGTTGAATTAAACTCTTTCAATAAAGTCAGCTGTTGTTTTTCTAATTAACCTCTAGACTCTTAAATACCTTCACTCCAAACGTGACTAATTGGCTATCCGAAAAGTCATTGAACAGGAGAATCACTCCAAGAAACAAAATAGAAAGGTCTTGTTTTCTCAGTCTGTCTTATCTACTCCTTTGTGTAGTGATGCCCAAAACCCAAAAGGTTTACCAACTAAAGATCATCTCAAAGTTGGTAAGAGATGTCAGCAAGGAGTATTATTATTATTATTAATAACAATAACAACAATAATAATAAAATTAAGGCTTAAGGTAGATATTGAATGCATGTGGCAAAACAAATGATGTACTAACTGCCCATTGGATAATGTGCACCCCTTGTCTTGTGTGACTCCTCCAGATTCAGGAGGCTGATTTCAGCCCCACTGTTCCAAGTTTCTCTCAATGAGTGAAGTGATCTGTCACTGGGTTTTATTAGATTTTTTTTGAGCAGATGGCTGATTCTTTTACCTGGAGGGCTGCCACTTTCTTTAGATGCAGCTTTGTTTTATGGTAGTCTAATACATCTGTTTACTTGAGAAATAAGTAACTTAAATTACAAGGGTGTTAAAATTTCACTGACCTCAGCGAAAGTGATAGATTTGCTGTATAACCTGGAAAAAAACCCCACCAAAACACAAGGAGAGAAGAATTTAGGCCATTGGAAGATGGACTGCTGGCCACGAAGAAATCATCCCAGGTCATTACTAAATTCTGGCATCTGTGATAGAGTTTCATAGCTAGTTGCTAGATATTCTGCTTTACATTTCAGCTTGCAGAGTTACATCAGGAAAAGACTTGCTCTTTGTTGCCATTCACCTGCATTTATGTCTAGATTTCTTATTTCTGCATGTTGCATTTTATCAGCTTGTATTCCTGAGTTGGATACTCCTCGTTTGTTTGTACCAGGTTGTCCTTTTCCTGCTGCTTCCTCCATCCTGTCTGAATAATTTCTGCCAGATCTTCCTTACTCGGATTGGAACTGGTTTTGTATTGGTGACCTGGCCAGTGTTATGTTCTTGGTTGTCTTTGGGGCACAGTTTAAGATTAGCAATAAATAAATAAAGGCTTACAGAGAAGAGCACACAATTTGTAAAGGCACCTTCACAACCAGTGAACGCAGATGAAGTTTCATTATGAGCACTTGAGCTCTGACCTGCAGCCCATGGAGAGAGATGGCTTGTGTTTGACCTCATGAGCCTCCATTATTGCTCATATGCCACTGACAGCAATAATGCAAATTTTGCCCCAGTCAAACATGCTTGTTAAAATGTTCTCTGTCTTCTACAGAGCTGTTCCATGAACTATGAATGATCTTTCTAAATTCTACTCTGGCAAGTTCTCCTTTACTTGAATGTTGATGCCCTTAATAAGCCACAGGTTTCACAAACATGGCAACAAAGCCATGCAGGCAGTATGACCTTGCTGCAAAATTAACACAAATCCTAGGCCTGTCAATAGGACTGAATCAGTAGTTTAATTAATTAGCTATGTATGCCACCCTGGGTATGCTGATACAAGATGCATCCAGGTACTTGGGACCGAGTCCAAGCTCACTGCTACTCCTTGGCAAGAGTAAACCAGAATTTGCCCTCTTGGTACAGAGAACTAACAGTACAAGTCAAACGTGTGTTTCTAACCAGGAGATAAAGCCCAGGAAGAATAACTATATAATACAGGCCATTTCCTTTTTTTTTTTTCTTTCTATTTTTTTTCCTCAACTGACTAGGGAATCCCCATTTTACCCTTTTTACACAAATTTAGCATTAAAGTTTCTGTTTTCTGTAATCCCCATGGACCTCCTGTCAGCGTGAAATATACATCAATTTCTTTTCTTTTTGATCTTAACACTTGTAAGTAATAAATAATTGACTGCCAAAGGAACGCTGGGAATATATTCAGCCTTAAATTGAGCGCTAAACTATTTGCAAATGTGCTTAGGCACTAGCCCAAAAGATACATCAAAAGAATGTCGATTGGAAATTGGGAAGTGAAGTGCTATTATATGTTAGAATTAGGAAGCATAAAATATAAGTAGAGAGATAACAGCTGCCAGATCTGCTACCAGTGGTAATAGGAAAAGGTATGTTTTTATAGAAGGCTATAAACTTTTGTTCAAGTTAGACCACACTTTCACCTCAGTAATGACACTCCAGACCCTACTCATGGAATGACTCAGTTTTGAGAGTTGCCTTGAAACTGGGGCTTGACACTGCATTCACCCTGGAGACACCCAGAGCTTAGTCTGAATGTTCTGTGAAATAAATCTATCAATCAGAAAGACCTGATTTTTTTTTTAATATATTTACTGCAGTGAACCAGCCATTGTTTGCATGGATGACAGATTTACTACAGCAGTCTTATTTCACTGCGACTACAAGCCCAAACATAAGCTTGCTCAGTAAAGCCATAGTCTGTGCTGCTGAGGCCAGACTGACTACACCTATACCGCTGTGCTTACAACAGTCATACCCCAGTGTCTGTGAATAAATTCAGATGTTGTATGATGCTGGGCTTGCCACTGCAACTAAAGCTCAAGTATGCTCTTCCTGGGGCACATCCTCTTGTAATCCATCTCCAAACATGCAAATGACAAGAAGGTAATGACAAGGAATAGTGAGGATGGATTTATTTACCAATGGTAAATCATGCTTGACCACCATTTTATGGTGAAATGGCTGGCTAAGAAGATAAAAGGAGAGTGATGGATATAATATATCTTGTCTTCAGTAAGCTTTTTGATACTATAGCATTCTTATCTGGGAGCTGAGGAAGTATAGCTTGGATGAATAGACTGTTAGATCAGCTGAAAACTATCTAGACCATGAGGTTTGAAGAATTATCAATGGCCTAATGCCCAATTAATGGCTGGTTAGTAGTTGCATAGCGTGGGGTTGATATAAGGGCTAATATTATTCAGCATGTTCATTGTGATCATTGAAAACACACCCTCAGAAAACTTATGTGTGATGCTAAATTAGAGGAAATGATTTCACTGAATATCACTGAAATTTTTGGAGTTGGAAGGGACCATAGAGATCATCTAGTCCAACTCCCCTGCCAATGCAGGACCACCCAGAGCATGTCAGAGCATGCCTCTCAGGACTGCATCCAGTCGGGTCTTGAA
>BJBW01002426.1:96007-152985 GCA_004320125.1 Scolopax mira
GAAAAAGTTTTTCCTGATATTCAAGTGGAACCTTTTGTACACTGAATAATGAGCTTCAGTCCAGAGGGATCTTGAAACATTCCTGGGTTGTACTGTAAGACAGAGAAATCACAAGCGAGTTCACCTGTGACTTCCCTAGATCTTTTAGGTTTGTCTTGCTGAGAAGTTTCTTGCATTTGTGCAAACTGGACATCTGTGACCACAAATGGCTTTTCATTGGTTTTGTAAGAAGCTGTCTGTCTTCTGGTACTATGGAAAGTGATATCATCCACTACACCAGATTCAGGGATTCTTTTGTGTAAGGCAACTAGCGAGTGACTCTTATGAAGCTGAACATGTAGAGTGTTGCAAAGAGAGCATGCTCCACCCATATCCATCTGGCTTATTCATGGTTCTGTCATGATGATGGAAGGTGGTCATAAGAGTAACATAGAATAGTCAGTCAAGAGTGTACTAATCAGTAGTAGTTTTCCTATCAATCAGACAATACAGAATGGTCGAAACCAAAAAGTTCTTGTGGACTCTCCTTTGATTGAATGAAAATGGGTTGGATGAATTTCTCATTTCCAAAACTTCAGGGGGAGGTTTTTTGGAAGTTGTTGAGACATCACCAGTTAGCAATTCCAATGTGAAAACTGTCTGTGAAACAATTTGTCTGATAGATCCTTAAGTTAATTATACTAAGATATTTGAATGAAAAAGGGCATAGTTGAAATGAAACATTTAAAAAGTGTTCATGTTGTCTCACTGGTGGATTAGAGTACAAGACTTTGCTCTTTCTGTTTTGAAATCTTGAAACTCTCCTAGGATGGGAAACCTCTTCCTACTGTTTGTTAAAGAAAATGGCCATCAGCGTTATTTTAAGTCAAGGTAGCACAAAACAGTCTTGTTGTGGTCTGATTTCCTATATTTGGTGTATCCTGACATTAGTGCAAAAAGTCACTTTTTTTTCTAATTTTTAAATGTGTTCTCTTTGCTTGTGTTCATACCTATTTCAGTGCTTGATTTTCTGCAAGTGTTCTGACAATAAGCTGCTGATGGGAATGTTCAGTGGAGCAGCAAATTTGTAAGTGAGCATTCAAGTATATCTGCTGAAAATGAATTCTAAATATATATATAAAACACAAGGTTTTTACATCAACTATGCTATCTCTGTATCACATAAGCAGTGACGGCCTCAATTTTCTGATAATGGATGTTTATAACAAACTTGCTGAGGGATAGGTTACCAAAAAAGTCTTCTTAGAGAAAAGTCTAAAAAAAGGTTATAACTGAGATTTGGTAATGGTAGTCATATGTTAACATTCCTTGTCTGCAAGTAGATTCTTCTGAAATACTTTCTCAGATTATACAGATCATGAAAACATGGTCACCTCTTTCACTAGCATAGTCTTTTATAAGCAGGTGGTTGTGTCCTGGACCAGCTCAGCCCTTCGACCCAGCTGGAACCTGGTGGAGGTGAGAGGAAGGATAGGGCTTTGGTTTCGGTGCTCCATTCCCTGATGTGGAGATGACAACATGAAGCCAGAGGTGAGAGAGGCTCATGCTGGTAGCCGGCAGGACAAAAGTGACTACAGAGCCAGTTGCTGGGAGAGCTCAGCATTGATTAATCTCACAGTGAAAGTCATGGTCTCAAAAACAAAGCCTGAAATTCTGAAGCCCAAAACAAAGCATCCAGAAGAAAACACCCTGTTGCCAGGCCACCCAGAGGACACAGGACAATTTCTACCCTTTAATTTGTGAAGGAATTGTGATAGATCTGTCAGCAAAAATAATTTCTGTATAAATCCCGACAGAGCAGAGTTTCAACAAGAGTGACTCCACCCAAGGTAGCAACTGCAGCACGGGATGTGTTCCAATGCTTCCCAAAGACCTGCACGCAAGCAGTAGCTTGGATTTATTAAATGGATGGTCTATACCAAAGAAAATTATCAATATGGCAAGTTGGGAAGTAGCAGCAGACTTTTTTCTAAGTTGAAGAATAACATTAATTATTTAGAGAGTGACAGAGTTATGGGGACCCAGAAAAGCTCTTCTTACCCCATAATCTGGAGTCTACAACTGACTGTCATGTCTGCCCACCCTTCAAAAGTGAACCTAATAGTTCCTTCAAAAATAGCTTTAAATGAAATAACCAGAATATTTCTCTCTATTCCCCTTTCCCTCTTGCTATTGCCAAACAAAGCCATGACAGACAAAAGCCTTCACTAGTCTAAACCCCAACCACCAAAATTAACATAAAAGGTAACTGGAGGTAAAAAAAAAAAAAAAAGGTAAAGTTTGAGTGATTTTACCCATTATTATAGCCTGAAGGCTCTATAAGCAAGTGTTCTCTACCTTCTCAAGAAATGAAGTGCCTCTGAGGAATTAAGCAAAACTAGACAGATGAGGAGTCTCAGGAGTGAAAGGGAACACAAAAAAGGTCAGATTGCCTTCCTTGCAAGCAGCTCTGCTAATGTTTTAATGCAGACATAAATTAGGGGCCTGAAGAAGGGAAGGGAAATGGTCCTGATAAGTTTGAGCACTTGTGGAAGTATCTTCCAGAGACAGAAGTCCAACTTTATCTATGCTTCAATATTGTCCTTTTTCTCTTGGGATCCTTTCTTGGAAAAAATATCATGTTTCACAATCCAAGGGAATTAGCCAACAACTGTGATTTAAATCATTAATTACAAGCCTCTCAGCTTACATATGACTATGCATTGACCTTTGTATGGCTAGATGAACTCCTGTGCCACTGCTTTCTTTTGTATCCTTTTATCACATTTTATTATCAGCCTCTTTCATCCTTATGGCGTGTTGTCTTGCTGTGCTTTGCTTGTGGGATATTTCAAGCCAGGTAGTAGCTGTGTGCTCCCCTCTTTACAGGCAGTTCTTTGACTTGTGTCCTTCCCCAATGGCATGCTCGGTCCTCAATGCCAGCAGTGACTTGGCACAGAAAACGGTGCCTGGTGGATTATCGTAACACTGTCTTCACAGGGACAGCCAGGTGTTGACCATGGCAAGAGGAGTAAATGTTGTTTTTCTTTTTCTCTCGGTCATGCACTTCCTTTCAGTTAAACAAGAGGTGAACCAGGCCCAGCCAGTGCTGAGATGTCTGCTGACATTCTCCAGCTGTGCATTTATCACCTGCTTCTATTCTTTATCTCTCCCCCGCTCCCTCCCTTTTGCAGGATGAAAGTAATGACAATGTGGGATTCTAAATATATCCGAGCCACTTGCAGGTTCTGTGATTGCACTGTAGGCTGTGTGAAATCTGCAGAATCTGCAGGCAACACTACGCCCGCTTGCAGTGTTGTTTTAGGTGAGAATCTGCTTGGTGCCCTAAGAGAGAGTTAGAGACATACAAAGGCCCAAGGGCTAACATGCTGAAGGAGGCGTTGGCAGTGTTTGCCTGAAAGCCTCTGTCTGTTAGCAGGTAATGTCCCTGCTGGAAAATAATGAGTGAGGTTCAGTGGTAGGTCTCCATTACAATGCATTAGACACCCTCCAGCACACAAAGGTTCATCAAGTGAAGCATTTCAGGGGGACAGCACATCCATCCTCACAAGGGTGCCCAAGGAGTACTTGATCCCAACGAGGTAGTTATTTTTTTAGTCTGTGAGCCTCGGACCCACTGAAGCAGTCCCTTCTGCTCTCTCACCTCCTCCTACTCCCACCCAGTCCTTCCCACTCCCTTATTCCTCCTTCTGCTCTGCTGGCACAAGCACTTGGGCATGTGGTGAAGTGCAACGGGAGGGCTAATCTGGCTGAAAAAATCCTGGCTGGAAAAGAAGGGGCAGGGGGGTTAGCCAGCTCAGCTCCCTGCTCAGATTTATTTGCAGCAACCCAGGAGGTACAAGGAGGAATGATGGAGGAGCAGGGACTCCTTAAGCAGACAGCGCTATTGAAAATAGTGCTCATTGGGCTATGAGAGGAATTCCTTATTGTGATGACTTCTTCCTGCCACCGGCAAAGAGACAAAACAGCTCTGTTGGAGTTTGCTTGGAGAGGAAATCACCTGCTCATAAGTGCTGAACTCCAAGCTGGTCATTGAAGGGGAATTTAGAAGAAACTGTCAAGTGATAGGCAAGATCTTTTGTTTATAATCTTGTTTATTTGGTGTATAGTTCAGTTCAAAATAGCCCTTTTTTACTAGTGATGTTTTGAACCTCACTACCTCCAAATGCAGGAACTGCTGCTTAGTTCAAAGCACTGATAAGAGAAAACAGTGGGTAATTAGAGAATCATCTACTGAAAGGGAAATTTCTGCTTGGTTTATATCAAGGAGTGTCTTATTCTTAGTCAGAAACGTAATGGTTTATGTAACGTCTAAAATATTTTTCTATGCTTTCTTAATGTAGTATTAAATATTATGTTTCTGTGCATACATATATATCCTCCCCTCTTCTATTTTTCACTATTTCTTACCCCCTGGCCTGAAGAGAAAACTGGTGGCTATAGATAAAGTTTTCAAAGAGTCAGTTGGAAAGTTACTCTGGGGATCAGAGGTCACACAAGTGTTTTAGAAAATGCAGCCGAGAACTCAAATATACCCAGTAGCTTCAGGCGCTAGGTTAAAGTGAAGTAATCCTTCAAAGCTAAGTCCTGACCATCAGGCAGTGATTACAAGCACCTCCCAAATCCTGCAGATCTCCACGTAGTAAGTGAAGACAGATAGCTCAGAGGGCATGTCAGCATGCTGGAGGCAATACCTCCCCCTATTGGGGAGGTATGAGATGGGATGAGTCTATGGGATGAGGAAGCCTGTGGGCTAAAGAAGCTCTTGGGCTACCTAATGAGAAGTGATGGATGAAGATGTGTCTGAGACTAGGTACCTAGCTTGAGAGTGTCTCTGTCCCTTACAGAGGGACACTTAGCTCTAGGAAGGTAGGTAATGATAGGTGAACTCTTCAATGGAAAAATACAAGCAGCCCATAAGTGAGGACCAGATTCCTGTCTTCTGGAGATGATCATCAGTAAGGAATCAGATTCATGCTTACTTTCTCATTGGCCCATAGAATGTTCTCTTCTTTGCGGTTCAGTGCACCAGCCCCAGTAGGGGGACTGGGCACTAGGGTGCAGGACCGGGCACTTTATATTCTGATGGCTGCAAGATCTTGCTGAGAAATGGAAGCTGTGGGAAATAGGAGTCTTTAATACCTTAGGAGTGTGCTGCAGACACACAGAAGGCTACCACCATCTTCTCCACCTGTGTTCTGTAGTGAATGCCTGTGTAAGACTCACTTGGATATACTAAGATGAACTTTTCTTTTTTCCCAGGGAGTTTTGCAGGAAGCACAAAAGCTTCACAGCAAATTTTGGGTAGCATTTAGGGACTCAGCATGTTTCTTCTTTTTCAGACCTCAGGTAAGTTTGTGTGCCAGTGGTGACAACAGTTGAGATAGATAAACACACACATATATACACAAGTATAGATTTAGTTCCTCTGGCAGCTAATTGGTACAGAATCACTATCCGAGATTGTGTTCCCCAAACTGGCTGGTTTGCTGGTGATGTAGTTATGGAGGATCTGGCCTTCTGGCTATAAAATCAGGCAGGCGTTTTTTTTTTTTTTTTTTTTTTTTTTTTTAAACTGAGCTATGTTAGAGAAGTACAACACTGAACAAACCTCCAGTGATAAATTTTTTCTCCCATTACAGCTGGAGTGGCTAGGGGCAGGGGAGTGATGCACAGAGATGAGCCCGGACTTTGTCATTAAAAAGTAAGTATGGGTTTACAAAGTGATGATGCAGGGGCTGTGTTCCTGCAGTGTGCCAGGCACATTGTGACTGCTGGGTAATCTTTAAACTATTGCCTCACTCTATGTAAGTCTGAGCTACTGAATTACATTAGAATCTCATATTTCATCCATAAAGCTGTGAAGCAAATACATTTTTCAAACAGTAAGAAACATTTTTCTTTGCTATTTTTTTAATGCCAATTCCATACCCTTCCTGGGGGAGCTGGAGTGCCTGGCAAAGTGGAAACATAATAGTGGGTCTGCAATAAATAGCTAAGATGAAAAACTTGCTCTATTGTAAAAAGGGTGCAGCCGCTTGATTACATCTGCTTACTTTGTCAGCCTATGATACCCACTTTCTTGTTAGGCTTTGAGATTATTAGTACTGAATTTTCACCTCATTGCTTGCCTCTACTGATAGTCTTTCTTACTTTCAACCTCATGATGTGATAGTCTCAGCTACTGTAATGATAGTTGACTTTATGCAACCCCCCCTCCCCCCAAACAACAAAACAAAACCATCTGAGGAAAGTTATGGCACCCACACAAGTACCACAGAAGTACTTCTTTTTAGCTACTCTAAAGGCTTGCTACAAACCTTACATTTCTCAGAGTGGGATTATAGGCAAGAGGCAATTTGGTATGCAAAGGCTCACAAAATAGTGGAGTGGCCACGCACATCTGCCTCAGTTGGGGGTCTGCTTGTTGTGTGGGTTAATACATTTGATTTAGCTTTAATCTACTTTGCTTGGGCAACAAGCAGGGTGAAGAGATCAATGAAAGAGCCACCCACTTGGTTAATCACCCACAGCGCACTCCACGCTGCTGTGTCGTCACTGCTACCCATAGCTGAGATATATAGATTAGGAACACTTTACATATGTTTACAGGTGCTGCAATTGTTTTGGTTTTCTTTTTTTTTTTCTTTTTTTTCCCAGTTGCAGAACAGATCTGTTGCTTTGCGGTGTATGTGAAGGTATTGTGTGAAACCAGGTGTCCACAGACTTGAAAGACTTTGTTTTTGCAAATGCTGAAACTGTGATATAGGAGACTTGAACCACTGGGTTCGCAAAGTAGTAGTATCAAAATGTTTTGTAATGAATTAGCAAAATGCTATACTTCATGGAAAAGTCCTGGTTTGTCTGTTGGTTGATATATATTTTAGTCCCCCAAAACAAGTAGAACTGGATTCAGGGAGGTATTAGTGGAGACACAGGAGCTGAGGAGTAAGAAACAGCAAAAAGTATTTGAGAAAATGATCTTTTTCCATATAGCAGAAGATGAAAAAACTAGTTTGGGAGGATGGGTCTCCTTTGATATCTTGTGTAGAGAAGTACTGAGTTTTAATGGTGACTGAGCTTGTATAACTTCGAAACGTTTGTGTTTTTTTTTTTTCTCTAATTGTGACTGATTCCATAGGATGTACTCCATAGGCATCCTGTGTGCTGGGTACCACTGCAGGAGCCACTTCCCTGGACCCCAGGGAGAGGTCTTGGTATACTTCCAACAGAGCCAACAACCACATCACCAACAATTTCAGCAGTGAGAGGAGAGATCCATGCCATGCCTGTTAAGCAGCCAAAGAAGTAGATATTTGATAGCAATGGTGGTCAAGTACATAAATCTTTATGGTGCTTCAGGTAGAGGAGCAAAAAAGGCGTAATTCAATGGGCAGTGGGACAACTACCATAGCTCTGAGCACTATGCAGTAGGTGACAGCTGTTGGATGATAGACCTATAAACTTAGAGTCAAAACAACACCCCTTACTCAGCATTTTTACTGCTAAATGGAAGAGTGGTTTCAGTGAGTTAAGTCCAACTAGAGATTTTGGGGATTCTTGATCAGTTTTAATATGAAAATGCCCAATAAAGATATATTTGCTTGAGTTAGAAATAAGGTCCAATTCCAGTTTATGTGAATCTTTTTGTGGGAAGATCTTGGAGAAGGAAACAGCCCATTCCCCTGCTGGCAAAAATAATATGCCAGGACTTTTGTGTTACTGAAGAGAATTAGCCTCTGGCCCCTGTAAAAAGCTGTGTTTCCACCTCCAAGTACTCTGTGCCAGTACCAGTCTCAGAGCCCTTCTGGCATGTGACTTGTTGCAACATGAAAAATTCACAAGATTTTCCTCAAAAGCCTTTTTTTTAAAAAAAACCCTACAGTTCTGCTGCTTGAGAAAGTTAAACACAGGCTTAGAAAGATATTCTGTATAAATAGCAGGGGTTTAGGAAATGAGGAATGGCACGTTGCTTTTAATGGTGCTCCAGAGCAGCTAGTGTCCAAGTCCTGCGGCAAGGCTCGGTCAGACCCCTTTTTGTGCCTCTGGGGGTTGACCCTGTCACATGCAGTTTGAATGTCCATGATGTTGGACAGTTGTATTCAGCTACGATAAATGTTTTCTTAAAGCCTGATTAGAACAAAATGATGTTTGTGTTGTGTGTGACAGTGCTTGTTGTGACTGGGAAAACCTCCACAAAGAGGCTTTTTGATATCTCTGGTTTGGCTGATTAACAAATGTATATAGTAGCTGGAAAAATATACTGCTGCTTTACTGATGTGTTGACTCATTTAAAAGAAAACAAACAACAAACTGATTTGCTCGTCCAAACCAGTTTAGCTGACATATATGCAGAGGTAGGCTGGGCTGGAGGATGTCAAGATTGTCTCTCATCAGGTTATTGTGATCTCGTTTGCTTCATGGTCTGTATGAAGAAATCAGTTCTATGTTAACCATCAACTCTTCTGGGCCTCAGATGAGGTTTCATATGGCATTGTTGTGACAAACCAATCTATGCTTTATGAATAGCATGTTATGGGAAACTTACCAAACAACGAAACTTGAGCATGTTTAATATTGATAAAAAATACATTGTATAAAAGTTGTTTGAATGGTATTTTAATGACTCAGACAGTAACAGAAGAAAATATTCCATTCAGTGTACAGGAGAAAAAATGCACAGTTTTTGAGCTGGAATGTTGGAGAGTTGACTGGAAATCAATGTGCAGGCAATTCTATGTAGGGATGGAAGCCATTGGACATGCAATTCTGCACATACATATGTGGGCAGTTGCTTTTGAATGATGCACTTCTCATAGTGGGGGTGGTTCTATATAATGTGTAGTTGGGTTATTGTTTCCATCCTGGAGTAGTCCTGGAAGAACTTAAATCTCTCCCTTTTTTGGTGTGCCTAGGCAGCCTGAATTGCCATTTTGGGAACTAGCTGTAATGCATCTCTTTCCAAGCAGATTTGAGTGGCCATTCGTGCTCCAACAAGGAGAAATTCATCACCATATTGCTGCGTTCTGTGCTGTTCTGCTGTCTTTCTGTAGCTGTTTTGGGAAAATGAAGGAAAAAGCCCTTTAGATAGTGGCACATGGGAAGCTGACTCTGCCATGTTAACTTCTTGTTGTCTAATAATATAGCTGTGCTGATAACTGCAATCTCTCGGTGAGGGCGATACTGGCCTTTCTCTGTAAGCTTCTTGGCTATTTTCTTTACACAACTACTGGGGATGTTTACATCTTTCAGGCCTCTAATATTTTACTCAAGTTTGGCTGAAGTTGCTCAGTGAGTTCAAGTTGGAAGGAGGGAAGAAACTGACAGTTTTTCTCCTATGAATACCAACCTGAAAACCCAAAGACTGAATTTGAAAGTGAATACTACAATTAATATAAAAACTTGACAAAGACAGCTGACTTTATGCTATTCTCATGTTCAATATGGGAAGTCTTGTTTCTTTTTCCTTAAATTTACAATTCCTAAGTGGTATTGTTTAGGAAGATAGGGATGAACATTCAGACCTAGGGAACTAGGTACTAGCAAGACCTTCTGTTGTTTTTCATATTTCTTCAGAAGTGCAGGGGTAAAATCCCCCGATGTAAAGACATAGATTCTGCTGTATTATTTCTAAAATTAGAGGTGTAATGTTTGGCAAATTCTGTGCTGCAGCATCACAAAGTACACAGAACTGAGTATAAGGAACAACACTTTGTGTTCTGTTTTAAAACCATGTAATGCAGTCATGTCATTGCATAAATACATATACCCATATATAGGCAGAGTTTTACTGTGCAGTTAATAATAACCATATTTCAAGGCAGACAGGGGTGTTAATAAAGGTGAAAGAGAGCATGAGAGTTTACTTCAAGTCTGCTGGCTTTACTTGAGTCTGAGAAACTAGTGCTTTCATTAATTATGAATGTTCTATATCATAACATTTCTCTTAAGAGAACTATCAAAATAGAAGTGTATTATTTACATAGGTGTCAGGGTTACTGCAGCTGATCTTCTCAGCTAAAACTGGGTCCTGGCTCATACTGGACTGGCTTCAAATTTCACTGTTATTTGCAAAGTGCAAAAGGGTAATTTCTCAGCTGGCTCACAATGAAATTGTTAGAATTTAATTTTAAAGGCAAAGATTCAGAGTGGTTTAAAATAAACTTTGCATAGCCTCTACCTCAAAGATACTTTCTAAGGCATCCAGCTACCATGGTGATGAATGTGGTATAAATAGAAAATGGATTAGATAGAATCCACAATGTTTCTGAGTTGATCTAAATTAACAGTGGCCCTTCAGGAAAGAGAGGTAGGAAGTCACCCTGCAAAATTTAAGAAAATACACACCAGTAGTAAATCTAGAGTGGTTTATAGAAAAAGGAAGGTGGGAAGCAGTTGATAATATCATGGCTGGTAATACAACACCAACAGGAGTATTGTATTCTGATTCTGTACAACCCTAGCACAAAAAAAAGCAGATACAGGAGATGTTTTAGAAACTTGAGAAGCATAGAAAGATTTTTTACCTGGGAAACAAAAACACAGACAGGTGCTAAAAATGGCAATGATGTTCCCCTGAGTATCTACAAAGCAAATAATGATCCCACAGCAGTGAGATACACAACTATGAAACACACTGAGAAATGAAGTCACCTGTTCTGCAAAAGATGTACATCTCTGTCCCACCTCAACCAAACCCTCTTTAAGTTGTTTACTTAACTTGCTGCATAACAGAAGATCCCGATATAATTTAAAGACATCAAGTACCTTTTATTCTGTTTGCTTAAGCAGCTTGTAGTTTTCTGCCACAATAGATTAAGGTCAATTGTCTGGTAGGAATTATTGCTTGTTTAGGCCCCAATTTGCAGACTTATTTAAAGGACATATAATTTTAGGGACATGGATAATTCTGTTGTTTTCAGTAGGACTATTCACATGCTTTAATTACAGGTGGACTGAAGTACACTGATGAAGGATGGTCTTAGAAATAGCTATTTACATGTCTACGTAGATATAAAGAATTTACAATAGTTAGTGTCCTCTACAGGTATGTCTTTGTATGAGTAGTCTGCACTGTGTTGCTGCTTTTCGGGGGGCCTTTTTTCGTCTGCAGACAAGGGGAAAGCTTAGCTTCTCCAGCAATTTACTTTCCAGTGATTGAGTAATCGTCTGTGATTGCCAGTGTGTGAACACCATGACTGGGTGACCTTTCCTAGTGATTGTATAATGACAACTGCATAACAGCTGCCCTTAACCTACCCTCGCGTTTGATGTTTGAGATGATCAAGGGATTAAAGACCTGTCTTTCATGCTGCTACTTTTTGAGCTTCTGAATTGAGTCTTTTTTACGTTGTCATCAGTTGTGCTACTTAGAAAACAAGTTGATGCTACAATCACGTATTTCTGACCAAGATGTAGGTGTGGTTTTTTGGTTTGTCAGATGAACAAAATCAAATGGTGCAGTTTATCTAAAGCAAAAGTAATTCACTGATAGCAGTTCTCCACTACTGGCCAAAAATAAAGTTTTAAATGGCTGACCAGCCACTAGTCTAGAGATTGAAATTTTAGATTTGAAAGTAATTCTTAAACAAATATATAGCTGAAATTATTTTGGATGGAGAATGGTAGCTGGACAAAACAGAAACTTAAGAGGATGTGTGATAGTGCTCCCTCACCCTCATGTTGCTCAATTCAAGCTACTGGGCCTTTCTGTGAGGAGGCAGAGGTACAGAAGAATATCCTTGGGGCCTCTATGAATGTGTCCACGAAATAAGGAGTGATGGAAAAATATACCCTGACAACTCTCTCTTTAACTAGAATTCATCATGAACATGGGGCCTGCAGGTAAGTTGTTTGAGCAATGTGAACTGAAGTGCCAGCAGTATACAGTCCTTCAACGGATCTTAGGTCTTATCGATACCACTAGGAAAGCCTATAGTGCTTTTACAGATGAGCTCAGCAATGAGGAAAAGCTGGTTAAGGCTGATCTCAAGCAGGGCAGAGGTTATGTAAACAAAGAAAACCTTTTTCATTGTCTCTTTTCATTGTGTGTCTGCAAACACAATTGGTTAACTTGCTAATTAATTTGGTGATGTCCCTGGACTCTGAGCTGTCAATAAGCTTTTGCATACATTGTGTTTAGGAACCCCTGTCTCCTCCTGGCAGATTACATATGTAACCAAAGCTGGGTTTCCATTACCCCTACTCTGAAATAGCAACGTGATATATCTGGGTATGACACTATCAGCTTTTAAGATGTATGATCTAGAACACAATGTGCAGTTTATCCTAATAACACAAAGTCAGCATAAGTGCATCAAAAGCACCCTCTTCTTGCTTACTGAGTGGAAGCTAAGTGCAGGCTCGCTTTTTCAAAGTTATCTAAGAGTTTCTTGGGAGTTGCTCTGTTAGTGTTGAATAAATTCTCATGGGAGTAAAGGGTTATCAAAACTTCAACACCTTCTGCTACTTTAGATTACCTTCTTTATTATAAACACACAGTAGTATCAACACTTTAAGATTAAAATCCCTAAAATAAAAAGTAAAAAACCCCAATCTTCTCCTGCCTACACAGTTCTGTCTTTGAGCCTGAAATGAAAGAATGTCAGATATTAGCCACATCACTTAACATATTCGTGGAAGGCATTTGGATGCTGTGGTGAAAAGGGTGTAGACAAACCAATACAAAACAGCATAGCTTCAGTCATGTAACTCATGGCAGGCTCTACAAATAGCCAAACTGGGACCATGTACATTTCTTGGGCATCCATTTCCCTTTCACTATAGCTTAAACTCAGCTAGCTGTTGTGACCTACATGGTCCTGAGAGCAGAAGGACATCATACTCACTGCAAGTTTAAAGCATAAAACGACAGTAACAATGGCTGTGTGAGAGAGGCCTTGATATCCTCCAGATGCTACATGATGATGGTATTGGAAGAATCTGTCATTCACTAAGATGTATAGATCAGGATCCCTCTCTTCTACTTAAGGCGCTAGTTATCATTATTGTCATTTAAATAGTCATTAGATACTTGATTTCTAATACATCACCGGGATGAATGAATGTTTTTACATTTCTCATAGCTGTAAGACGATGAGCTGATAAATGTTATCATAGTTTCATTGTACAGGTTTTGTTCCAGGTTCTCTATGGACTTGTCTCTGTATTACTTAGACAACAGACAGATGTCCTCTTCCGGATCCAGCTGGAATAGCTGTTACTGTGCTTTACCCCTCCCCTTGCTTCTGCTAACAAAGCAACTTGTTTGAGTGCTCCCTAACCCACTCCAGGCAAAATCAACTGAGTTAGCACATAGCTCCTATTTAAACTGTTTGAACTATCTCAGCTGATTCTGCTTGAAGTGGGTTAGGGAGCACTCATACAAACAGCTGGGAGAGCTATGGGGATAGTTATCAATGCCCCAGGGACCCTGATAAACAGTTTGAGAAGAGAAGGGCAGGGCACGGCACAAATGTTTCAAGCCTTTGCAGCTGTTTGCAAATAGAATGTCTACATGGAGCCTGCAGGCTGCATGTGATCTACAGCAATACCTCCAATTCCAGCTGTGTCGTTTTCCTCGGCTGTAACAGCTAGCAACTTTTAATAAATAAAAAAAGAGGAAAGTTGAGAATCATAAGAAAGTTTACAGTGATGTGCCCATGTAGCATATGAGCTGATATTCTCTAAGCCCAGTACAGCATATTGTTCAACAGCATGGGAGAGGGGAAATTTTGGCCTGGAAAGTCAAAGCATATTCTTTCTTTTCTCTGCTGGATGATAATGCAGTGCCTTCCACATGCTGTTTTGATTTGGCTGGCCTGAAGAGAAGGACAGACAATTTCTATCGAGCTTCAATCCCCAGTCCTGGAGCCTACTTATTAGGGTCTGAGCGTTAGCTGTTCCAACCCACTGATAAGGGAACCCTTCCAACCAGCAAATTGGGCTGCCTTCTACCATGCTCTCTATCTTCCAAAATCTCTGAGGGGAAGAGAGTGAACAAATATGTTGAGCAAGCGTGCTCAGTTTGTGGTAAACGGCTGAACAACCCCCCTCTCCCCACAGGGCATATGCATGGTCTATAGCCATCACACCAGCATTGTGTACGAGGACCAGTACGTAATGAGGATACACCTCATTAATTTTCTTACATGAGATCTCGGTCAGCAGGAGCTCCTAGTGATGTGGAGCTGCTAGAGGGTGGTAGAGAACTCCACCCCAAGAGCAAACACGGTAGTTCTGGTGGTTCCTGCTCCGTCCCAGACATCCGAAGGGTCTATTTCTAGGATCACCACGTGTTTGCAGTATGACCAGGGCTGAGTCACATATGTGACTTCATTATCCTGTATGCAAATTAGGGATCAACAACTTTGCAGGTGATGTTTGTTGCAGCCTAATTTTTTAAAGTGTACTAATATGTTGTGTCCTGGGCCTGTTTACTGCCAACCCAGCTAGCTTGTGGGCTGTAGTATGGCCACCTGCACCCAGAGAAACACAGCTTTGTGGTTTTTTATAATTGATTGACTCATTGAGTGTTTTTTCCTGGGGCAAACCCCACCTTCACTGAAATGTGAACTGTGAAGCAAGTCTTGCTCTGAAGGGCATCTGCTGCACTTGCTGTGGGGTGGTGAACCCTTTCTCCTCCCCCCACATGCACTGTATACTTTGTGGTCATACATAGCTTGAGAGAAGCATTTAAGCTGATGAAATCCACCTTGGCCTGGATGTCCTCGCTGTGGCCGGCACTGAGGCTAGTCTCTGGCTAGGATGAAGGAGCACCCCTTAGAAAGGAATAAGGCGAGTTCGGGCATCAAGCCCAGAACAAGGCTCCGACCCTGTTAACACTGATGTCCTCTGACACGCTTCTCCACCGGCCTCCAAAGGCCGTAATAAGGGGCCGGGACCGCCCTCAGCCCCGCGCCGCCCTCACCCAAGATGGCGGCCGGCGAGCGGCGGGGGTGGCCGTCAACGGCGTCAGGAGGTGGTGGCGGGAGGCGCATGCGCCCTGGGGGCGGCGCTGACAGGCGGCTGCATGGTGCCGCCGGCCGTTCCGCCGCCGGTACACCGAGGCCGCGCCGGGCTGGGGGAGCCGGCTGTGGCGGCCGCCTGGATGGTGGCGTAGGGCCCGCATTGCCGGCTCCCCAATATGGCGAGCTACCCGCCCCCCTGCGTGATAGACGGAGGCACCGGGTGAGTGCGGGAAGGAGGAGGAGGGGGGCAGCGCTGCCAGTCCCCTTTCTGGGGGAGCGGGGGATGTCCCCCCCGCCGTGCCCGCGGCCCTCAGCCGCTGCCGGCGAGGGTCCACAGTGGGGAGTTCTGTCTCCTCTCATGGGCCCACTCTCCTGCCGTGTGTCCCGGTCCCGTCTCGGCCTGTCGCCCCTGGGGCAGGGGGTCTCTACACCCACCCTGCACCGCCGGGGCAGCCGCTGCTGCACATCGCCCTCCTCCGAGGACCCTCCTCCTCCTCCTGCCCTTCCTCCATGTTGGGAGCTGGCAGCAGGGCAGTCCGGCCGTGCCCCGGGCAGGCCGTGTTTCTGCGTGCCCTTCTCTCCTCTTGGGTCCAATTTTTGTTTGTGTGCGCTGACTTCAAACTATTGGATGCTTATAATGCTGAAGTTGGGGCTGGCTCGTTTCAAATGACTGCTTGGAGACAGGGGACTTTGCCTGGAGGCTGTGGACCGTCACGGAGTGTGGTCCAGAGGCAGGTGAGCTGCGCTTGCTGGGTTGTAGCATCTCCTGCTGTGCCTCCAGGCTCCGCGTACGTCTTCTTGAACCTCTCCAGTTGTCACCACCGGCCAGCAATGAGATGAGAGCTGGCTGTCTGACCCTAGTGGTGTTTCTTGGTCATTAGGTCATCCCTTCTTCACCCTTGTCAAATCGGTGTGAGGTTTATTCTATATTTAGCCCAACCACAAAGAGTTGTAATTGAAGTCTTTGAGGACTAAAATGAATCAGACTTGCAGAGTCTGTGCTCGGGAGAGGTTTCAGATACAGATCTTTCCTACGTGTCTGTGGCTGAAGACCCATTCATCATTGGATAGACCAGTTCTGCTGGAGTGGGAGGTGTCAGAGGGAGCTGTAATGAAGGTGATACTGAATATGTGGTGTGCTTTTCCTAATAGCTTTCTTTTGGCCCAACAGTTACAGACAGCCTGAGGAGGAGAGGAGACACCAGTACATGAGTAACTATTCAGCCAGTAACTTTACTTGTCAGACTCTGCATCAGTGTCACTGATTGCATTAATTTATTGAAATAATACACCTTTCCTCTGCAGGGAATTTGCAGCGCTGCTTTAATTTCTTTAATGCTTGGAAAGTTACCTTTAAAATTTCCAAAATGGAGCCATCTTGAAAAAAACAAATCCAAACTAAATAAAAAACCCCAACCCCCTAGATGACTGGAGGAAGCTCTTCCCAATTATGGGGAGTCTTCTCCTGTCATATTTTGAAATACATCTATATTAAGCTGTCACCAAACTTTTAGAAGTCTCACCTTTGTTCCCTCAGTGGGAAATACTAGAGTCCACAGCTGGGAACTCTAGGAGCAGAATAGAGACCGGATTCCTTCTTGCAGGTAATTCTGCCCGTGCATTAGATACTCTGGTACTTTCCCAGTTTTGTTTTATTTATTTGCTGAAGATATTTTAAATATCTTTTTTTGCACAGAACTATTGATGTTACAGAAATATTACTTGAAGTTTTGAAGAGATTTTCAAGGAGAGAAACAGGAGCTCTAGAGGACGCCTTTAAAAAGGCTGCAGTATAAACTACAAAATCAAGAAAATTCATTAAATGCAGTGTTGGTCTTTTGCAGGAGACCTCCTTTGCTCTCAGTTTGTGAAGTAATTCCAGTATTACACTAGCAGGAGATACTACTGAGCCGCAGACATACAAAATAAATAAGGATAGAAAACTGTTTGTGTCCTTTCTAGAACTTCTACTTATATTATTATTCCTCTGAATGTATGTAGTGCTTGGATGGATAAGACTGGTGGAGTGTGTGTGTGTGTGTCAGCTTGCTTCAGGAAGGGTTTGGATAGTCCCCAGATAATGTGGCTTTGCATTTCCATGACTCCAAATTGTCTTAATTCTTATGAGACGTGGTGTCTCTGCTGATAGGACTTCTGTTTGGCTTCGTTGCAGGGCACTCAAATGTGGAAGACTTTTTTCAGCAATGGGATTATTGAATTTGAAATGTTATCTTACAGAACTCAAGAAAAAATAAGAGTCTGAAACAAAGCAGCCGGAAGTAGCTTGACTCATTGATACGCAATCTGGAATCTTCCTCTCTGTGGGCTGAAAACCTTCTTATTGTTAGATACAATCTTCTTGGGGTTACAAGCTTCAAACAATTCATTCAAATTATTCATGAAAGGGCTTTCAGATGAAAAACTTGGAAGAGCATAGTGGAAAGGAAAAGATATATGCAGACACCTACTGTGGAATATTAGGTATATAAAATACACTTTTCTACATAGATCTCTGGTAGTGAGTGAATTGCTTTGTCCGGGAACTAATCTCTCTTCTTTTTGTGTAAGGGAATTTAAGAAGTTTGTGAAAAGACTCTCTTTGTTGTTGTTTTGTGCGTAAGGAATCTGATTTAATTTACTGTTTCTGCAGCCATAGGCCTCAGTCGTGTAAAATGCCAGAATTTAAAAAAAAAGCAACGACAGGTGTACAGACAATCAGTCTCTTTAGTGAGAAACATATTATCATGGCAGGACAGGATTGGACAGATGACTTGAACTTTCTTAGTAATGAAGTGTTCACTCTTTATTCATGAATTTGCAAAAAGTGATAATTCAGTGTCATCTTTTCCATTAGTATTTGCAGATGACCTGTCCTACTTCAATTGTCATGCACTTACATCTTAATTTTCTTTGCATAAGGTTTTCCTCATAATCAGTTTACACATTGCTGTCAGTCTTTTTGTGGAGAAGGGCATGCTATTTTTAGGTTCTTAGGACTACCAGACCTTTTTGGTGTTGCTGTTTTAAGTAGCTTTAAACTTCATAACCAGTTTTATTAACTGGCATTTAGCTCTGGGGCATCTGAACGCTAGTAGGTGGGTGTGTGAAACAAAGATGTCTTAAAATACCAATCTCCTCTTCAGTGTGTGTGTATTTGTAGACACTAAGGAATATTTCTGTTTTGGGTGTGCTTTATTGTAGTCACTCCACTTTTCTTTTAGTAAGGAAAAATTACTTTGTCGAAGTCCTACTGATGAGATTAGAAGTAAATACTTGATTTTTGGGAGAAGTGAGCAGGGCACATCTTAAAACTTGAAGTTTCAGGTGGTGGTTGTTATTGTTGCTGGGCTGTTAAAGAGCTGGAACCTCTGAATGTGTTAAGGTTTACCCCTCTTTATGTTAGATGAGTTTCTTGAGCCAATTATTACCTCTGCTCTTTTCATGTATGGCTTTTGAACAAGCATTATTGTAATTGCTGTTCTGGGTCTAAGGAGCCTGGCTTAATTAACTGTTCTTTATAATCACAGGCTCCAGTCCTGTAAAGTGCTGAATTCAGAAAATGCAGTGGCTGTAACGTATGCTTTATTCTTACAGGGACTGCTGGTGCTATTGGATAAATGGAGCTGACATAATAGATTTTTTTTTTTTTTGAGGGCGGTTGATCTTCCCTCCTTCATACCTTTTTTCTTCATTACCATTCCTTCATCTCATCCTCCTTCATTTCAAATGTGCCTTTCCACGTTTTTATGAAGACCTTGTCTTGGGAGTTTCTCAGGCATATTTGTGATAATGATAATATAGTCTGTTTATGGCAGTGTCACATCACAGGTATCCTGGCAGTAATAATTGTTAGCTATTTATCATCTTAGCTGTCAGAGAAAGTGTTCTCTTTGCAGAGGTTATTTTTTGTTTGTTTACAGGACTTTCTTAAAGCATTTTGCTGATGTTGATCACTTAATGTCTATTTCTTCTGAGTCCGTTTTTGTGTGTGGACGTAACGCATTGTTTTAAAGATCTGGACCAAAAAGCAATAGAAATTGAGGAAATACTGAAATGTTCACAGCTGAGCTTTGGTCTTTTGCATATTTGTCCAGAGAAAAAAATTAAATGTTTTGTATTTTGATCTGGACAAAGCAATTGCCTGAGTCTGTGATTCTATATGCCTAACTATGTTGTTCTCATGCTTCAGTAAGAATTTTCCCAAATACATCCCAGCTCTTTAAAATGGTTGAGTGTCATAACTGCGTCCAAGTTTGGTCCATTTGTACATCTTTGCAGTCTGCGTCCAAGTTTGGTCCATTTGTACATCTTTGCAGTCTGCGTCCAAGTTTGGTCCATTTGTACATCTTTGCAGTCATTTTTCTCCCTAAGTTTTTTCTATTTTTTTTTCATGGAGGAAAAACAAAAGGGGTTAGGATTTAACCATTCATCAAGCAAAAGCTGGTGAAATGATTTCTGTACTAAGTAATCACCTGGGAAAACCAGGATGTACTAGAGAATGATATTTATTTTTGGAAACTACTTGTTTGAACATTATACAATTTTTAGATTTTTTTTTAATGAGTAGTCCCTTCAAATCCCCTTGCAAAAAATAGCCTTGGTCTATTGGATCACTTTTCTGCTAATCTGTAATGCATTCTCCAGCATCCTATATTGTGGAGAGTTTCCAGTAGGTTCCTATCTCACTGGCAATAAATCTGCTACTTTTAATGAAATGAAGTTGGAATACTGGATATCTATGCATTCCCTATAGCTGTCTCTGTAATTTACAGATCACAAGTAATTAGTCTGCTAGGCTGTAACCTAGGAGAAAAGAAAACCATGTTTTGGATGATTAAATGTTCATTGGGGAAGGGACTGGAGACCAGGTAACCTCTCTAACTGTTTTAAGTCCAGAGCCTTTAGGTCAATGAATATTTAAATATCTTGTATAAAAGGGAACAATCTCTGTAGGAGGTCCTTGAAGTGGGTCATCCAAACATTTTAACGTACTCTTGGGTATGGCTCTGGAAGGTGCAATATGTTCGGGTCTTGCCGGGCAGAAGAAAAATCTGGGATCAAGTCTAGCATGTCCTGTGCCTCCTGGATAAGAAAGGGCAGCACAACCGCATTCTCTTTTCCTTCTCCAGTGTTTGTGAGAGTTGAGAGTGGTTTGAGTTTCCCTTCCATTTGGTTTTGTCAAAGCACCTGAAATCTGGCCATTTGTTCAAGTCTCTGCCTCTTGGTTGATCCTAAATAGATGGTTTAAGTACCCCTGTAGTTTTAAATGGAGTTAATTCACCTCGTGAAAAATTAAATCTAAGCCTATTGAGCCATAGGCTTTTGGTAACTTTAAAAGTGGGGGGATCTGATCCCTACTTGAGAAGGAAGGTAAAGCTATTGCAGACTGACAGCCCAGGTTGACTTTTAGAGGGTGTTTTCCCTTTAATACTGTGAGTGTGTGTGAGTTTAGCATCTGTGTAGAGGGGGAAAAGATGGCAAACTGAACTCGCTTCTTTCCCAGAATTTAGGTTAAGAAATGAGTTCTACTTATATTGCAGGAACCTTTTAACTTTATGTATGTGTATATACATGCACACATACATAAAAATTTTATAAAAAGCATATATCCATATCTACATGCTTAGGTATATGCATGTATGTATTGACTTTTTTTTGCCTGATTGCTGTTCATAAGTCTTAGCAACAGGTCTCTTGAATCCAAAAATGGTTTAATTGCTCTTCACTGTATACATTTGAGCAAAATGCATTTCTGAGAGAAACAAAGAGTAGTATTCTGTAATGTGTCTTAAGTTCCAATGTAACTCCTGCTGTTATTCATTACATTTTAACAATATTCCCTAGGGATTCCCTTCACATTGTAAAATGTGAAGAAACTGTGATAATAATCATAAAAAAAAATTTACTAATAACTGCCTTCTTTACAAATCAGTCTAGTATAATATTTTTTTGAGTTACAAGAAAGTATGCATAAACATTTTGGTTAGACTGAAAGCATGTGCCCACATAATGATGGTTAAAAATACAACAACCCCTTGCCCCTCGTCCCCCAAACCACAATCCTTGTCTTTTTAGCCATAGGTAAAATGACCTTTTTAAAGATTATTTGAAATCTGTTGAAGAGATGTTGAAAATATAATATTTACATCCAAGGTCAGTGCTAATTCAGTTTAGATTTGATTCCTTTATCTGAGCAAACTGGCTCCTAATGAGTGTTTTTATATCAAATACTCCATAAGGGGGAACTTACTGTTAAGGCTATTAATGAAGAAGCAACCCTCTGCTTTAGTGATGGCATAATATTGTTTGCAAATATCGAGAGTAGGACAAAGACCCTAAGCTCACCTTAGGACCTAGCTTGTGATTAGTCTTATTTAAGACTTTAATGGCTTTAGGTTTTCATGGTGAAAATGGATGTGGATAATGCTAGTTCCCTTCTATTAGTGGTATCATTGTACTTCTATCCCAATCTAATGACAATAGTGGAGAAAAACTTAAATCATTCAGCAACCATTCAGTTAGTTTTATTCCCCCCCCCCCCCCCCCCCCCCCCCCCCAGTAAGAGTTAGAACTGTTTTTCATAGTCTAGGATATTAGTTATTTCTGGCAGCTAATGACCTGAAGGAGCTCTGAACCAGTAACACCATGCAGAGATTTGGGTGGTTTATATGAAAATTCCTTTTCTTTTTTTTTTTTTCTTTGTGTCCCCAAGTTAGCTGTTTATTTTTTTGCTTGACCCCTTACTTGTTAAAATAGCTATTATGTGTATAATTGCCTATTGAAAGAGACAGGCAGTGCTTCATACTATCTGCTGCCCATTTCTAGAGCATTTTATTAATGCATGCTTACTTTGGTGTAGTATTTATATATTGCCACATGTGGATATTGTACGTGTGTCAATGGACATTATTTGTGCAAGGCACAAAAGGAGATTGTAACAGGACTGCAACTAGAGTTCTGAGCTGTGGTTTGTACTTGAGATATTCTTTTTTTTTTTTTTTCCTATATTTGACAATATTAAACAAATGTGCAAGGTCTAATGACATTTTTGGTCATGGTGGCTGTCTGAAAGGTAAGATCTGCACAGCCATTCTTTTGCCAAAGGGTGGAACAAGGCTTGCCTGTCTTTTGTCATAGCTGGTCAACAGGATGGAGAAAATAAGAGATGAGTTTTTAGATTTCATAGTTCAGAAAAAAACGCTACCAAAATTTGTACACAGAAGGTATCTGAAAAATAAGTAACACCTGATATTTACCACTTGAGTTTTCTTCTCTGCAGGATGACATGTGAAAGTATAACCCAGAAAAATGTAGATGTCATACATGATTGTTTGGATTTCACCTTAAGAAGTGTAGTGAATGAAAAGTATTTTTTTTCTTTTTTTACATCTAAGTGCATCTATTGACCTTGTGATAATTCTTTTTCTAGGTATACAAAACTTGGCTATGCAGGAAATACAGAACCTCAGTTCATTATCCCATCATGTGAGTAATTTTTTGTCCCTCTAAATTCTAGTACATGCTGCTACCGCTGAGAAGTTTTATGAATAAATGACATGCTTTCTAGCTCTCAACTCAACCTTCATAGTCTCTTGTCCATCTGGGAAGTGGTATTCATTGCGTTAGCATCTTTGGCTGGAGTGTAGCTAAACAGAACTCCTTGTTTGCAGTTAGCTAGGACTGTTGCTCATTAAATCAGCTCTTGGTTGCTATGACAAAGATGAAGAGAACTCTAGTCCAATTTCCTTTTTATCTCCATTATTTTTCTGCCAGGACTCTTGAGTAGACAGAATGCAATTTACCTCCTGTCTACCTGACACCATGGTTACTGCCTGGATAATCTGGGGAAGGCTTCCAATCAAATTAAGTACTAAAGTGCAGGTGGTGTCTGCCTTATTTACATTGTCTGGGACTGTAGACAGTTTAATATTCAAAAAAGTTTTCCTCTTAGAAAATGTTCTTTTTGGGTGTGTGTTTACCAATTAAATGGTTTTACCCATTTAACATACTTTTGTTGAGAAGACAATTTTTGTCTGTTAACCTTGTTTAAAATGTTATGCCTTCATGGTGTTCTTGATTTTAATTGTCTCTCAAATACTATAAATAGTAATACTGGCTAAGTATTTATGTCTTTAATGGCATCTATTATCTCATGGTTACCTCCAATTATGTTAAACACTGCCTTCCTTTTACTTGTGAACTCAATTAACTACTTATTAATGCATCTAGACTGACTCATAGCTATTCACAGTAGAAGGTATAAAGATAAGGAAATAATAAAGGGTATCAAAAGCCAAAGAGATGGCGGGGGACATGCTCTTTACCAGATGTAGCTGCAGTACTGGTTATAGTCTTAAATTTTTAAGTATTGTAAAAAATTCAAACCAAAACCTCTCATAAAGATTTAAACATCTTGTGTTAAGAAATGGGATAGGAGAAATTTCCTGTGAATTTGTTAGAAATCCTGTTTTAGAAAACTGAACTTGTTGGGGCTTAGGTATGTTTCCAAAATAATTGTTTGCCTGTCAGTAATTTTTGGTGCTGATAGTATTTGGCGCTTTTGTGAATGATGCCTGTCTCCTCTGCATTTTCTACTGTTGTTTAGATCCTGATTATAACCTATTAAAAGAAAACTGTAACTGTAAGGTTATGTTTTTATTCCATTTCTATTTATAGGCTGCCCCAGATTTGTGTTTTGTGGTCTCATCTTCTTGCCTATAGAAGCCATCATCTAATAATTTTAGTGGTAGTTGCAGCCTGCTAATGGGAAGCATAAGTGTCTCCAAAGATTTCTCTGTAGCCCTGCAAATTGATTTCTCTCCTCCCTCCTTTTTCCTTTTTGCCAACTGGGTTAATGACTCCAATACTTATTTCTGAAGTACATAGTTTATTTTCTTCTTCTCCTGTGCTCTTTCTCTTAATTCTGGAGTTGAAACTCAGAAAATCATGTTGCTTACTGGCTTAAAGAGTAACTCCAGTGGAATGCTGCACTTGTGCAGGTTTAGTGACTGCTGTAGTCTGTAACGGAATACATTTTTAAGATTTTCTCCGAGTTGTTATTTACATTAACGAGGGATAGGTGACCACAATCCTGTGGGATACAGTGAGAATGAACCCTGCTATATTAGCTTGCCCATAGATGGCTTACCTACTTTCTGGAAACTGTTTTCTATATCCCAATTTTTGTTTCTAGGAAAGAATATTTAAGCAAATAAATATTCATTACTCGGTATTTAGATGTTTTTAATTTTGTTTTGGCTTGTTTGGATCTTGCTTTAAGGTATCGCAATCCGAGAATCAGCCAAAGTAGGTGACCAGGCTCAGAGGAGGGTCATGAAAGGTGTTGATGATCTGGACTTTTTCATAGGAGATGAAGCCATAGATAAACCTACCTATGCTACAAAGGTAAGCATTCAGTATTTGTAAGAAGTCTTTCCGAGGTTTTACTTACTTATTATGTAACGTTCTAAAACTTTTTGGTAGCCATTTAAAACACATTTTCTTTTTTTGCCAAGTATTTCTGTTGCTTTTTAAAAGCTGCATGATTTGGTTCATGGCTTTACCTTTTTTAAATGTCTGTTTTACTAGTGCTGTCCTATGTGATTGGTGCTTGAGCCCTTGTGTAAATATCCATTGATGCAGTGCAGTTGTTCAGTTTTCAAAATTATTAGCTATTAAAATAGTCATAAACACTGAATATTGAAATTCTTGCTAAAAGTGTATCTTCTTAATGTGGCATATGAACTGGGGAATGTGTTGGATACTTTTGCATCAGGCAATATCACAATTGTGTTGTGGAGGACTGTCTTCAGTGCAGCTTTTCGGTGAATCATATTTTCCATACTCCTAAAGGACTTCTTGTACTAACAGTATGTTGCTGGTTTATGAATTATGTGGAAAAAATAGTATTTTATACAATCTACTGTATTACTTAAATGTCAACCGTGTTCTTAACACTGAAAAAAATGTAAACATTATCCCTGCCAGAATTTTCGTTGAAAAATATATAGCCTGTATGGTCTTTATTTCTTTTTATAAAAATTGCAAGGCATATTGAAGCCAAGTATAATTGCCAACTTTATAAATAATGAAATTTATACAAGAAGAGATTAAAACAGAGTGACGCAATAGAGCAATAGCACTATTAGGAATTGAGTCTGGCTTCTTGTCCTGCAAGACAGTTGCAATTTGAAGTACCTGGGAGCAGGAGTGAACTTCAAATAATGCCTGTAAATTAGAATAAGGATTTGAAATAAATTAGAATGAAGGATTTGATAAGGTAACCATGAGATGAGGTGTTTTCGTTCTTGTAGAAGATGTAAGGGTTTGGGGACTTGGGCTGTTCCTATTTCTGGTTTTGTTTATCCTTGTATGGTCAAGAGTGTTGACAAGTTTTCTTGCTTCAGTGGCCTATACGACATGGTATTGTTGAAGACTGGGACCTCATGGAGAGATACATGGAGCAGGTCATTTTTAAATACCTACGAGCTGAACCTGAGGATCACTATTTTTTAATGGTAAGTTAATGAGACTGGGTAAGAAAATATTTTTTTTTTTTTTAAGAGGAAAACTAGATAATGTTCCAAGCACAAGTAGCTGTGTTGGAGGATTTTTCTCTGTATATGTTTCTTATTTCTTCAGTGACTGCAGGGTTGGGGGGTGGGGGCTGAGAGAGGAAGGGGGAGAGGAAAGTAATCTATAAAGCTACATTATAACTAAATTCTGTTAATTTTGTGATGCAAGCTAGTAGAGGTTGGATTATGTTTTTTAAAAGCTTTAGATGCTTTGTTTAAATTAAATAATATTTACAACTTTCTATTTTGAGTTCATTGAGAATTGTAAAAGTTTGATTACCATACCAAGCTCATCAATGCATGAGCCGTTAGGACTCTGAAGTGCTTTTTCAAAACTCTTTTTTTTTTTTTTTTTTTTATGCAGACAGAACCTCCACTGAACACACCAGAAAACAGAGAGTATCTTGCAGAAATCATGTTTGAATCATTTAACATACCAGGACTTTACATTGCTGTTCAGGTGAACAAAGTGAATATATACTTCCAAAGTACAGTATAGCTGCAGTATGTATAGTATTGTAAATGCACATATCTAAAATAATTGAAAAGGTCATTTTCTGAGATTGTTAATTAGCACATTCTGCCTGCTTCTAAATATAAGCACTTTCTTATGTAGGCAGTGTTGGCCTTAGCTGCCTCTTGGACATCACGGCAGGTTGGAGAACGTACTTTGACTGGAATTGTCATCGATAGCGGTGATGGAGTGACCCATGTAATTCCTGTGGTGCGTATATGGCAGGATGTGATTTGAAATTACCAGTGATTTGGACAAGTATACAGTTTGTTTAATATAGGTTTAAATAAGAAGTGTCAAATGAAACTTAAAATCTTTAGTTTTATTTGGGATTTTTTCCTTCCTTATGATTGTTTAGAAAAGTATGTATTTTATTATGTGAACTTATTTGCACAATTAATTTAATTTGCTGAGTAGAGGGAGGTCACAATAAGGAATCATCAGGCCATCTTTTAAAGGCTACATTTAAAGGCTTTGTTTTATGTTAGTGTGATGCCGTAGCTCTGTTTAATGTTAAAGCTTATAACTGTTTCGAATGTCCTGCATTCCACCAATGACTGACAAGAAATACCCTAACTTTTTTGATGTCCTGCATTTTGATTATACAACTGAAAATGTGTGCTTTCTATATGATTTTATTTTATTTCAGAAGCTAGTGAACTCTGCTTGTGTGCGAACAACTACAAGCTTGTATAACGGCATGTTCATATACATGGTCGATCTCAAACAGCTTAATTATGTTAGGATGTTAAAAATATAGAATCATCTGTGCATCCTGGCATCTGTTCTAGTGATGTCATCTTGAGTATTTCTGGTGCATATAGTATGCTTGAATGATCAGTTATTTTAGAACGAGAATTTGGTTCCCCTTAACGTTGTCATGCATTTTTGTATTAACCTGGTTTTCTCATTATTTTCTTCATAAGGGAAATGCTGAGAAAAAATAGCATTTACCATAGGAAACTCTGAAAAGTGCAAGAAAAGCAAGGGAAGAAATAATATTAGCTCAGCAATACCAATGTTTTCAGTAAATGCATCCTGAAGAAAAAATCAGCAAATTGATTTTTCGTTTTTGTTGTGCTCATCAATAGATACTACTTCATTTGATTTTTCTTGACTGAGAAACTTAATACATTTTATGCTTTCTCTTAGTAGTTTTTCACTCTTAAACAGGACACAAGTATTGTGTTTCTACTACATTTGTTTTTCAGATCATGCCTCAAAAAGACCATCCAACCAGACTTTGTCTTCTAATGTGTGCAAGATTTTTTTTGTCTATCACTTGTGTATCTATCAGATAATCAGTATCTGTTTTCATGTGTAATCAAGGTCTTTTAAATAAAAATAATATCTACTTCGCAGTGGATTGCACCTTGTAATAGTAACTTTACAGTTTCAACCTTTTAATTAAAAATCAAAGTGTTATAAAAATGAATGTTAGTTTTTATGTTAATTATGGATACGCACAAGTTTTTCCCTAAGTACTTTTTCTTCCTCTCCTCCTCTATAGGCTGAAGGCTATGTAATTGGAAGTTGCATCAAACATATTCCTATTGCGGGTAGAGATATTACTTACTTTATTCAACAACTCCTAAGGGAAAGGGAGGTGGGAATTCCTCCTGAACAATCTCTGGAGACAGCAAAAGCCATAAAGGTACACCCTTCTTTATCTCTTAATAAATAAAACACTTTGAGACAATTTTTTGGCTTTAACAAGTTGCCAGTGGCTCTCCTAAAAACGCAAATGTAGGCAGTGTATTGTAATTACACAAGCTTCTGGTGGTTTATCAAATCAAGGACAGGGGAAGAAGAAAGAGGAAGCAAATCTTCATGCTAGACTGTTTGGAATGAGTATGTTCTGCAGATTAAGTCAGCATTTTAAGCTTTATATTTGTTTAAAATTTGCTTTTTAATGTAATGAAAAATAAATATACATAATGTCAGTAGGGTGATTGTGTGGGTCTGGTCTTGCAATGAGAGCTTGCCATTGAACTTTTTTGTCACAGACCTGATGGTTGTGGTGTTCTCAAGCTAGACAAAACAGTATGCAATTTCATTGAAACAAATAGGCTGCCTGTGTTGTCTTGTAGGATTGTCAGTAGCCATTTGAGTAAGAACATCTTACTCTGTTGAACAGCCACTTCTGTAAGAATGTTCACATATTTTTATTTTTTGATTGCGTACTTTAATTCAATATTTTGGCAATTTTTAATGTGTGGAATTTCCTAACAGGAGAAATACTGTTACATTTGCCCTGACATAGTGAAAGAATTTGCCAAGTATGATGCAGATCCTCGAAAATGGATCAAACAGTATACTGGCATCAATGCAATCAACAAAACCAAGTTTGTTATAGATGTCGGTTATGAAAGGTTCCTTGGACCTGAAATTTTCTTTCATCCTGAGGTAAGAGTAGGGATTAGCAGTACTAAGTTATAGAATCTCTACTGTGTGAGTGAAGATGTTGGGGGGAGGGGAGGTACTGTCATTTTTGGTGCCAGCACGCCATCATGTGGAAGTAAGATATCAGTGAGTCTCCTGGTTGCAAGCCATATAGAGTCTCAGAGAACTTAAGCACAGAAAAACGTGAGCACAGCAGATATTATTTTTCTAATGTCCTGCATAACATTTAAAACATCTTATTCTGTTTCTTTAAAGACTATCTAAAATTGAGAATAAATTTTTCAAACTGAGAGATTTTTATATAGAATTTTTCTTCTTTCTTTCAGCATTGTTTTAAACTACTGTTTCTTTATACTGTGTGTTTGATGATGTTGCCAATCCCTTTGGGCACTACTCGGCATGGTAGCATTGCATTGGTAATAGTCTAAGTCTTGGACACTGATTTTTGATATGGAGTCAATTTATGAAGCATGGATGGTAAATTTATCCTTGAGGAAAGTCTGTGGAAATCTCGGTTGGCGTAGTCATAAGCAACATGTACAGTTCTGGGAAACATGCTTTGTATAGTTTTTGGTAGTTCAGTTTGAGTGAGCTTCAGGATATTGTGGGAAAGAGTCAAGTTTTAATATGTTATAGCATAGCAGAGGAGGTCCTCTCAATTCCTATGCACTCCATTGAGTTTATTGTAGACACACATAACCTGGAATAGTTAGAAAATTTAATAAAGATCCACATTTGCACTGGTGAAGTTTCCCTTTGTCTCCCCTCTTCCTATTGGAAGAATATTAAAAGCCTTCTTTGTCTCGCCTTTTGTCTAAATTCCAGCCTTGATCTCTTTGTGGTCAGTTTATAGCTATCTGATCTTGTGCCAACATTAAACCTCTGGGCTAAATAGTTTGTCCTCCTTGCTGTTTGCCCATGTGATCGTACAGGGAGGCATTGAATCCCATGTCAGACATCATTTTAATAGCTCTTCTTTCTATAGTCCCTTCAAAGACTGTTAGGAACAGGATAAAGATTTTTTTCTTCATTTCTTGATAGTTTCTTGGCTCTATATTGGAAAAAAAAAACCCTGAACTGACTTTCTAGACAAGAAAAACATGCTAGGTGATACATACTGCATCCAAAGAAAACTTATTGCTGGACTTCATTAATCCCTCACTTCAAAGGGTGTCAAGTTAGCTAGGTAAAAGCTGCCTTTAGTAAAGCTGTCTTGTAATCTTTTCCTATTTTCAGTTTTCAAAATTTGTTCTGAAGCCTTTCATGCTCTTGAAGTTAGGTTTTGGGGTCTGTGGTTATCCAGATTATTTCTCCACTTTTAAAATTAGTTATTTTACTTGCTATTCTCCAACCATATGGTATTTGCTAGCAGACTGCAATTTCACATGTCAGTTCTCTTGTTCCCATTCTGGGCACTTGTTATACTCTAGCCAGCTTCCTCTGCTAATTTCTCTATACTTGTTGTGTTTTGGCCTTTGTTACTCATCCTGTTAAATACTTCATTTTGTTTACGATGTACATCCCAAATAGTTTCTACACCTTTAGTAGAGTTTTAAAGTTGTATTAATATATTATTATTTTTTATATATATATTATTATATGTATTGATAATTGATTTCATTTTTTCCAAGTTTATTCTCTGAAAGGGCAAAACCTAGGTTATGAACTATTTGTAACCTGCAAGTTTTAAGTGGAAAATTGCCACTAGTCCAAGAATGGTTAATACTGGCTTTAGCAACTTCTGACTCTCTAGTATCTATAAATGCAAAAATTTACATTAGTGGTGTATTGCTATTTGCATTGATGGGGACTTCCACTCAAGACCCTACATTTATGCCTTTTTGAATATTAGAGATTTTGTTTGCTTGGAACAAGATCTGACTCTTTGGAGGCAATTTAACATAGGTATTTTAGTAGAGTTGAAAAATTTCTACAGAGGAACATTTTGATTTACACAATGATATTTTTGATTTCACTTAAAAGGAAAGACAGGACCACATTGCACAGTAACAGTATGTTTAATATTGCAAGAGAAATGAAGCTTATGTCACGTGAAGTTAATAGTGCATGAATTGTAAACAGTGAATTTATGACCAAGGAAGAGAATCTGAATTTTTCAGTAGAAAAAGGAATTTTCATTTACCTTGTACTGAAGAGGGTTTGTTATAATGTAGAATAAGTCGTGAGCAGGAGTAATACTGACTTTGATTTCCACCCACCCCCTTTAAAAGTGCAGTTACAAAATCTTTCTACAGTCTCTCTTCTGCCTTTTTGTCTCTGCATTCTTGGGATGAAAAATCTAATGCCTATTCTGTTTCATTTTAGTTTGCTAATCCGGATTTTATGGAATCCATTTCGGATGTAGTTGATGAAGTAATACAGAACTGTCCCATTGATGTCCGGCGTCCATTATATAAGGTATGGTCTTATTGTTGCAAGATTAATTAAATTTATTTGAAGAGAAATATTAACATCATCATGAAGCATATATGTAGCTACTGCTTCCCCCACTTTGAGAAATGTATACTTTGATTGGAAATAAAGTTCAGTTTAGACCAACTGTCACTCCTGAATGAAGAGTACCTGATATTTGCTGCTCTTGGTTTCCTTCGAAGAAGGGTTGTCTGTAACAGTGGCTCTGTCCGTGAGGAACTGAGGCAGAGGGAAGTTACTTGTGTCTGACATTGGCAATGTGAATTCTTGTGTCTGAAGGTCTCTGGCTTTTGCCTATTGGAAGTGTTATGTCACGGTCTCACCCCTCACACTCCCCTCTGCCCACTACTTTATTAAACAGTGGTTTTAAATACTTATATTTTTTTCATAATCTTGACTTTTATCTGCCTGCTGTCCACAGTTCTAGCCAGGTAATGATTCCAGAGTTAAAGTACAGGAAGACCTGACTTCTTTTAGGAGACAATAATTAGGCTTGCTTGAGCTAGCCCAGGGTATAGTCCAATGAGTACTTGCACTTACTGATTCCTTTAGAAGTGAAAAGGAAGGTACTGCCAGGCATGGCCGATGGCAAGTGCTCTCTGTATTGGTAGCATGTCCCCTGCTACTTGGTTATTTTCTGCCCGTGCAGCAGCAGAGCCCTTTTGGAAATAATAGCATAAAGTAATAGCACAGAGAGCTTTTGCTCAAGAAAGCAAGCCATTTCCTCACCCATTAGAATGAATGTTAAGTTTCAACTAAGTCATATCTCAGGGTAATTCAAAACTCAGAAAAATTGGCAGTCTATTTTGCTTGTATGTGAAGTAAACAATAAACATACTCTGTGATCCAGAATGAGACATAGGGTTTCAGAGCAAAGTTGTGGAGTGAGGTAAAACAGGAAGTTAAACTACTTAACAAGCTCATACGTGGAGCGAATTTTGCAATAGGTGTCTTCAGTAACTTCAGGCTTAGGTATGTTGCAGAAGGTTTTAGGAAACTCTTAGTTCTGGTTTTGCTTAGGGTCTGTGCTTTTTGCCCTGAAAGGCCAAAGTTGCTGTAGAGCAATAGCTTCCTTGCTTGGTAGGGTAGGGATTAGTATTGATTTCCACAAAGTATTATATAGAAACATTTAAGGTTATTGATGTTGTTACTCTTTCCTCACTGTAAACAACAGACAAATAACTTTCCCTTGGCTTGCCATTGGTTGAGACTTTGTTTTTCCATTCTGTTTGTCATTATACTTGTTTAATTAAGATAATGTTACACAATTACCTCTTGAATGTAACGAGAATGTCAGTAGTTACTAATGTTAATAGTTGTTCTTTAAGCAAGGTCACAGCAAAGGGACAAGCATCTCTGTTCTTGTTGTTTAAAGCAGTGTATTGGTGCAGAAATGCCCTTCTTTTAGTTTCTGTGGTTTATCCATTTTGCTTGCCCACGGTGCTGTGTGGTGTCCAGCCAAGGCCCTGTGCTTGGGAGCTGGGTTTCCGTTAAATCTTTCCATCAAATTCTACCTTAGTGTTCATGCAAAGAACACCTGTAAATGCCCTTCTTCCAGATTATATGTGGTATGTACACTTTGAAGCATTGTTTCACAACCCATCTTTTGAAGTACTATAGTATTTCTCCTCTTTAGTTTTATTGCCAGTGTACCCGTTTCACAATCTGATCAACAGCTCTCCTAGGGTCCTGGTTATCTTACCTTATGTTGATTCTTGCATGAGCAGGAGTTTTGTAAGACTGACTTCTTCAGGTGGATCCCATAGCTTGTAGCTGTTCAGTACCAAGAATAAAAACATTCTTTCACATGTGATGAATCTTTTTTTAATTGTATAATGGTTGCCAGCAATGTACTCTTCTAATTCCCACGATTACAGCATGTTAATGTGATTTATAGTCTAATTCTGCCTTTTTTTTTTTTTAACAAACACTAATCTTCAGAAAGCAGAGTGAAATTTAAAGTTGAGTGCTCAGGTGAAATGATGGAAGAGTAATTTTGGATCTCACCACATGGGTGAATAATCTGCCATCCTTGCTATGTTGATTATTCCTGTGTATTGAATTCCATTGAAAAATGACCCATAGAATCATTATGGGGTTGGAAGGGACTTCTGGAGATCATCTAGTCCAACCTCCCTGCTGGCGCAGGTCTACCTAGAGCACATTACACAGGAACTTGTCCAGGCAGGTTTTGAATATCTCCAGAGGAGACTCCACCACCTCTCTGGGTAGCCTGTTCCAGTGCTCTACCACTCTCACACTAAAGAAGTTCCTCCTCATGTTTAGGTGGAACTTCTTATACTCAAGTTTGTGCCCATTTCCTCTTGTGGGCACTAGGCACCACTGAGAAAAGATCAGCCCTGTCCTCCTGATAGCCTCCCTTTAAGTATTTGTATGCATTGATCAGATCCCCCCTAAGTCTTGTCTTTTCCAGACTAAAAAGACCCAAGTCCCTCAGCCTTTCCTCATAGGAGGGATGCTCCAGGCCCTTAATCATCTTTGTGGCCCTTTGCTGTACCCTCTCCAGCAGTTCCCTGACTTCTTGAACTGGGGAGTCCAGAACTGGACACATTACTACAGATGGGGCCTCACCAGAGCAGAGTAGAGGGGCAGGATGACCTCCCTCGACCTGCTGGACGAGCTCTTCTTGATGCACCCCAGGATGCCATTGGCTTTCTTGGCCACAAGGGCACATTGCTGACTCATGGTCATCCTGTTGTCCACAAGAACTTCCATCCTGCATGCCGCTAGAAATTCAATCATACTTTCATGGGAATTGGCGAGGCATTGCCATCACTTAGTGTTCTTTAGGAGGAATTGTGTATAGTTAAATGCAGAAAACTTAAAAGGAGAAACCAGTAGTATGATGGGGACTATAGTCTCCAGAAAAACAAGGTTCTTCCCCCAGTTTTCAGGTTCCTATGAGCGTACGACTAAGCGCAGTGTAACTAATGTATACCCAGCTTGCATCAGTGGGAAACATCTGCTCTGTGGTCTGGCCATAATAGATACTAGCATTTTAGGTTTTGATATTGGGATGTTTTTGGTACTAGTTGCTACTTAAAAACCTCTTTCCAGGTTGAAAAAGGCTCTGAAACTTGTCCTAATGTTAGAGCACAAGTTTTGGCGTTTAGTATCAAAAAAGAATAGCTGAATTTAACAGTTGTCTGGTGAATATAGTTATGATAACTTTAAAAGTTGAAAAAGGACTTTCAGAAGTTCTAAAAACTGCTTGATATTTTGATAAATAGTATTTTTTACTGGTAACAGGTTCAGATACTCAGTCTTACTCCACGCTCTACTTCATCTTTCTTTTTCCCCATCTAGAGTCTCTCCCCAGATACTTCCAGATTTTAGATGGAAACAGGAGATGAGAACAGTATTGGCAGTTCTGAGGTCTGTGCCTTCTCCCAGTCAAAAGGATGTAAGTTTAGGGTCATTGACTGTCCCCATAATTGATTTCTTTCAACTTCTCTCAGCTGTGTTTTTGGCACAAACAGATTGATGAAAGAATTTAAGATAAGTGCCATCTGAAACCATGTGAATTCTGTTAGAAACATCTCGGACAGATCCTACCTGAGCGTGTTTAAATATTGATGATTCAAATAATGACAGATCATGTTGTAACGTTCTTGATCTGAAACTTTTGAGCTAATATCTCAAGCTGAAAAACATTGCTTGAGATAGGGACTGTAGTGTATTGGCAAGTGTGGTGTTTTATTATAGATAAATCATGCTGTTTTTCCTGGAAACATGGTTGAATGGAGACAGGATTTTAATGATACTGGCTCTTTTCCTTAAAGAAGATGACTTCTTAGCTGGATGTGCAGTTATTGTGGACAATAGTGAACTTGAGCTTGCTGATACAGTTAAGATTTGGAATACACTTCTATCAGTGTTCTCTCAGAAGGTTAAACTGTTGACTGCCTAGTTCATAACAAATTATCCTCAAAGCCTGGAGAGATCTGGGGTGCGGGAGGCTAAAGGGGGTGGTAAACATCCCCCAAACATCACTTCTGTCTTGAATTGCTGGTAAATTCTTTTGTGTGAAAAAAGCTTCACATGCACTGTGTGATGCGTAGATGGCGCTGCCAGACTGCTGTGCAGCGTCTGGCCGGGCATCTGTGAGCTGCAGAGAGAAATACAGCTTATTTGCTGTATCAGCCTTGTTCTTGCCTTTCCTCTCTGAAAATTGTGGGTATCCTCAAGCAGAAGACTTGATAGGGTTCAACTGACTTTTGGCTTATCTGCACTTCAGCAAAATTACAATGTTTGTTATTAATTACAAAGGACAGAGTGGGGAGGCTCTGTGGAGGGACTGCCAGCCTGTTAGAGCTACATCATGTTGGCACCAATGGTAACATGTGGGAAAGTAAAGGTATTCCTGCTACCTAATGTGGAAGCCCCAAGTGATTAACAGTTAGCATAACACAGGAGTACTGAGGAGAAGCCCTATTTTCTCCTATCACATCTGTAATTAAATGTATACCATTACCCATGCTAACTGGTTTAACAGTAGCTCAATGCATCTGCAGTATTTTGTGGCTACTTTTGTGTCCGAGTGCAGATATATTTCTGTGGAACAGCACAACCATAAGTCATGGTGAAATCTGCTAGTATTCGCAGTGTTAAATTAACATTCAAAACTATGATTTTAAGGAAACCTAAATTGTTCTTTCTTCATTAAAAGTAAAACTTTTTAATATAAGTGTTTTTTGAAATACATTTACTCCTTTGTTAGATGTATGTTGTATGATATATATATTTCTCATTTCACTTTCCCTATGATGTTGGCAAGCATTGCCCTGTTTTAACTAAGTTATCAGAGGCATATAGCTTAATTGATTCACTTGCTCCTGAAGTACTTGGCAGCTTCTTATGAACCTCCTGGTTTTTACCCATAATAATTTTTATTAACATCATATATTGCTCTTGTTGCATGTCTCTGGTGGTATGGTTATGTCATATTTAACAACTTTAATTGAGGCTATCATTTGGAAGGAGGGATAGCTGGGATGTGTTGTTGAAGTTCATATTTACTAGAAAAGCAGTGGATGGTTCTCAGCAAAATTTGAAGTGTCCAGCTGAGAGTGCACTTACACCGTGTTATGAGGTGCAGTAGGAAGATGCACAAACAGTTCAGGACCTTGTGTTTTGGCAGTGTTGAGTTCTGCAGAAGATAATTTAACCCTCTGTAATTTTTATGTAAAGTAACTGGGTTGTTTTTGTTAGGTAGCTTCATATCTCTGCAGCATTACGCTGTACATGTATAATGCCAGTTGAGAAACTCAATATCCTGGAGTTCATAAGAGAAGCAAAGGGTATGGACAAGAAGTGAGAAATTTCTTGCCAGCCCTCTGAGATGATTGGTGTTGACCCTCCAGTTTTCTTCCAGAAATCGTCTACTTTCATTATTTACTTATGCCTAGCTGTGTCAGGTGTGTGGAAGGTCTTCAAGCCTCTCTTCTAAGAGAATGCATTCTTTTGAAACAATGGAAATTCTCAAACAGCTAGCTATAAAAGTAAAAATCAGCTGGAACTTCTTTCTGTCAGATGGTATGATAATCAGTGTTAGCTGTGAAACCTGTGGTCTCCTAGAGCTGTTAAGCAAGCTGAAGTGTCTTTGAGCAGAATAAGATCAGAAGAAATCTTGTTTAAAGGAATCGGCTGGAAACAGATACTTAAATCCTAACTTCCTTGATGTCTTTTTCTGGGAGGCCAGAGAATTCTCAGGCAGGCTGAAAATCCAAACATCACTAGTAAGTTTTCTCCGCAGATGTATTTAGAGTACTTCATTGTTAGATTTTTTGTTGTGTAGTTATTGGAGTTACTGTGGTGTGTTACATTTAATTATTGTAGGGAATACAGTGTGGGGAGTGGTTTCTTGGTTGTTTTGGGGTTGTTTTTGTTTGATTTTTTTCTTTTTTTCTGAATCTGATGGTCTTTTCCCACCTTCATTGAGTCCTTTGTAAGTGGTGGGTGTGGTGTTCGAGGGATGGGGAATGTGTGAGGATTCTGCTTTCATTGTGAGTGAGGACTACCTGGCTTCTGACCTCCTTGCAGAAGACTGACGTGCTGATTTGTGTTAGCTTACTGAAGCCCGTATGTGAGCAGTCTTCTACTGAAGAGTTAGCACAGATTTGGCCCGGTGCTGAGAAGAAGTGCTGTGAGCAGTATTTATTATATATATATAATATTTATAGTATTTATACAGTAACTGTATAAATAACCACCTTATAATGGCAGTTGGTGTCACCTAGGTACTTCTATCCAAAATTCTGCTTGGTCTGGCTTATCCAGATATGTGATAATGAGATGACATAACTTTTCAACAAGTATATGCTAATGTTTCTGTTCTCTTTGACCAGTATTACTGTTAATAATAACATTGTGTAGAAGAACTTGAATAATCGGAATCTGAGGAAGGTGTAACCTCTTAACTTCTAACCCTGGAATGATAAAAGATCCTCTCAATGTTACTGCTATCTGTAGTTGCGTGAGTTGGCCTTAGATATATTCAAACAATTATTCTTGGGTGTATTCTGAAATCTATTTTTGGTGGTAGCATTGTCCACTTTATGGAGTATACTTGAAGTTTAATTTGCTTTGAATAGAATTATTGCTTTCACCAGCTTCATTATCTCCAGGTAATATTTTCTGATGGCATCTTTTTAATTGCTATTTCATCACTCGGGTTGGATGTTGTCTTTTTTGCCCATTAGCAATTTTGTTTTGCCATGTGGAGCTGAGGCAGGGGAAGAGATGTTCTTGTGTTTGGGGGGAGTAGGGGAAGTCTCCTTCCTGCTTTAAGTTTAAGACCAACTGTGATTTCTTGCTCCTGCCTATACATAAGGCTCCTTTCCTTTTCTTTGCCCTTCTCTTTCTTTTGGGAAATGTTTCAGTAATGTTACAAGCATGTGTGCTTTTCTTTTTAGTACACCTGCCTTGTTTTGCACTGTTTTATACTGTAGACAATCTGAAGCTGTGAAGAAATGAGCTTTTCCTATTGTAATAGTTGTTATGATGTGCAGAGTTGGGGTTTTTTTCATGAATAAACAAACAGCTTTCTTCTCACTTTACAAATTATGAACTAGATTTTCCTTGCTATCTATTGCTTAAAATCTAAGTAGTTTCTTCTGCACCCTGCAAGTGTGAGTGCTTACTATGTATATCTTTAACTCTTCATATTTGTGTCAGGCTTCCTGGCTGAAAACAGTGTTTCAGGGATTCTTTCATTATGTGCACAGTCCTGGTCTGTAGTGTCAAAAACCTGTTACTGAGGACTAATCCTTTGGCCTGTGTATAATGAATCATAGAATGGTTAGAGTTGAAAGGGACCTTAAAGATCATCCAGTTCTAACCCCCCTGCCATGGTGCATGCCCCTCACTATAGCAGGTTGCTCAAAGCCCCATCCAGCCTGGGCTTGAACACTTCCAGGGATGGGGCTTCCATGACTTCCCTGGGCAACCTGTTCCAGTGCTTCACCACCCTCAGAGTAAAGAATTTCTTTCTGATACCTGCTAACTGGAAGACAGTAGATTTAGATTGGATATTACTGCTTGTCCTAATACTACATGCCCTTATAAAAAGTCCCTCTCCATCTCTTCTCTAGCCCCTTTTACATACTGGAAGGCTGCTGTAATGTCTCCCTGGCGTCTATCTCCTCCAGGCTGAACAGCCCCAACTCTCAGCCTGTCTTCACAGGAGAAGTGCTCCAGCCTTCTGATCATCTCTATGGCTGTCCCCTGGACTCACTCTTGATCTCAGTTGAGTTCCTTGTAGATATGTCTAAGGCATATGAGTGGTTTCAGTAAGCACTAGTTGGCACTTTGCTTTGCAGCTACAGAGTCTGCAAGGGTGTGCATGCAATTTTGTCACATAAAGTTTGTTGTTCTTATTATGAAATACATCTTTGCTACCACCAATGTTATGTTCTAGGGTTCCTGTTTTGAATCCCCCCACCTTGAAAATGTCTTCTCTGTTAGTCTATGACCCTGCAACGTCAAAATTAGGGATGTGACATTCTAAAAATCCCTATTCAAAATCCAAGTACACGTCTAGGCTTTTGGTTCTGCTCTGAAAACTAATACCAGACAAGCAGGTGTAGACAAGAGAAGTGAAAGCCATTGTACCTTTTGCTGTCCTGCAGTCCTCTTTGGAAGTGAGGTACCTTTCTTTTAAAAGAATTATTGGACTTGCTTATTGCTATGTTTAGGAGTTTAACTCTTAAAAAATATAACTGAGTTCTAGGTAACTTTACATCTTCTGGAAAGACACTGATGGTAGTGTAATGTGGCTAGAGACTTATTTGGCATCACGGCTAAAACTGCTTACTATGAGTTTTTATAGTATCCCTGGGAAACTTTTTATTGTATTTTATTTCTGCTGCCATATTCTGCTGGAATATATATACAGTTGCTGCTGTATTTATATTCTGCTAGTACCACGTGTAGGTACTAGCTCAACATTTCAGTGTAACCCTTTTTGTAATAATATATTCTACATAAAACTCTTCTTTAAAGAAGAAAAAGAGAAAATAGGGGGCCATGGACCCCCTATGGAAATTGAGCAATGCTTAACATATTCCATATAGCTTGTCAGCTTCCTAATGATGTTAAGGTCCAAATGATCACCTCTGCAATGCTGACTTCTGGGAAACTCACTTGAAAACGGATTTAAAGAGTGTGTCTATTCTCTGCACAGAATGTGGTCCTCTCAGGAGGATCCACGATGTTCAGGGACTTTGGACGACGACTGCAAAGGGATTTGAAGAGAGTAGTGGATGCGAGATTGCGACTTAGTGAAGAGCTTAGTGGTGGTCGGATAAAAGTAAGTAAGAATTTCAAGTGCGTTAATTACATGAGTAGTGAAAGAAATAAAGTTCAGAATTTTCACCTCAGTAGTGAAAATGCAGTATTGTAAAATGAGTAGTATATATGTATGCATTGTTAAACGTATTGGTACCTTCGCAATGTATGACACATCTTTACAGGAATCTTAAAGTTACTGTGAGCAGCCTCTAAGGGAATCAATGGTTTCTCTTCTAGGAGATACATGATCTTAGCAGTAAGCAAGAGGGATTTAACTGTTGCGTCTTTCAGTATACCAATTGCGAAGAGTTTTACGACTTGGTCTCCTAGGTGATGTGAATGGAGGGGTAAAGATGTCTGGATCTGAGCATTTTCAGCTAGTAATGATTTTGCCAGAAATGTAAGTCAACTAAATACAAACTGTTTTTTCTTAGCCCAAACCAGTTGAAGTTCAAGTGATAACACATCACATGCAGCGTTATGCAGTTTGGTTTGGTGGTTCCATGCTGGCTTCAACAGTAAGTCTTTATTAAAATTGTTCTGAATTCTTTTTAATTGCATATTGTCTTCTGGGTATATTTGATTGGAATGCTAAGTTGTAAGCCTTTGCATTGTGCTGGCCTAAACCTTGTCATATTCTGAAATCCTTACCCAACTTTTATCTCAGTAAAATTTGTACAGGGCAAATGGGAGATTTATTTGAATAAGGTTATGACAATTTGACATAATTCTTAGGTAGTTTTTATATGGTAGCTGCAATATAGTTCCTTCATTCTTGTAGTCGACACTAGAGATCAATTAGGACTTGAGGAATGTGAGATCCAAATCAATGGCCTTAAAGCTAAGGGAGAAGCAAATGCAGGAAAATCAGAGCAATTTCTGTCTCAGAAGTGGGATTTCTTATTGCTGTGTTTAAAAGAAATCTTCTGTCCAGACAAACTTTTCTTGATTGACTTGATTCTTATTCGTATCCTAATATTTCTATTTTTATTCTATTTCAAAAATGTAGTACACCATCTACAAAAATGTTAAAGTATTAATTTGTTCTTTTTTTCTGCTTGATATATTCTTAATCTTTTGGGGGGATTGTTTTATATTTTCACAGCCGGAGTTTTTCCAAGTATGTCACACCAAGAAAGACTATGAAGAGTATGGTCCTAGTATTTGCCGTCATAATCCTGTTTTTGGAGTCATGTCATAATGCTCGTCTAATGGAAACAAGATCTCTGATACCTTGCTTGTCGAGAAATTAATGTAAAGCAGAGGAAGGCAGCAGATACTGTAAAAACTAAAGCAGGAAGTGGTTATCTCTTGGAAGCATTTGGATCACCACTGTGCACTAAGGCATAACTTAACAGCCCCAAATCATTTCAGTAAAAGCCATTTCTCTGCTGACTTTAAAGCCTATTCTCCTTTCTTCCTAAATGTGAGGTAATTGAAAATATGTAAGTCTTGGTTTAGGAGGTTGTGCAAATACTACTGAAACTGAATCTAGAAGAACAAGGCAGTGTTTTACTACTTGTGCCCTGATTCTGCAATCAAATCTTGAGCAGTGGAGCACTAAATACCACATTGCCTTCAGGGGAGTTGGAATGGATACAGGTACCTGCCCAAATGGATTAGATTGCAGGATTGGGACTGTACTTTGTAAATGTAGGTTTTTCATATAATTTTGTATTTTATGATATTGGTAGGGTGAATTGATGACTAGTTCTAAGCACGAACAGCTATCATTGTCATGGAGTGATGCTATCCATTTCCAGGTGTGAGGCATGTATTGGAGTTGTACAGGTATTTTTTTTTTTTTTTTGGGTGGGGAAAAAAAGCCATGTATGCTAGAAACTGATTTGTCCTTGTTTGGATGACACAAAGTGACTTACAGTATTGTATGAAGTTTATTATAGCCACTGTTACTTTGTTTTGAATTTTCTGAAACTGTTTTATAGAAGATGATGTTTTGTTTTGATGTGGTGAGTGGTGGATGACACATGGGCCTTGCACCAGTGAAATAAAAGCTGTTAACATCTTTATGAATGTTTGTGGTAGTGCTTATTTACATACTTCTTCACTTTATCTCACAAGGTTACCTTTCCATTTATTTGCTCATGGAATCATAGTAACACTGAAGTTGGAAGGGACCTCTAGAGTTTTCTGTTCCAGACTCCTGCTTAGAGCAGGGCTTGTTTCAGAGTCAGGTCTGGCTGCTCGGGGCCAGTCAGGTTTCAAGGACCTCTGTGAATGCAAGTTCCTTAATGTCTCTTGGGCAACATGTTTCAGAATTTAACAATTCTATTATGCTTACATGTTCTGGTTGCAAACAGTGTTTGTTCTTCTATGTTTTAAATCTAAATAGTATAGGAAATCCTACTTATTCTCTCTGTACTGATACTTAACTGATTTCTGGCAACAGAGGTTTTGTAACAGTGTTTGTGTGGCCCAGTAAGAATTTTGCAAGACATATCCATTTTTTAAGCTTGTGTTTTATGGTACTGTATACCCATTAGAAAAGGACATCAACCAATTAGCAAGTGATGTGTTTTAGCCTTGATTAACTTTGTCTTGGTTTGAGTCAATGCCTTAGAAGTGCAAGGTATTGTTTTCTGCTACTGATCTCTGGGCATTTTCCTTTTTTCAGTAATATTCAAAAGCACTTAAGGCTTTTATGAACCTGAAGAGCACTGTGTGTGTATGTTCAGTGTGATACTTCCAATTAAATGCAATTAGATAAGTCTTGAGGTGGAATGTACTGATCTTTCTGTAAATAATTCATTCTTTATGATCACCAGGTTCTTTCTCATCAGGAAAAAATACTGTTTTGCCAAACAAGTGTTGGAGACAGAACAAGTACAAAACTTATTTGAAACCACTGGGGATACAGAGCAGAGGTATGCAGCCTCCTGCTTAATTGAAAAGTGCATTGCATAATATTAAAATGTGCTGCATGATGGCTGTCAGATCATTAAAGTGAATGAAAGCTTGGGTAAAACTATGGCAAAGGAATACCCAGTTACCTCATTTTCATACGCTGGTCTCTGCCAAGACCATTGCTGCAAAAGATAAAGGAAATAAAAACAAGGAAAGAAAGTAGTGAAGGAGAGTGCCTGTATAATTTTTCAAGTTCTTACGTTTCTTTTCTGTAGACTGAATGTACGTGATAGAAGAATGAGGCAGAATTGTGCGTATTCACAGCTTGCTTCTGTGCCCACTTTTGTTCTGACTGTTTCAAAGCTCACGATGCTCCTGTAAACACTCTGGGCCTGGGCAAAAGTTAGTGGAAAAGGTTTGTCTTTGGCATTATTGATACTGTAATGTTCTAGATTTCATTTCTTACTGCCACCTACTATGTCAGTCTTGACTGTGCTGCATCATTTTGGGCAGGTCACTTCATTTCTGTATGCTTTTTGCTTTTTCCTGATCTTTTCCTACTGACTGCCTCATGGATAGTACCTTAGTCTAAGTCAGGTGATAAGACTTAACTGTCAAATCGTTAGGTGCAGATGATTGACATAGTCAGTTTGGCTTCAGAGAGTAGCATAATTATATCCTGAGAGGGATTAATCTCATGGTAGGATACACATTGAAACCAGGTTGGTTGACTCATCCTTTGGCAGCACTTTCTCCATTCAGTTGACTATAAAAGTCTAGGACGTGTAGCATATGTATTGCATCTAATTCTTAAAGGCTCTAAGTTACAGAGAAAAAAAAAAATTCCCATCCTGATTTTGGTGCCTGGGCAACACAGAGGGTACATACCAAAACAGTGCGGAGATAGAGCAGGCTCACAGAGGATGAGGCTGCTGAAGAATGAGGAGTGCTCTGCTGCTTTAGCTTCCAAATGACTTGAGGTTTTTTTACCTTAACCTTATTTAAATGAGTAGTCTCTGTGGTTCTGCTTATCTGTTCACAACTTTACTCTAACTGTGCCAATGCGTTTTGTGTTTGTTACCCTTTCTGCCTGTTCTTATGAATGGTTTCAGAGTAACTCCTGTAAACTGCAGCAAGGTAGGGTGTGCGGGCACAGCCAGGAGTCCAACAGCAGCCGAGCTGTCTTTTTTCAGTGTTGAGCAGAGCTGCCGTGAGGCACTGGTTTTCCTATGTGCACCAGCTCGTGTCATGTTGTTCAGGAAGGAAATGTTGTCTGCTGCATGTGGAGTACTGTTTCAGTGGCATTTGTGTCTTGTGTCACTCTCCTGCCAGGCAGATGAAAGGCTCCAGAGCCAGCCCAAGAATGTCTACTGCCTTCAGCTATTGTTGAAGTAGAAGTCAAGCTAAATCAGGACGTGTATTATTTTTCAACTTTTTCCTCTGGTGGAACTGTGAAGAAGAGGGAGCACTTTGTAATTCCTTAGGGGTTTAAATCAGACTTGATTTTATTGTAATGTAAAACAAAAAAAATAGACATACTGGGGAGAGGCATGGGGTTCATTAGTATGTGTAAGTAAGTAATTAAACAGACTCCCTGTTACCTCTTCTGCTTCTCTAGTGCTATTTCCCTTTAAGTTCTCTTGAATTCAGCTGATGAACATAACCGGGTTATATTATTAGTTATTGCTTCTTACCTATGTCTAGTTTGAAGTTTGGTGTTGCTTTGCTTGTCCCAGGAGCCTGTTGCATCTTCCCAGTTATATTCAGTTGTTCTAAAATCAAAGATATCACATTTTCCAATAAATGTGGCATCTGGTGTTATAAATGAATGTATGGAAAATTATGAAGGAATTTTTTCCTCGTTTTCGATGTATCTTCCTCTGTAACTAGTGCAAGAAAGCAACAGAGCTGCCAGTAATGGAACCCTTTGATTGCCTGGGAAACAAAGAGCCAACGTGTATTTGAAAAGTCAGAAAATAGAGGGTATTTATAAAGATTAGAATCACCACACCTTTTGAGTTAGCCATCTTGTGTTTGTGAAGTCTGTGCAATCTTGTGGATGTGCACTTTAAGAAGTGCTGCCCTATTATGTCCGTTGTACATCAGTAAATAAAAGGTGTATTTATCTCGGCAAACTACTGAAAAATTGCTTGTGCTATTGTTTTTCTAGCACCTTGTGGGGTAATGACAAGAGTTGCAGCTACTTTTACAAAAGGAATATTGTTCACTGCCTTTGACAGGTGGTAGATACTGTATATGAAAGAGAGAGACTTTTAGTGCAAACCTGAATTGCTCCTAATTCTATTTCTACTGGTAATTTGCAGTTTGGTACAGGAGGCCGATGCTTTGGGCCAGTTCCAATAAGGATGTAGTCAAAACAAAATAGAAGATGTGTTGCTGAGGTGTCAGGCACCTACCTGGGCAACAGAGGAGCTTCAGGATTGGCAGCTGGGTGACAAGTATCCCCTGATCCGGACTAGGCACTTGGGGTGCCTGGAATTAGTTTATGAGTAGAGTTCCAGCCAGCCCTTAGGAAATGCTTCGCATTTCCTGTGTTCTTGATGCTCCAGAGAAAGGAGAATTAAGTGCTTCAGGGACACTTGGGATCCAGAAGCGGATGCATTTTGGAAAGCAGTTTACATTACCCTCCTTCAGATTTCACTAGCTTGGCAAAGCTCAACCTTTTTAATGTGGCAGGTGGTGCCTGCCTCTAAGGTACCTACCTTGTGGTGGGAACAGCTGCTGAAGTTGAAGTGGACTTTCCTACTTTTGAAGCACCAGGAGAGGATACGAGAGGCTGGATCTAGCATCTGGAAGTGGAGTGGGTAAGTTCTAGTTTCTACATTAGAACTGGTTAGGTATTTGTAGTAGTAATTATTGGTTAAAAATACAAGTAACTCTTGGATCAGTAAAGAGATTCCTGAACGCTGTGTTTCCTACCTTAGAATAATGGCCAGGTTCTAAATTATATTTCCTTTTAGGCTTTTTCTTTCTGGTCTCCTATGCTGTATATGCTCTTAGGCTGTAGATAAGCGAAAGGTTTAAGCAAACTCTTTCATCTTCCTTGGCTCTTATTTTCCAAGGTAAAACCAAAATTTTGACAATGTTAGTGTGGAGAATATAAAGAGATGGCTCAGTAGCCCTTGGATGTATGGTCTGTTGTGGTTTCATTCCCTTTTGGACTGGGTCAGCATTTTTTGCTGTTTAAGGCCTCATAACTTCTTTCCAGAGAATTGCTGGAAATCTGTTTCTGCCCTTTGTTTGGTGGTTGATTGACGTAAGTAGCAATTTATGACAGATCTCTTTCATAGTTTAAATTTGTGCATCCAGTATGGAGCTCTAGAAAACCAATTGTTGGTGCAACAAAAATGCAAAGTGAGAGTAAAATCCTGATGTTTTCTAGACTGTTTATTCTGATGGTTATTAATTGTACTTCTTGCTTAATAGCCTGCATCACTGGCTATGCTATCGCTTTTACTGTGGCTTGCATTGTGGAATGTTTCAGTATGTTTGTTCAGCTAGTCATATGGTATGTCTGTAACACATTAGATGATATTGGCAATTAAAGGATTACAGCAGGGATATAATTATGGCCCTGTGGAATAAAGTTTTCAAATTATTCTGAAGCAGTATGTAATTATACTGTGTGTGCCCTGATGCCAAGGATTAATGGGAGGATTACAAACTGTTTCCCTGTAACATGCAGTTCATGAATATGCAGTTTACAGTTCACTGGTTTTAAGGAGCTAGTGACCTCTCATGGGAAATGTTATTAAGGGATACTGTCCAGTGGAATGTTTTCGTGTTATATTGTGCTTGTTTCCTACCCTCACCCTGAGTTTATCATGCAGGGACTAGTCAGGGTAGCTCAGATCTTGAGAAGACGACCCTCGAATCGGAGTATTATGAAGTGAACACAGACAAACTTCAGTAGACAGCCTTGCACTTTTAAACTTGCTGCTTTTTGGTGTGAGAGATCTCAGCTAGATGCTCTGGGTTCTCTGTCCCTGTGGAATGGAGATAGCAGCTTTCATGTTATATTGTTGCGTATTACACAAATAGGACTTAAACAGTATATTTCTGTATATCTGAAAATTTATTCTAAGAATCTCTACGAGAAACATTTCTCTGAAGAACTGCAGTTGTTGTAATGAAGATAAACCAATGTTGATGCTATTTTAAATGGATAAGAATGTAACTAAAGATGGTCTTTGAAGCAGCAAAATAGTGCTGAACTGTTAGTTAAATCCCCAAGTGGGAAATTTAGGCTTCATTTTGACAAATTGCAACAAGTAAACTAAATGCCATTTAATTTCTCTAACCTTGGATAACTCTCTATAAGGGTGGTATCAAACCTTACATTAGCTTTGAAATGCAACATCTTGCTTCCCATGTCAGTTCTGAGTGGCTGTAGCAATGCTCATAAACTAAATGTGTTCAAACCCCTTCTCTGGCTCTGAGACCCACTTGCTTGAAGCAGCCTCTTCTTACTAAACTCTCCTGACTTTGCCAATGAAGTGACCACACGTGGACTGCTTTTTGGGCTGGCCTCTGGACTCTGTTAATTCCCGAGTTGTGCACTGAGCATTAGTTGGCTCAGTGACAATTGGCCATGGCCAAAAATGATGCTATGGATCATGCTTACAGTTTAACAGCGTAGTTGATGACACTCCCATGCCCAGGAATGTTCCTTGGCACTGTGTAATTTACCAGCATAAATTGAACCTGTGTATTTTCAGTGGCAGAGTGATATCAAATATTTCAAATAACAGGCTATTTTATTTTCTTAAGGCTCCAGATCTTTGTCATACTGTTTTTTACATGAATCTGATTTATGTTTTAGGAGAATGCTTCTACTATAGTTGCTGAAGAAACATGAACCTTGGGCTGTCAGGTAACAGTGTCAAACAAAATACTCTCCAGTTTGTTTAGAAAAAAATCTCATATTTTTTAAGCCAGTGTTACTATTTGTAATGTCAGAATACTATTTCAATGTATAAGTTGTAACTAAGTAAGAGGTCAGTTTACACTCTTAACTGCCTGTAGTGTGAGGTGGTGAGTTTTCCAGTTTTTTGTGCTTAACAGAGTTTTTGCCTTAAGAGTTTTGATTTCACTATTTTGCATGAGATACCATCATTTAACCTCAGTAAGAGCCTCATTACAGAGATGTATCTGGCATCTAATTTGTTTTTGAGAATCTTTTCTCCTGATTGGAGCCTGTCAGAAGGAAAAAGAACCCATCTTGACTTTTACATTGCTCTGGATGGCTTTACAGAACTATAAATCGAACAGTTTGGCAGCTGGAACTAGCCTGCTAGGGGTGTTGCATGAACATTAAAGCTGTTATGTGTTTCTCTTCAAGCAGAAGCTCCTTTGAAATTGTAGTCAAAATTCTTCTTTCTTCTTTTCTGGTGTTTTCCCTGTTCCCCCTGCCTCAGTTTTCTTCCGTCTTGGACCTAAGAAACTTGTGCAGATGTTTTGATGAAATAATAAAATTAACAAAACAGACTGGCTGTGACAAAATGTGGTGCTTTTCAGTGGAAAGGGAAAGGCTTTTTGAGCAACTGTGCTAGAAATAGTTTCTTTGCATAGTCATTTTTCAGAACAAGAAATAAAATTCCCAGTATTTGGCAAGATGCAGTCTTTTGGACCCGTGTGTTCCCAATGGGTTGAAGTTAATGAAGTTGTGAAGCAGAACTAAATACACTGCTGGATGCAGTTGCCATCGTGGTTTGCATAGCAGCAGAATAGCAGTGAAAAATAAATTGTTAATATCAGCAGATGACAAGTTTAGTGGTGTCATGTTTTTCAAAGCCAAGAATTGCTTTGTTTTTCATAGTCTAGGCTGAATGTTCATAATAAAAACCCAAGGAAGCAAATCTTTCACAGAATAGTGATTTAAATCTATCTTGTGAGTTAGAGACACTGGGTCAAGCATATGCCAAAGTCTTAATAACTGAAGGTAACACTGAAATGACTTCCCCTTTCCCCTTCTGGGGTTAAATGTAATCAGGCAACAGATCAGTACTATCATCAGTTAAACTGCACGGATATAAATATCCGAAAAATTACACGAAGTAAATTGCAGCAAAGCCATTTCAGTTCTTTCCCAAGGGAAGGTCTGCTTGTTCCAATCATGATTTGTGCCACAGGCTTTTATAGCAGGACTGCAAAAATCTTATAATAATTGTATTAGAGTAGGATCGGCCACCCTTAAACACATTAGGCTTCCAGCTGTGAGCAAATCTGTCCCAGAAGCCCAGTGGGTTTTGTGTGAGGTTCCTAATTTTCTTAAAATCTATCTTTAATGGTGTCTATAATTAAAGCTTTTTCTTCCTCCTGGGTGTGTACAGAGAAACAAGCAACCGATGATTAAATGCATGTCAGGGTCCTGGCCATAGCACTTACTGATCCATGAGCCATTGTGTCTTCAAAAGCAAAAAGACAATTATGCTCCAGAGAGCACAATTTAATTGTTCAAATAGGTACCTTAAACTTTTACACTTGAATAATAAATTATGTGGAAGCAGATCTGCCTCTTTGCATCTACTTTTTATCTGCTTCAGGCACCACCAGGCAGACCAGCAGCCCACAGAGATCCTTCAGGTAGCTTCTGGCCATGTCCTCTGGGTCGATGCTCACAGGTTATCTTTGGTAGGATTGTGTTTTGGCTTCTGAGCCAACCCTCCCTTGGATATCAGAGTGATAGTTCTGTAGCTTCTCAAAGTAGCTGCCATTTGAAGTGAGATGCCCTGAATTAAGTATTAAAGTTTCTTTTTAAAAATGCATTTAAGAAAAGAAAAGGACTGGCTGAAGTGGAAAAAACCTCCAATATTGAAAATGGCTTGTTTACTGTATTTTATTATCCGGCAGATGTGAGACCGAACTCATGAGCTGGAGCAAGAGCACGTGTGGAGTGTGGACATCAAAGTAAAAGCCACCTTTCTTTAAATGAGGCAAGTTTAAAATACATTAGAATAATCCATTTTCCTCATCCACCCTATTTGGAGCTCTGCTGAGATTCCCAATAACGTACCCAATCAGCTATGAAGATGATTGCTGGGTCAGCACAACTGGAAGCTGAGCTGGGATCAGACAGATCATGGGAAAGGCAGGGCCCTGGAGCAGAACCCCATTAACTTTGGCTGTCCCAAAGTGGTACCAGCTCAGTGAACAAGACTCAAGGAGGGTTTGTGATGGGCTGCTTATATTTTCTCACCCGCATTAGGTTAGTCCAAAAAACGTTTTTGATTAAGCACTTTTTCATGAAAGAAACCTTTTGTATGAGGAAAATCCAGCATTTTAATCCCCAAACTGAAATTATTCTTTTCCAAATGATGCTAATAAAATTATATATTATAATTATATCCTTTATATCATATAATATAATATATTATATACAGGTACTACTGTTAAGCTGCACTTTCCCTATGGATTGGCTCTGGTTGGGGTTTACCTTTCCTTTGGGACTGCAGGCAAATGCTTCCAGGATTCCTCACTGTCTTGGTTGGTTGGTTGGCTTGGTTTTTTTGGAGAGTAAGTTTTCATTTCATTTGAGAGATCCTCTCAAAAGAGTTTGGTCAGAGTGCTCTCTTGGTTTTGTAGGCAAAACTTCAATAAACCTAATATTTTGACCAATTTTCCGTACTGTCAGAGATGCGTTCAGTGTGCTACCAGACCTTCAACAGCAATAATTTACAGCAGATACTAATTTTCTTCAGTCCAGATGATCTCTGATTTTTTTCATGGGAATAGTAAGCATTCACTAGGAAGGCAAGCAGATGGCAGCCTGGCAGGCCTGGTCAACACCACCATCATTTGCTCTAGAGCTATCTTTTTATTTTTGGCTTGCCAACCATGCTGTCATGGATTTTCAGCTCCCTGACAGTAGAGTGGAGCAAGATGTGAGCAAATCCACCTGGAAGGGAAGGTACTACGAAAAACTAGTTACTTTACAACCAGTCGTTCTCCTGAAGGTACCAGTTTTCTCGCGAGGAAAACAGTCATCACATTTGATGTTCTTGATTCCTTAGTGGATATTCAAGGAACTTGCAGCTGTGCACTGAGAAATCGGGCTTATAGTCTTGAGGCAAGGTGCTATTTTTTTTAGGACAGAATTAATCTGTTCTACTTTATGATTCTTAAAGATACCTAAATCTGAGCTCATTGGTTTGGGCTCAATTTATAATCCAAGGAGAGAAGCATGTGCCCATGCATGCAATTATCACAGGTCTGAAGTAGGTCAGAGGAATGACTCCATGGCACTGCCGGTTTCTTTTCATGAAGTTAGATCAAGATATGCAGCTGAACTTAGGTGAGAAGAGTTTTCTTCCCAGAAACTCAAATCTGTGTCAGTAACTTGGACTCAGATTTTCTGGTGGTATATCTAGGCTCTGACAAGAACAGATATTTGCTTACCTTTCTTCAGAAACACTAGGGTTTTTTTCTGGCGTTGAGAATATCAGGTTAGGACTAAAACCTCTGAAAGGCTGCGAAAACCCGTCTACTCCTAGAAGCAAGGAAGGACCTTGCATTTCTTAATGGTACATTAAGGTAATGTTTTCATGTTGTGCTTAATTTGAGTCGATTCAGACAACTGTTTACCAGTTGATAGTAGCACTAAATTGAGTGTAACGGTCGCAATCAGGTAAACTCTGTTTCTTCTTCTTCCTGTGCATCCTTTCTGCATTATTCAGTTGTACTTTGTAATGCTGTATTTAGGCTGCTTGCTGTAATTTGTGTGACTCTGAATATTATGTATTTTCAAAGGAACTGGGTTGATGTGTGGTGTCAGATCTGCAAAGGTTCATTTCATATTCCTGCTGATTATGACAGTACTGCTTATGTTTAAGGATCTTCTTTTGATGTCTTTGAAATCATCTTACTCCTGGACTGCAGCTGCTCTTGAGTCCTTCCTTGTTTGTGTTCCATGATTCTGCTTTCAAAGTTATTTTTCTTCTTGTCTTCACTGAGCTGCTGACGTCCCTTCCTTCTAACAAGCAACGCTACAATGACTTGCTACATTGTGATTTATCAAGTGCTAGTGCTATCAACTAAGGCATTTATTATATTATTATACTATTATTATAGCTCTGTGGCTCAATAATACAGAGTTCAGATTCCAGGACTCTGTCTTATAATCCTACGGCAGCTATTAGTTCATTAGTGACTGTAATTCCCATTTCTGGGTCTGTATCTGCTGCCATTGAAGGCAAAGACCAAATTCCTAAATAGCTCATTCATTTTGTATTTTTTGAGGTTGCTTTAACCCTTTCCAAAATAGACAGAAGAGGAAGGAGGAGCAGAGCAATGTGTTAGGGTTTAAATACTTGCATGCTGAAAAAAGATGTGAACTAAAAGCCCAAGCAGCCCTGTGGGGGAAGGAGGGCAGCCATCAGAGCCTGTTTATCAGTGCTTCATCAGTTTGCTGAATGGATGCTAAGATGGAAGGTGCCATAGGGTTGAAGGTGCATTGTTACCTTGAGCCTATTCTTTTAATTTTATTTTAGTCTTAATGGGAATTATTAGACCTGAGACAGCCATGCCATGGCTTTGCTACATGTGGCCTTTTCCACAGCCAGCCTGCTCTTTTTGACATCTTTGATTGCCTGTGGTATTGGTGAAGAATATGACCAGTATTGACAGAGCTTTGAATGATAATACCCCGCTCAGTAGTCCTTCTTGTGTTCTCCCACAAAGCAGCTGATGTGATGCTGAAGGTCTTGGTAAACAAGCTGTGCTCTGGTTCCTGTGGTATTGGCTAAAGTCCCTGTGCAATTTCTTAGCTGTTGGTCTAGCACAAACAGAAGGAAAGAAGAACTTGGAAGTCACAAGCTCTTCATGTAATTTTTAAACAAATAGATGACTAGTGCCAAATTAATTGGCCAACAGTTAAAAAGTCACTTTTTGCCAGTCTGAAGCATGATCTGTGCTTCGTTTAGCACTTGTCTTTTATAACATAAACATCCAGCTCGGTCATGTTTCTATTCTTGCTATAAAACTGAACACAGTGTTTCCATTCCCAACTCTCATGTTGTTCTCATACTCATCATGTATGATGTTTGTTATTACACAGCGGCCATCTATTATTCAAGCTATTCAGCTGCACAATATCCAGGTATTTGTCATGTGCTGAAAATTACTGCCAAGTCCTGTTATTTCAGCCATGTTTGCTTCTCATAAGGTTGTTACCTTCTGTAGTGAACAACAGCAATCGACATTGATGTCAGACTGCTGTTAAGTCAACCATGTCTGCATTTTGAGGTGCATCCCAAGTTCCTCATCACATGATTAAAATAGTGAAGGTCAGTTAACCCATTAAGAATGACTCTGAAGACGCAAAAGGCTTGTGCTGTGACCTACACCCATTTGTACCATTATACCTGCTCTTCACATTGTGAACTGTATGGTTGGAAAGGGTGTGCTTGTAACAGAGAACAACATATTCCTTGTTACAGGAATAACATCTGTGGTTCCTTTTGGCAAGTCAATAATTATATAAGGTGACTAAATATTTTTAAATTTGTGGTTGGAGGAACAGTAAAGGACTTGCTGTAGAGTGTACGAAGGATTGGTGACAGTGGTAAAAACAGAGCTGAACTATCAGAAGTTCCTCTCCAAGCCCAGACCAGAGCATTTTCCCTGCTTACACATGGGACTATTAATATTCTCTTGCTGTGGGCTGCAATTGTACTAGCAAGTTACTCTGAGGATAGATTTCTAATTAAATTGTTTACAGATGGATGATTTGCTGGACTAGCCACACAGTGTCTTAATAAAGCTGCCTTTCCTGAGGTGTCGGGTGTTGCAATAAAAGAGATGTCCCAGCTGCATTGGTTGGAAGTGCTGAGCACATGGTGGGGTTTTTACGTTCTTTGCAGGAATATTTTTTCCTGGAGAAGGGTGCAAGCTCAGCCCGTGCCCTCCCTTTCTGAAGGACTGATGGAAGTGACATAAGCAGCTCAAAAGTTGGTCCTTGAAATCTATATTGGTGCTCTTTAGGACCACACAGTTTTCTTCATCTGGAAATCCATCATGTGGCTTTCTCTTGTGCTGCAATAGCGTCTTTTGAATGCGTGCTATATCTATGGGCTGTGGTTTTAGCAGACCAATGCTTCATGGGTGAAGGTTCCTGAATAATGTTAATTTATTTGGGTATTTGTTGCCAGCTGTAGAGCAAAGTTTGTGAGGCACCAGCATGCTCTCAGGGTCTCTTACCTCCTTTGCTGGGAAGGGTCTTGACAATAGATGTTTCTGGCAGTGAGATGGAGCTCTGTGGCGCTGGGGAAGGAGTCACCCGTAGACTCCTTCTACATGTGCTTTAGAAAGCACACAGTAGGGAGAAGGTAGCAGCCATGATCAAGCAACTCTTGTTTTTACCAGGCTAGAAATAGAAGAGCAACAACAGTGGCTGCAAACAGGATCTCCTGTCACTCACTGGTACGGGGGAAGGTGTCTTCAGTTTATCCTCTTACTTGGGAACGCAGTGCAATGTTATTAGTCAAGCTGTTTTAATACATCAGGCATAACTGTTAGAAGCTTCCTCGGGTAGCCAAAAATAGTGTTAATTCATTGAAATGGCTGCATTACTCTGGATTGTGTTGACATTTGAACAGAAAGAGTTGTGGGGCGTAGAGGGACAGGGAGGAGAGTTGTGCTGACGTTTAGCATAAAGCCCAGGGGCACTTGATGCTGTTTTCTCTGCATGCCTCTATCCACAGGTATGTGTACCTGCTGGGAGAGGTTCTGTATCCATCTTCTTTAAGAGATTGCTAGGTTTGTCATAGCATTGCATCTTGTCTTACTGATTACGATGGTACTTCTGATAGTCCTAAATAAGAACCTGAGTTACAGTCCAGGTTCATAAAGTGGGAGAAGATATGCTGATTTATCCCTGATAACTAGGTAAAGCATTTTTATTGCTCTATAATTTTGTCTAGGGAAGATGCTGAAAGTTCAAATGAATTTAAAAAGCTGATTTAGTCTCGCTGATTTGTTGTTGTGCTTAAATAAGAATTTGGAAACATTTGGTTTTCTTAATTTTCATGAAAAGAGTTTGTGTGAAAAATTTCCCAACTGCTGTCCACAACGACTGTCTCAAATGATGCCCATTAACATGTCAACTCCTGCTTTCTAGTCAGTTTTAAATCCTTCTTGTAGTGTTAAGATTCTGCTATTACACTTGATAATTTAAAAAAATCCAATCTTCTCACAAGTTCATTGCATGGAGTTTTAACTGATGCAAACCTTTTACTCTTTAGCTAACATTTGTATAAGCAAAGTTAAATTGCACCACTGTGGTTAGTCAACAAGGTGCAAAGTCTTTGATATTGGGCAGCAAATTCCTTCATTACTCTGATTTTTCTGTAGGTAAAGTACTTCTGCTATATTGCCAACCAGTTTTTTTCAAGGTCATTTCCATTTGTGTTCCCTGATCTGAATTACGAATCCTTGTATGCTGTGACAGTTCCTTTTGAAAGCATACCTTAGTTACACTTTTCAGAATAGGGAAATGATCAGGTGCTTTTTCAAGGATTTTGAAGATGGTAACAAGATCTGTCATTCACCTGTAGTACTCTTTGTTGAAATTTAACTGGGACACTTGATGGAAAAGTGGAGGCAGCCTAAGAGCCTGGACTTGATTTACTCTCTCCATTTCAGAAGTGAGTGGGAATGAGCAGAGGAGACCTTTCAGGCAATGTTGATAATTGGGAATCTGATGGACAGATTTTGCTGGTTTTATGTGCTTTTTATACAGACTAAATGTGTCCCTCATCAGTCTTAGCAGGATCCCTAACTCTCTGTGATGATTCCAACCTAGCACTATCCAGTGCTTGCTGTCCCATTGGCGATCAAATACAGAATATAATGTTCAGGAGTGAGTTTAATTGAAAAATCTACCCTCTTTTAGTTTAAAACCATTATCCCTTGTCCCATTGCAACAGGCCTTACTAAAAAGTTTGTCCCCATATTTCCTATAGGCCCCCTTTAGTACTGAAAGGCCACTGTAAGGTCTCCCTGAAGTCTTCTCCAGGCTGAACAACCCCAACTCTCTTAGGGCTATCTTCATAGCAGGGGTGCTCCAGCCCTCTAATCATCTTCCACGACCCTCCTCTAGACTCACTCCAACCTCATCCTTCTTATGTTGGTGGGAGCCAGAGTTGGATGCAGCACTGCAGGTGGGGTCGCATCAGAGCAGAGGAGCAGAATCACCTGCTGGCCATGCTGCTTTTGATGTAGCCCAGGATATGGTTGGAAATGATGCTGGAGGGTATTCTGAAGCTGAAGCTTCTTATTATGACATAATAAAGAAACTTTATTTTTTTATCTAACTGAAGACAAGCAGGAAGGTGTATGTCAACTACAGCCTGGCAGGGGCAATATTTCACATCATCCCACCCCATTCTTCAACTGTCTCTTCTGCCCAGTGTGTGATGGGCTTGACTTGGCAGCCTCCTGTTTGGATTCAATGTAGTAAAAGGAGACTGTATTTGGTAACCAAACCTAGCCCAACTTGCCAAAGGACCCCAAGAGTAAAATAGAAGTATTTTTGTGTAGCCAAATGTTCTATCCCAGCCATATTCTTTGCAAAACCTGTTATCTTTCACCTATTTCTTTTCTCCCCTAACCAGAAGTACCCTGGCCCCATATGTGATGATCATGATGGGTTTAAATTCATAATAGAAATACACAGTAGCACTGTTTGGACATCTGCAGCACAGTAATTTACTCAATTGGTCACCTGCTCATTGGTAGGGAGGTGTTAGCATCCCTGTGACTCTGTGAATGAAAATAAACCAGCAGCCAGCACTAGTTTGTTAGTTATGAGAAAGCAATTAAGGTAATTAATTTAATTGGAAAGGGGGTGCATAAATTTCCTACTGGCATGAGTAGGAAATGCCCGAGGAATCCATCTCTACAATGCTGTTCCTCAGAAATTCTAATTAGGGATAGCAATTGTGTTCTTTTAATTTTCTTCCTTGTGCACTACAAGCAACATGAAACCAATTTACTTACTTATTGCATCTATATGTTACTTTATGTATAGAACATAGCGTTAGAAGACATTTCTATTTGAATTCTTGCCTTTTGGCCTTTAATAGAAAATAAGATAGTTCCGGTTTATTAGACTAATAGAGAGTATATAGGAACACAAATTTAATCTTTTTTCCTACTAGAAAGGCAATCCTAGACCTTTATACTTCTAGAAACTTTTTTGTACAGTGCTTTTGATTTCTCAGCAATTTTCTAAAGCCTGATAAGGATGCACATTAAGCTAAGATGAATGAAACTTTGTCGTGGTTTTGACCGAATAAACCAACCAGAACGACAGATTTATTGGCGCCCAACGTGGGGCTCAACTCTGCTACTACTAATGTCCTGGTTTGAGGTAAAACAGAACTAATTTTC
>BJBW01002427.1:0-40724 GCA_004320125.1 Scolopax mira
GATCCTTTCAGCCTAAAAGCAAGTTGTATGTTTCAATCAAATTGCCATGACTACTTGTGCTGGAGTCTTTTTTCAAAACCTGGTGAAACTTGATTTTTGAAATTCATTCTGGTTTTGTACCTTATTTGTTTGTCAGGTATTGATAAGCTATCAATATATTGAAACATATTGTTATGCTGAGTAGCCTATGTTTTCTTTACTCTCGTCACAAAAAGTGAACTGAGAAACCATAGACAAGAGGAAAAAAAGTTTAGTTAATCTCTAGTTCTTCTCTCTGATCCCCCTATTTATTTAAGAAGTAATGTAGGATTTATTCTTCCCAGAGGCTTTTTTTTAGTTAAGAACTTTGAGATAGACAGTAAAGCAAGACAATGGAAGATGAAATGTCTTTCTCCCTGAAACTTTCTGATGGAATTTGCTTATGAATAATCTGCTGTCTACAGATAAAGTTGAGCTCTTCAGCTATAGAAAGAAATAAGCTTAGTATAATTTTTTACTTAAAGTAAGCGCACAGTATTGCTGAGAGGGAAGAATGTCAGCTCTGCTTTTTTGGTATCAACTGAATAGCTGTAAGACAGGCAGAGTGAAGGCACAGCTTAATCAAAGTGTTTACGTGGTTAATATGAAATTAAAAAAGGATCCAAAAGTGAATTTTGGAAACAGAATGTTTTCTTTCATGCTGCCAAATAACCCTTTTGTGTTTATGTGTCTGTGTATATATGATACTTTAGTACTGTTTGTATCTGTCCCATATACTTAGTTGATGTAGAAGACCACTACAGTAAAGCTTGAACAGGGCATTTAAGGAGAGATTCTTCTTGCACTTTTACTGGTTAATTTTGTTTTGGTTAAAATGTAATTATGAAACCTTTGGAAAATGTCTGCACTTAAGTATCTGGGTAATATGGTATTTTCAGCATGAGTAGTTCCGTCATGACTGATACTTGTTTGTGAAACCAATCAGAGAGTCACAGAATTACAGGGTTGGAAGGGATCTTCAGAGATCATGTAGTCCAATGCCCTTGCCTAGAGCAGGCTGGAAAGGAACACATCAAGACAGGTTTTGAATACCTCCAGAGAAGGAGACTCCACAGCCTCTCTGGGCAGCCTGTTCCAGTGCTCTGTCACCCTCAAAATAAAGTTTTCCCATATGTTCAGATGGAACTTACTGTGTTCCAGCTTGTGTCCATTGCCCCTTGCCCTGTCACCAGGCACCACTGAGAAGAGCCTGACGTCATCCTTTTAATACCTGCTCTTTAGATATTTATAAGCATTGATGAGGCTTCTCTCTCAGTCTTCTTATTTCCAGGCTAAACAGACCCAGGTCTCTTAGTCTTTCTTCATAGCTTCTTTAGCTATGAAGATGCTTCTTTGAGCATCTTCATAGCCTTCTGCTGGACTCTTTCCAGTAGTTTCCCATCTTTCTTGAACTAGGGAGCCCAGAACTGGACAGGACTCCAGATGTGGCCTGAGGAGCCCCCATCTCACCAGGGCAGAGTAGAGGGGCAGGATGACCTCCCTTGACCTGCTGGCCAAGGTGGTTTCATTCTTATGCTCTGCTGTCTGTGTGCGTCTTCATATACAAATCTCAAATATTTAAAGCATTTGGATTTACTGTTTCTGCTGGTGACATTCAGATAATTTTCAAACAATATAAATGGTGGTGTATAGCAGCAAAACCCAACCCTGCTGTTTAACACAGCTGAGTAGATTTATTTTTTCCTTAACACAGGTTGTCAATAATGAGTTGTACTTTAATTTTTTTTATGTTGCTGTTGGGTTTTGGTTTTTTTTGTTTGTTTGATTGATTGGTTGGGTTCTTTTTAGAAATGTTAAGTAGGAGTTGTAAAAACTCTGTAAGTGTGTTCATGTAACAAACTTTTGCCATATTAAAAAATTAAGTTTTAGACACTTGTTTCTGAGTGGCGCTCTCTGAAGTTGTGTTTTTCAAGGCTTATTTCAAAAGCCACCTCTCTGCTAAACTCTTCTGAGTGTAGTATATACCATTGATTTAGTAGTTGCCCAACCAAAGCTATCTGTGGTTTTAAACTTGTTTGAAATTTAGGGACACATTAAATATTTATACTGTATATGGCTGTTCAGGTAACTGGTAGCTGTAGTTTAAATAAATTTGAAACTGCTTTGAGGAAAGTAAATGGAGCTGTGACTGTCTTGATGTCTTTTCTGGTGGTGTGTTTCATTCTTAAATGTTCCAGAGTTCATGGGAAGTAATATTTTACTGAAGGCATATTTTTCAGTATGAAAGTGCAGCTCAGATTTTTGCCTTTTTGGTGACAGAACAGTTTTGCATTGAAAAAAGGAAAGAATGAGGAAATATATTCTACAGTTATTAATGGTTAGGGCCATTCACATTTTTATCTCGGATAATGAAAGTATGTGAAAAGTCTTTGTTTAAGCAAACATTATTAGAGATTGTTCATGTCTTTCCTTGGCTGTGAAACAGCTGATCTGGTCATTGTGGTGTTTCATTATAGTGCTGTAATGACAAGTCCATAGATACAAATGAGAAAAAACTTGCATTTTGAGCAAGTTTTTCCATACCTTTTGATTCATCAGATCCCTCGTATCTTTCCAAAAATAAATCTTATGACCTAGTTTTTGTGTGCTGTTTCTTTACATGTAAATGAACATTTTCAGGAAATTTGACAACTCTATAGTCTAGTTTTGAATTTGAGGATTCTCTTGGTTACATTTAATAAAAATTCCACCTGAAAAGCAGTGGAAGAAATTTAAGCTGCAAATACCAATCTGTCTGCAATAAGCATGTAACCTGGATAATTTTAAAGATTTTTTTTTCTAACAGTTCTGCAATGGGCAGAAACAAAGTTTCAGAGTAACTGTTCCTGATGCTAGGTCAGTTTTCATCACAACAGCATGAAGGATGTATTGGTTTGACCAAGGCTTCAGTTTCGCAAGCAGATAGGTCAATGTAATGTACTCCTACGATTTCTGAAAAGGAAGAGGGCTTGCTGCCTTCTCCTTTTCACCCTCCTCTTCCCTGGTCACACAGTTCCTCTGGTGCTTGTTGGACTGTTTCATGGATGGGATCAATTTACTAAAACCATCCCCCCTCTCCACCCCAAGCTCTCCGCTTCTTTTTCAGGAATTAATCTTTTGCCAAATTGGCAAGGTGAATTGTCTCGTGGTGGAAGCATCCAGCCACCAAAGCTAGGGCAGGGTGAGCACCAGGACTTTTGGGAACGGATGCCACGAGCAGAACCAGACCACTCCAGTTTGGTGTTTGCAGGCTGTTAGACTCGCTCACGCTGTAACCTGATAGAACACACCAGGGGCTGTTGTAACTCCGCACGTTTGTCTGAGCAACAACATGAATGTGAGACTCTGAAAGGTTTCCCATTGGAGCTGTCATTTCTTGAGTGAAAGGTTGCTGTTAACAAGGATGTACATTTGCTGGAAAATGCTTTCTGTGCATTCTTGATTTGATACACAGCTAAGATTTTTATCTTCTGTTTTTGTTTTTTTTTTAAGTTAAAGCAGTGTCTCCTGTTAAGAAATACAATTTAGTGTAGGTCCTGAATATAGGAAGAATTATATTCACCTTACTCATGGTAGTTGTGTTATGTGACTGGATTGAATACAAAGTACTCAAAATCAGTCAAGTATCTGTCATGATGCACCGAAATTCGTATTTCACGGAATCATGGTGTTGTCAGAGTTGGAAGGGACCTCTAGAGATCATCTAGTCCAACTCCCCTGCTAAAGCAGGGTTGCCAGAGCACATCACTCAGGACTGCATCCAGGCGGGTCTTGAAGATCTCCAGAGAAGGGGACTCCATGACCTCCCTGGGCAGCCTGTTCCAGGGCTCCGTCACCCTCACTGGAAAGAAGTTTTTCCTCATATTTGAGTGGAACTTCCCATGTTCCAGCTTGAGCCCGTTGCCCCTTGTCCTATCGCTGGAAACCACTGAAAAGAGTCTGGCTCCAACATCCTTCAATCCTTCCTTTAGATACTTGTAGACATAGATTACGTTTCCCCTCAGCCTTCTCTTCTCCAGGCTAAAGAGTCCCAGCTCCTTGAGCCTTTCCTCGTAAGGGAGGTGCTCCAATACCTTAATCCTCTTGGTTGCCCTACACTGGACTCTCACAGAAAAGCAGGAGACATTCCTAAAATTCTTAGAAAGCAGTGATTATGTTCTGATACTTTCAACTGTGGGTCTCTTCCCCCCCCACCCCCCCACCCCCATGTAGATTCAGACCATAACTAGAAATAAAATGCTGAACTTTTTGGTACTAACTGCAGAAAAACAGAAGTGTTACTGTCTTTCACAAAGTCGTTTAAAATATGAATATAATGTTAAAATCTATACCAAGAAAGTTGACAAAAATTATGTTTCAAGTGAGAGAAAACAGAAGATGTTTTTGTGAGATGAGACTAGCATTTATATCTACTGTCTCCTTAGGCTTTTCTGAATGCCATCTGAATAATTTAGGTGTTATCATTTGAGTGCCTGGGAGCATTAGATTGTGTACCACTGACTCCCCATTGTCCTGCCTTCTAAGCATCTTAATATATCATTTATTAACATATAGGGAAAATAAACATTATCTACATGGATGTGCCATTTTGTTTGAACTTAATGACTTACAGCTCTTCCTATAATGTTTCTAGGTAATTCAGCTGGGGGCCACCCCTGTTAGCCTGAGCTTGCTCTCTATCCAGGTTTATGCATCCTCATCAGAGAAGGAGACTTCCAAAAAGGAGTTGCTGAAAATTGAGGAGGTAAGTATGGTTAGAGCCCTAGTGCTCTTCTATCTATATGGAAGTATCTACAAAATTCTGAAAGACGTTATATTTTGATGCATGAAATCAAAATGATTGCAATCAGTCATGATGCAGAGTTGTATATATCTCTTCACCCGTTCTATTCTTGCCTTTAAACTTCTCTGTTTTCAGTAACAGAGATGTCAACACAGTTTTGCTGCTTTTACCTGAGGGTTGCACTTAAGAGCGTCAGACTTGCTTGTGTGCAAGATCTTTTTCTTACATTAAAGCCTTCTCTTTTGCATTCAGAAATTACCTTTTCATGTTTGTAGATTTGCTTGTGGTCATGTTTCAAATCACAAGAAATATTTTCCCTGCTTTTTATCCAGGTAATGCCATGTCATTTTTTTTAACAAGTACTGTTGGCAAATTCTATTAAAATTTAATTTATGTTTTCCAGTAAAACAGCAAATAAAATTTTTTTATTTCTAAAAATATTCTCTTTTTTTACAGAAACAATTCTTGTCTGGCAGTGCTTTGAATCTGATATGGTAGCCTGCAGAATTTTATCAGTTTTCCTTTCTTTACAGCATTTGGCCCTAAGCAACAACAAATACAAGAAATAGTGATAATAAAATCCTGTAGCTTTATTGGTTCTCTAAGATGGTACGGATTTCTTGGTAATGTCACAAGTAGAGCTTTCAAACTCCCTGTCAAAGTGCAGACTCACCAGCATTGTCACAGAGGCTTTTAACAGTCTCCACCATTAAAAGAAAAAAGTAAATTATAGCTCATGACTAAATACAGTTTGTAGGTGTTTAAAAATTGAGCAGTGAAACTAAATGAAACTGACTTTTGTGTATGCTTAGGTCTTTTGGACCTTGTCTGCGTGGGCAGCCCACCGGCAATGATGGGTGAGGACCAATCCTTGAGGCGGTCTCCTGGCTTCACCCCAGTGAAGTCACCTTAGCTCTCGGGCTGGCTGCCGGCGTGAGTCAGTAACGAGGCAGCAGTTTGAAGTTACCTTCGTGCTGAGTAATTGGCTCGCCCATCAGCTCCAGCCAAGGGAATGTGCAAGCCATGGAGTTTTGGCTGCCTTTCTTACCACTCACAGCGTATGCTCGTTTGGATTTCTAGGGTCAGCTGCCCGGTTTCATACAACGTAGGAGAATTTCATTATCTCCGAGTCTTTTGTCCTTGTGCCAGACATGGCTGTTAGGTTGCCTAACAGGATCAGAATTAAACTGATTTTTGACTGTGATTGCCAGAGGTGACCGGATTTCCTAGGGAAATGAGACTTAGAGTGCTCGCCTTTCGAAATATTGTGGGAAATCCAGCTGTGCAAGTTATAGAATAATTTGAAAAATTCTGTCATTATATATGCTGTTATGGTTAGCAGCGGGGTTTTATTATGATAGAAATACAGTTGTTTTCCAACTTATCTGGAAAAGTGGGCTAGCTGCACTTTGACTCAACAATACGCATAAATGTCACTTTATGCTACTTTTAGTAGTTTATTATAAAGTGATATAAAATATAAGCTCTTTATACTGAACATCAGTGTAGTGCATAAACTGCTAGGTTTTGTTGTGATCTAAACTTTGCTGTTTGCCTTCAACAATATAGACTTTGCTCATCTCTTTTTTTCTTTATGGAATACAATTTGAATATATATTTAGGTAATCGTAATAAATACGTTGTGATGCTAAACCCTAAATACAGTGGCTTAATATTTATTATGTGAAGTTACCCATTGCTCTTCAGGTGGTTGTTACAGTTCCTATTTGCTCAGCCCCACGGCACTATTAATGCTGTCAGTTGCTGGTGTGGTTAATGATGGCAACGTTGGTATGTCGTACTCTTTTTCTGCACAGTAACAAACAGACAAATTTGTATTGGATATTACTTTTGTTAGAAACTACTTAGACTCTTTAATGATGGTTCGTACAAATATAGAAAATGATCGATTGTGATTTCAGAGTTCTAGTACATTTAGTATGTTAACTGGGAGCCAGAAGTGCTGATGAAGACCAGAAACATTTTTCACAATTATATTTTGTGTTCTTACTAAACTAGTTTAATATTAATTTATAACCTGTGACTTGGATCATATAGCAGCTATGGATGAATTGCATAGCAATTAGAAGTCATCTTCATCATAGTATATAATTAAACTTTGCTAATAATGGTTGTCTCACAACTGTGTGTGAATTTTTATTGTGCATTGTTTATGTAGTAAGCACAGTGTTAAGTGTCTTCTGGTTAGACTGTTCATGCCCTGAAGACCTACTTACAGGATTACACCTTTGTTTTTAACCTCTTGTTTGCTAATATTTACAGTTGTCGCTCTACTCCTCTCCAGTTCGTGAGACTAAATATGTGGAGGATCCACAAACCCAATTGGAAGAAGGGGTTTCACATTTACGGCATGTTATGGAGCCATACACAGCCTGGTGTCAGGTATAATGGTTTTACATCCCATCTGGTAGTGCTTTAGTGCTGAGGGATGGACTGGGATTTTGTTTTTAAACACAGAATTAATAGAGAGCAGCAAAGTAGAAGTCAGTAGTTGTACAAGCATTTTTAAAAAATGCTGCATGACTTAAACTTTTCTACAGTTCAAAACATAATATTTACCCCCTCCTGATGCAAAACCAGTTGTTTCTTTCTGCTGATTTGCTGAACTAACCCTCTCCTTTTCCACACTTTTTATCCATCCAAAAGAATAAAAAGGAAATTAACTATAGCTTAGAATTGTTATTTGAAATAATCTTCAAGGTTAAAGATATCTAGGGATACCTGGATTTGGTACTGTCTTGTGACTAAAGAAGACAGGAGAGTGCCTAAATTTGCAGTTCACACACTCAAGGAGTGTGCCATAAATTATCAAGCAGTGTGTTTTGGAGCAGCCAAGCCAAGTTGTCCTCACTGCAGCTGTGACACAACACAACACAACACTGCAGAAAATAAATCGGTATTTGCTGAACTGGAATGTTGAGGCAAGAACACAGCTCTCCAGAAGACAGAAAATCCCAGGTGACTTCTCAATGGCAAACCTGGCCCCTAGACCTTACCCCAAAACTTTTATATTTTATTAGGTAGCATGTTTGTACTAAACAGTCAGTAAATACAAAAAGAGTCTTTGGAGCATAGAGGAAAACTGAGATCTATGTAATCGAGGCCTAAATTATTGATATTAGATTGCAGAGTCATATGGTGTCTGTCTTGTTGAGGCTTACTTTTGAAGCAAGGGCATCCTTGTCATCTGGTTGTCTCTTTGCAACTTTGGGTGATTGACTACTCTGCACTCTGGCTGTTTTGAATCCCCTTCTTAAGCTGCAAGCTGGTTTTCCAATTCTTCACAGAAAGCTGTTCAGATCAGCACGTCCTTTCTGCCTAGAAGTTCTGTGCTGTGGTACTGACCTTTAACAGACCTGAAACAATTTTTCAGGAATACTCAGGGTTGCTCAGTCAAGTGATGTGTTTCTAAAGAGTACATCGACCTCAGTTTTGAAGGAGAAAGGGGGATGATTTTCCACAGTATAGTTAGAGCTCTGACCTCCTAAATGCATGGGTTCTGCTTGGTTGCCTGCGGTAACCGTAACTGAGAGTGAAATCTGGGACAAGGTTAGTTGCCCAGTAGGACTCACCGCAGGTAAGCCTTGAACAGTGCCTTTATGTCTTCCTGGCCTGTTGTCTTCCCATTTGCTTTATTTTTTGTCTGCGTGGTGATCATTTACATAAGATGTGCTCTTCTGCTCACACACAGCAAGCCATTTCCTGGCAGTGGTTTACTGACTCATTTTATGAAGCGGGCATGTCAGCTTTATGGATTTGGGGTCATCTTGCTTGCTTAACTGTAGTCAGAGATAGTTTTGGTTTTGCACCACCACCACCCCCTGCTAGCTTAAAGAAAATAACATTTTAGGCATGTCTCAGTTGTCTTCAGAATTAAAAACATAACTCAGGATACTGAGAATAAAATTGGTTATGTTTGTGTATCCATTTTTCTTTTTCAAAATTGCTTGCTTAACTGCAGTGGAAAGGCAGTTCATAACACAGATGTAGAAATGAACCAGTTATGTGTGAGCTGTGAGAGAAGATCAGAGTTAGCCTCTGGGGTTTTTATATTATGTTTTTTTTTATTAAGTCCAACATCCATTTAGAGTTATGTTGTGTGTCCTGTGCTAACTCGTTTTCATGACAAGTTATTTTTTTAAGTCACTCTTACCAGTGAGGAAATGAAAGTTCTAAAGATATTACCCCCATGCAGTATCCTAAGCAAATGCTTTCACTTCTGCACAGATTGAGCTCAAGTGATATTGCAAGACTGTACTTTGCTTTAGCTTTGGGCATACAAGGTTATGAATTCCCTAATTGATACAGTTTTACTCTGTCTCTCTGAAGGATTATTAGCATAATAACAATTAGCAGCGTTGCTCTTACTGAGATTATTTCTTTTTCTACTTTGATAAAAGGCAGTGTGAATTCTTTTACTTCATGCATATTTTCAGTTTGGGAAGAAAATCTAGAGCTAGTTTGTGGGATTGATGCAGTGCTCTTTGATTTACTTCAGACACTGTATGGACATGTCATTTTCCAGGTCACTTCAAAATGCTAACACAACATTAGTCTAAGATAGTCTCTTCTTGTACCCCTGTGAAATGCTGGGAAGGAGCCTGTTGCAGGGAGTTACTTCCTTTCTTTGCATCAACTCAAGTATTTTTGTGATACTACATACACTAAGAAACCTGAGATAATCCTGAGTTTTGGGTACCTGATCACTGATGAGGAACTCAGTGATACATTAAAGTTGACTTCTGTGTTCTGAGGTATTATATTTCATGTGTGTCCAGAGCCTACTTAGAGAAGAGGCTGTAGGTTATGCCAAATGTGCCAAATGTAATGCTGAGCAAGCATAGCTCTGTAAGTGAACATGGAAATGGGAATAAAATGAAATTATTTTAGGGACACAGCTTTTTTTCTTCCTTTTTTGTTTTTCTTCATCATATCGGTTACAATCTGTAGATTACATTTTACTTACTTGGTATACTTGGTATCTATTTACTGTTGTTTTCTTTTTTTTTTTTTTTTTAGGATCTTTATGCCAAAACTATGCCCAAATTAGAAAAAGCTGTTGAGCATGGTAGAGGTAAATCAGTTTAGTTTTCTTAACAAGCAATTCAAAATGCAGGACTGTCCTATATTTTCTGTTAAAAGGGAATTCCACTAAGCACCACTATATATATATATATATATATATATAATGTCTGATGCATTTAAGACTACTTCATTGCACTGTATATCTGTTTAAATTTCCTTTGTAGGTCTTTGTGACACTGCATTTCTAAATAATTGAAATCCAAGAACTGCATCTGTGTCCACCAATGTCACTAAAAAAAGACAGTTATGCAGGAAAAGAAGGAAAAAAAACCTCATAATTTATTCCCTTGACCCAGCCTAGTAACTGAAACTTCCGGAAATGTTTGTTACTTATCGCCAAGTGTTAGACCTTTTAATTTTGATTTTCTTCCTTGGATCTCTGAAGAATTTTTAATTAATCCAAAATAATTTGTATTTATTTTTGGTTTTGGAAGCATCCTTTCATACTTGGGCTCATCAGGACTGAGCAAGAATTTCAGATAGTGCGCCTCTTTTCCTTGAACTTAACAGTCTCAATCTTTTGAACTCCTTTGCATGAAAGGTTTTGTCATAGTTTTCCATTCCCCCATTGGACTCCCATCTTGGAGTGAGCTTTGTTTATGCTGTGTCTTTCCTTTGTTCTGTGATTTGTTTTTTGTACAGTGTTTTTCTGAAACTAATTCATATTAATGTGTAAATGTAAGAATCCTTTTTGCAAAGGTTTTTATCACTAATCTTCAAAAAGATATAATGGAGATGCAGAAAAGCAAAACAAAACAGATGGCCCAGGAGCAAAGGCAAAAGCTTCTCTGAAAATTGGTAAATACAATAGGATGTTCAGTTTCATTCATGTGTCACTAGAGAAGATCTCAAAGGCTTTGAATTTTATGCCAGCAGATCTAAAATGTGCATGATAGTTAAATGTGTTTTGATAACTCTTTGTTTTCTAACAATTGCCAGCACGTATTGATGATTCCTTTCGCAAAACCACTTTCACATTACATTAAAGCAGTTTGTTCTTTTCAGAGGGCTATGAATTTCTCCAAAATCCCCCTGCTGGGTTTTATCCAAGGCTTGGTGTGATAAGTTTTGCTGGAATTGTTGGACTGTTTCTTGCTAGAGGTAAGCAGGAATCTTTTGAACTGCTTATGTTATCATTTGGGATAAACAATTTATTTGTGGGCTTTTTGAATACTGTTTTTTAATGGTGATGCATGAGATCTGACTAACTGTACAAGCAGGATTCTACAGTGTTCCTGCAGTCACAAAGAAACTTCATGTGAAAGGTGCACAATAGCCATCAATTAGTTTTTATTAATACTGTATTTGTTACCAGAATCTAGTCTGTTGTTCTTTTCTGTTTCTAACTCATAGCAAAAGTAAGAAAGGTGTTTTTTAAAACCTAAAAATCTTCTTAATTACTTAAGTTCTTGATCATATATGTCACTGTAGAAAACTACAGGGGAATAAAGTCTAGTAAAATTCAGAGGTTCATGAAATATGAAACATGTACAATTAGCTGTTTCTTGAAGTTTCTTCAAAGTATTGCGTGTCGAAGCACAGATGTGCTATAGATAGTGATACTCAGCAAAAGTACTTGTGAACTCTGGGTATGCTCTAAATACATGCACTTTTTGTGCTATAGAAATGTGATACAGTTAATTTCATCACACTGGTTGGAGGAACTAATACGTTTATATTTTCATAGAATGGTTTGGGTTGGAAGGGACCTTAAAGATCATCAGGTTCCAACTTCCCTGCCATGGGCAGAGCCACCTCCCACTAGACCAGGTTGCTCAAAGCCCCAGTAAACAAAAATAAATGACACTTTTTCACAATTAACATTTCTTAAAATATTTTGTGTTTGTGTTGAGATATTCAGTATTCCCAGGGAAGTGGTTGAGGCACCACCCCTGGAGGTTTTCAAAAGACAGGTTGGCATAGAGCTTAGAGACATAGTTTAGTGATGTGAGGGGTTTTTTTTGGATGGTTTTCTTTTGGTTTTTTTATCAGTTTTAGATCACTTTAAGATCTATGATCTTAAAGTTCCCTTCCAACCTGTACTACTCTATGCTTCTTAATACAGTGAAATGTACAGTATTCAAACTGTGGAAGGAAGTGCCCTTTAATTTTGATGCTACAGAAAGTTAGAATCAAATTTACCCTTTTTTTAACCCTTCCTCCTTGGTGTCGCTGCAAAATACTGCCCTCTTGGAAGGTACAGATAAAATCTTTCAGATCTAACCATTAACACTTGAAGACAGAGCTGCTCACTAAGTAGAAAGTATGGTATTCAGTGTTTAGTCATGTGAATATTGTACAGTCATGCAGCTTGGTTTAAAATGCTATTGAAGATAATTTGCTGTGACCTTGAGTAGTACTGGAATGGATACAGGAGCATTCCTAAACTTCCCTCTAATGAGTATGTCCAGCAGGTAGCAGCCTGCTGGAAGCCATTAATATCTTCAGCTATTAATTTTATTCATAAAGTGATATTGTAGGCACATCACTAAGCTCTATCACTAAGGAAGATTTCCCCATTCCCAGGAATTACAACAAAGAGTAATATTTCTGGTTGTAAGGATGCAGTGAAGCTTGCCTTTTCTGGTCCTTCTTATAGCTAATTGGTACCAAGTTCTCTATGCACAAGACGAGCGACATCATTTTATGAATGTCTCTTGTTTCTCATCTCATCATGAGCATATGTTAGTGGAAACACTAAACACTTCTAATATGCATTTCCTCTTCAAAATTCATTATTCCTTTATTAGAAGCACATGTGGCTTTGCATATAGAACAGGCTGTTCTATGACGAATGGAACTACTGCGTCCTGACTCCTGTACGTCTGTTTTATGACCTTTTTTCTCCTGTACTGCTTGCTTTTCTCCTTTACCTGCTCCTTTCTCTGTTCCTTTCTGACTGGATAAATTGTAGCATGCCCTCTAATGGATTCAATGATACATGCTGTCACTGGCCAGCCAGGATATATAAGCTGTGGCCAGCTGTGATAAGAGAATAAACTTTTCAGGTAGTTAGATTATTTTAGACTTGCATAATTGAATAGAGAGTTCAAATTGATTAAAATGTTCAAAATTTACTTGGGGACTGAGCAATAGGCGTGTAGCATAAGTACTTTCAAATGCTTTACAAATTGGTATAGTGAATCAAGAAAAATTATTCATAAGACCAGGTATGGATGAATCAATATTTGTGAGTCAAGGTAACTTAGAAAGTTCACATTAGAGTGTCTCTTGTTCTGTTTGATGTATCAAAAGAATGTTATCCTAACCTTCCTTTACCTGAATTTTTCCTTTTAGTTTAGAAAACAGTATCAGCTGGTATAATTATCTTAAATATCTCTTAACTGTGGCTTTTAATGTTTAATAAAATTGTTTTGACTATAAGTAAAGGGATAGGGCCATTCAGCTATGTTGGTTAACATATAGCCTAACGATGTTTTGGTTTGTGGTTTTCTTGTGTGTGTTACGAAACAGGCTCAAAAATAAAGAAGTTAGTGTATCCTGCGGGTCTCATGGGTATTGGTGCCTCCATGTATTACCCTCAGCAAGCGGTTGCTATTGCAAAGGTCAGTGATGATACCTTTCTTTGGAGAGGTTTCTTTTACTTTGATTACTGCTTCTTACCTTCAAATTAACTGGTGATTATACTTGGCACTTAACGAAATGATAGTTACGTTGTCAAAGAACTTGCAGTCAAGGCTGAAAGGTGGTCAGATACTCTGTTTTAGTGAGGTTTTTTTTTCTCCCTGATATCAAAGTATCATAGAACGTTTTGAGTTGGAAGGGACTTTAAAGATCATCAAGTTCCAAGCCCCCTGCCCTGGGCAGGGACACCTCCCACTAGACCGAGTTGCTCAAAGCCCCATCCAGCCTGGCCTTGAACACCTCCACAGCTTCTCTGGGCAACCTGTTCCAGTGCCTCACTACCCTCACAGGAAAGAATTTATTTCTAGTATCTAATCTAAATCTCCCCCCTTCCAGTTTAAAATTATTACCCCTTGTCCTATCACTACACTCCCTGATAAAGAGTCCCTCCTTGTCTCTCCTGTAGGTCCCATTTAGGTACTAGAAGGCTGGCTGAACAACCCTAACTCTCTCAGCTTGTCCTCATAGGAGAGGTGCTCCATCCCTCTGATCATCTTTGTGGCCGTCCTCTGGACTCGTCCTTACGCTGTGGGCTCCAGAGCTGTATGCAGTACTCATGAGTGAGGAGCAGAGGGGCAGAATCACCTCCCATGACCTGCTGGCCACACTTCTTTTGATGCAGCTCAGGATGCTGTTGGCTTTCTGGGCTGCAAGCACACATTGCCAGCTCATGTTAAGCTTCTCATCCACCAACACGCCCGAGTCCTTCTCAGGGCTGCTCTTAATCCATTCTCTGCCCAGCATGTATTTGTGCTTGGGATTGCCGTGACCCACGTGCAGGACCTTGCACCTGGCCTGTTTGAACTTCATCTGCACTAGTGTCTTCCATTTGAGGAATCTCCATTTTGAATCTCCAATCTCAAGACGTTATAAATTAATGTAAACATGCTTAGTAAGTGCTGTTTGCATATTTATTTACAATACTAAGGAAGCCTGGAATATCTTGAGAATAAATGAAAAATGGGGTTTGAAAGAAAGAAAAAATTAAAAGAAGGAAGACTATATATATATATATTTCTACAGAGAAAGCATGGGAACAACATTTTGAGATAAGTTTATTCTTGAAGCTTTCTGATAGAGTTTCAAGAAAGCATGCACATTCTGGAGTGGGTTAAAAATTATGTTGCTTATTGGTTGCGTTTCATGTTCATGTATTTGTTGTTTCAGGCACATAAGAAACATGTTAACTTACAGTTGCTTAAGTGGGTTTCCTGTCTTCCTGTGAAAGACAGAACTGAAGGGACCAGACAACTGTTTACAGCCCCTACTGATGGCAGTTCATACAGCTTGCTGTCCACACTTAATTGTACTGACAGATCCCTTAGTTTTCCAACACGTTCTTTTTCAAATACAGCTTTTAACTACTCACAGTGCACATATTCTAGAGTGTCAGAAATACTTTTATGTTTCAGGCTTTGGTAAATTTGCTATCCAGTTATTGGAGACTTCTGAATGACCCTGAGATGTGAGGATGAAAATATTATATTCTCAAGAATGTATGATGTTCTTTGAAAACTGAAAAGTCATTGATTTAGGGAGAGTTGGAAACGCTCTGTTTGAACTCTGCCAGCGTTGTGATGCTCTGATCTTTGATGGAATCTTTTTTTAGTGCTTCCAGGATTCAGATGCTCTAAATACAGATAGCTCTGTTGACTTATTCTCAGGAAGTTAAAATTATATAAGAGGCAGAAAAAAACCCCACAATATTTAAAAAGCTTAGACATTTCTGTTGGAAGCTCTGTATTGAAATTCTAGTTGTCTTCTGAACAGTGAAGTGGGAAAGGTTTGAATGGTGTTAAACTCATGTTATTGTTTTTAAAGAAGCTCAGTTCAGTCTTAACTATGTATTTGCTACTAACAGCTTCACAATACCTTGTTTATTTTACAAAAACTTTGAAGTGCATGATTTCCCTTTGATTAATTCACAGTTCTTAATTTGACTGTAACAAAAAATCTGATATGAGACCATGAGCCTGAAACTTGATTGTAATAGGTTTAGCTTTGTTGACTTGGTCAGGACAGTAGACATATGAGCTTGAAAACTTCTGCAGAGAGAGAGATATCCTAGATACTGTTTTGGTTCCTGTAATGTCTCTCGTGCTTTTCATAAAGAATTAATGTTTTGAGGCTATCAGATCTTACGATTCATAATTTTTATCCTTTAATCTGAATTTGAAAACACTTTTCTTCCTAGTAATTATTTTAAAATGTTTTAAAAATGTTTAAAATGTTTCAAAAAATTTATGTAAGCCTAAAAAGGGATGCATCAGTACTAAGTGCACTTGCCAAATTAATAGAACAGTATGCGAAATATTCTGTAACAATAATTTTATTTTTAATTTATTCTTTATATTGTATTATTTGTACTTTTCTTCCACATTTTCATTTACACTGTTATATTTTCATTTTTTCATTTCACTGGTATAGTTCTCATCATTTGGTAAACTCTCAGATTTGAGCATATTTTAAAAGAATAAAATAGTTTTGGGTAGTTTTTTTTTTTTTTTTTTCTATTCCTGCCTTTATTAAAGACTTTCCATGGGAGCGTTAGAAGTAAACACAGCAAAATACATTTGCAGTTGAGGTACAACAATTGATTCATCTGTCTGGAAGATAACTTTTTTTCTTAAACTGAAACATATGAAATGCTAAGTGAAGTAATAGCAACAGAGGTCATCATTGGTAATACGAAGTTTTCAAGCATAACTGAGGATGGTCGACATCCTGGAGGGAAGGGATAGCCTCCCAGAGGGACCTGGACAGGCTGGCCACTGCCAACCTCATGAAGTTCAACCAGGCCAAGTGCAAGGTCTTGCACGTGGGTCACAGCAATCCCAAGCACAAATACAGGCTGAGTGGAGAATGGATTGAGAGCAGCCCTGAGGAGAAGGATTTAGGGATGCTGGTGGATGAGACGCTCAACACAAGCCAGTAATGAGCACCTGCTGCCCAGAAAGCCAACTGGATCCTGAGCAACATCAAAAGAAGCACAGCCAGCAATCACCTGAGGGAGGTGATTCTGCCCCTCTGCTCCACTCTTGTGAGACCCCACGACAAATACTGCATCCAGCTTTGGAGTACTCAGTATAAGAAGGACATGGACCTGTGAGAACAAGTCCAGAGGAGGGCTACAAAGATGATCAGAGTGCTGGAGCACCTCTCCTATGAAGGCAGGGTGAGAGAGTCAGGGTTGTTCAGCCTGTAGAAGAGAAAGCTGTGGGGAGACCTTATAGCGGCCTTCCAGTGCCTTGAAAGGGCCTACAGGAAAGCTGGAGAAGGACTTTTTATGTAGTGATAGGATGAGGGGTAATGGCTTCAAACTGGAAGACAGTATTTTAGATTAGATATCATGAAGAAATTTTTCACCGTCAGGGTGATGAGGCACTGGAACAGGTTGTCCAGAGAAGTTGTGGCTTCCCCATCCCTGGAGGTGTTCAAGGCCAGGCTGGATGGGGCTTTGAGCAACCTGCTCTAGTGGGAGGTGTCCCTGCCCATGGCAGGGGGGTTGGGACTCAGTGATCTTTAAGGTCCCTTCCAGCCCAACCCATTCTAGGATTGTACGATAATAAAAAGAATTAAAATTAATTCTAATGATAACAATACTGATTTAAGTAACTTCATACTGGAAAGTTTATTCCAGATGGAAGAGAAGCTACAGTAAGCAAAAAAATATTTTGAATCTATTATGATTAGCAATACAGTTCCAAAACACTGCTTAAATTGCTCAAGAACAAAATAAACCTTAGTATTAAATTCAGTTCCTTTACCACATCTACATTTTCACCATTTGCTCAGTTACACAAATTAAAGTACTAGTAGCAGTGAGGAAAAAGATCCTTATAAGTTTGTGATTTATCAGAATGATTACTAAAGCACGAAAAAAAATCAGTCTAATTAGTCTGTGCATTTCTTCCATCCCCAATTAGATGAATGCTGCCTGAAAACTATGTATTACCAATGATGAGTTCTGTTGCTATCACTTAACTAAGAATGTAATCCATTGTAGAAGGCCAATAAATTTGTCAGGCATGACTTGCCTTGGTGAAGCCATGTTGGCTGTCAGCAGTCACCTCCTTATTTTCCATGTGCCTTACCAGAGGTTCCAGGAGGATCTGCTCCATGATCTTGTCGGGCACAGAGGTGAGACTGACTGACATCTAGTTTCCTGGGTCTTCCTTTTTTCCCTTTTTGAGAATGGGAGTTATGTTTCCCCTTTTCCAGTCAGCAGGAACTTCACCAGACTGCCACAACTTTTCTGATATAATGAAAAGCAGCTTAGCAAGTTCTTCTGCCACTTCCCTCAGGACCCATGGATGGATTTCATCAGGTCCCATGAACTCATGTACCTTCAGGTTCCTTAGATGGTCTTGTACTTGATCTTCACCTGCAGTGGGTGGCTCTTCATTCTCATAGCCCCTGTCTTTGCCTTCTGTGAGTTGGCTGGTGTGGTTAGAGCCCTTGCTGGTGAAGACCGAGGCAAAAAAGTTGTTGGGTACCTCAGCCTTCTTCATATCACAGGTGATCAGGTCTCCTGTTTTCCTTCGGAGAGGGCCCACATTTTCCCTAGTCTTCCTTTTATCGCTGACATATTTATAGAAGGTTTTCTTGTTGCCCTTTAGAACTTCTCTAGTTTCCTGAAGTATTGTGTGTTATGCTTACCTTCTTGAAAGAAAGAAAAGCTTCTTAGTATATTAATTTGTTTCTTTGACAACAAACTAAATTATTTCTGTGTCTTTTGAAACTGTACCTTGTCCCTTGCCCAGCTCAATCCATAAAGCATGAACAGTTGTACCGTCACAACTGAGAGCATGATACAGTTGGAGGAACTGTAGATTGAAAGAAAGGAGTTGGAGTCACTTGATCCATGTTTGCTTCAGAGTGAAATGCTTGTGAAATTGCACTATGACTACTTTTGTTAACAATACAAATGTGGAAAAGCCAGTAGATTCTCGGCTTAGTTTCTCAGCCTGCAACATAAAGATTTGCTAACCATAATTTCTGCTTGATGATCTTCGCATATAGAGCATAGTCAATATTATATTCTTATGGTCTTGTGTGGAATTAAAATATGAGAGTTTGTTTACATGCACATTAGGCCTTAGAGGCTGATGATGCTACCCCATTAATGCTAGTACAGGTTTTTGTGGCCAAGGTAACTTTTGAGCTATTTCAGAGTCCCTGTTGAGAACCACTCAATCAGACTTTTCAACTTGTTTGTTCAAATTTTAGCATACAAACTTAGTGTTCCGTTGAACAGGGATGGTAATTTAGCATGTTGTAATTTAACGCAAAGAAGCTGGAAAGTGTTATCTTCTGGAAATTCGGAATTCCAGATGACTGAATGGAAAAACTTGTCGTCCTTTGAAAGGAGCTCTTTGTGTGAACGTTGGAATGAACACTTGAAATAATTGAATGAACTGTTTGTATGATGATTGTTCCTTTTGCTATTCCTGTCTGGAACGGCCACTCCCAAGAATAGTGATGGCAACTGCAGTACTCACCTGCTTCCTCTTCAACTGCTCCATGGGAGCCTAACACGTGACTCTGGTGTTGTGTTCATGAGAGGATGCTTTGGGTGGTTATGAGAATTTCTTGGCCATGTTCCTGTTGACCCCGTAACTTGCAGCTTACAGTCTATCTAGACTTGTATGTTTAAGTCTGACAGACATAAACTATACGGGTTGCTGTACCTTCAGATGTAACTATTTTCCTTCAGCCATGTGAATGACTGGTTTCTTATTTAGCACAATTCATAATTTACTTGATGGTATGAGTCCTATAAGAATATTTTAAAGTTTGTACTCTTAGATATTTAGAGTGTTTTTAAGTATTTTAATGGAGTATTTCTAAGCAGGAACAAGAAATGGCTTATGCATAGTTGCTGTTTCTCATTTTTTGTTGTTAGCTGTGTTCTCAGTAATATTGCAGAAAAAGACCCAAACCCTTGGTTGTTCATTTATTGTGGTTCTTTTTTCAGTCCTGGTAGGTTTGCACTGCTTGCACAAGTGATGACACTATCTTTCCACATGAGCTATAGGCTCCCCTGACTTTCAGAACTAGTTTGTTAAGTACTTGAAAATCAACACACCTGATACTGAAAAAAGATAACTCTCTATACCTGTCATGTTTGAATTGAGTGTGCCCAGTAGTATAGCTCCTTGGCACAGGACATTGTGGATGCTAAAAATTTCCATGGGGCTCAAGGGGGGAGTGCAACAAGTGCATGTGTCGTTATTTTTTCCCAAGATATTTATTAATGCTGTACACATGAACTTGAACAGGAAGATGTCAAAGTTCTTGCGTTTTGAGACTTCGTCCACTTAAAACAAGAAGCAAAATAATATTTCACAGATTATTAAGTTCATGCTTTCTAATATTTTTTTGTTTCAAAGGTTGCTGGTACGCAGGTGTATGACTGGAGTCTTCAGGGATATATTGCTGTAGAATCTCTTTGGAAGGATAATCCTAAGAAGAAATCTGGGAAAAAAGGTGATAAGGTAAGAAGTCTGAGGAACTTGATTTCTGAATTTACCACTGCGTTTTCAGACAAAGAATAAACGAACAGTAGTGTGTTTTTTCCACTCTGACTCAGCTTTCTGAAGACAAAGTCTTCATTCTGTCTTTCTAAGCTGTGGAAAAATACTGAGCTTATTTCAAGTTAAACTTTCAGAAATGCTTTAGTATATTATCTACCAAGGGTTTAATACGAAAGTTGCTAGTAGTGTGATTGGAATGCTAGGGATCAAGGCTCTTACAGTCTTGATTATTTAAAAATGGATTGTTTTTAAAAAAATATTAATTTGACAAACTTCATCTTAAAAATCTAAAATAACTTATTTTTCACTGCATACCTCCTCTTTGAAAGAGAGAAAAATAGAATCTTGTTTCCAATTTATTCCCTTTTCCTTTGGATGTTCATGAATATTTGCTCTAGCATGATGATGTCATTGTGTACTGCTCTTTACTATCTAATCATAAAAGCAGCAGTTTATAGGGATATACAGTTCTTGGGGATTTAGTCATAGATAACTAGCTGTGTGGTTGAATACTTAATAGCCCTATTGTAAGAAACTTTCATTTAATCAGTTCTTATCAAGAAGACTGCCAATAAAAACTGAGTTTCTTTTGAATCTGCTTTGAACTAAGCATCCTGGTGAGATGCCAAGTACAGTCATTGCTGAAAGTTTCTGTTTTCTAGATTTCTAATTGTTAAATACTGTAAGAGGGGCCAGACTAACATTAACATACATGATTTTTATTTATTTATTTCATCTTTGTTTTCTGTTCTACAAGTCACTTTTCTTTTTTTATCTTGTACTACTGTTCTGTTACGCTCAGCAGACTGATGTCTTGCCTGCAGCATCTCTGAGGCAGATGACAGAGCAAATGCTAACATAATGGCTTTGTTTTCCATAGTTTGGCAAGCACTGAGGTTTCTTTAAAACAGCATTTTTGAACTAACATTGCGAATACAACTAAGTGAATGTCTTCATACCTATTTTCGGCGTCAGAGCAGTTTTCCTTAGTCCCCCTACAGAGCAGCTTTCCCTAATCCCCCAGCAGAGCATCAGCGATACATTATGATTTCCTTGTGTACTTTACCAGAGAAGGGAAGCCTTTTTTTCCAGCACTCCTTTGGTCCACGCTTATAGAATACAACCATTTTAAGGCATTTGTGCGTTTAGTTACTTTAAATCTCAACATATCAGCAAATGTGCTCTTCCGTGGTTAATTTATAATCATCAAAGTAGTTGCACTATATTTAAGTCATTTTATTCAGTCATGAATTAATTTATCCTGGGTTTCAGTGTTTGTATGGGTATCTAATTTTGCTTATAGGTTTGTGTTTGTTAAAGCAGTGTATATTAAGTCTTTATATTATTTTTTATGTATATATATAAATATAAAATGTATATTATATTTCTGTATAAATTCACAGACTGGCTGTGGTTGGAAGGGTCCTGTGGAGGTCATCTGGTTCAGCCATAAAGCAGGGCCACCTACAGCTGGTTGCCTGGAACAAACAAGGATACAGACTCCACAGCCTCTCTGGGCAGCCTGAGCCAGGGCTTGTTCACCCTCACAGTGAAAAAGTGTTTCCTGATGTTCAGAGGGAACTTCCTGTGTTTCAGTTTGTGGCCGTTGCCTCTGGTGCTGTCACTGGGCACTGTTGAAATGAGCCTGTCTCTGTCCCCTTTGCACCTTCCCTCCTGGTGTTTACATATATTGTTGAGATCCCCTCTGAGCCTTCTTTTTTCCGGGGTGATTAATCCCAGCTCTCTCAGCCTTTTTGCACAGGGCATAATTCAGTCTCTTAATCACCTCAGTGGTGCTTCACTGGATTCTCTCTAGTGTATATATATATATTTTATACTGGAGAACACAGAACTGGACACAGTATTTTAACTTTTATCTGTAGAGTTGGTCAAACATGATACACAACTGTAGTGAATTGTAGGGTTTTATTTTTTTATACCTGTAATTGTTTGCTTCTACGAATTGCTAGATACTATGAGTGGATAGTAATAATGTCCAGAGCAGTACACAGTGACATCATTATGTTAGAGCAAATATTAATAAATACTTGCTTCAGAAAAGTCCAAAATACGATTCTTTTTTGCTGCTGTAGAATGCTGCTGTTAACATTCTACAAAATGCTAGCAAGTTGCAAAATAAGTGCAGTGTGATTGATTAATGATATTAATTAGAAAACTAGAACTGACTCATTAAAACAAGTTCCCATTTCTTTAACAAGTCATTATGTTATGTAGTGTCTTGGTCATGATTTAGAACCTGCCTGACGCTTCTAGAGTTAAGTATCTTAATGATGTTTTTGGTTTTTATGTTCTAGACATTTCTGTTACCCCACAGGAACAAAGTTGTCTTTGTAGTTGTACCTCTCTGGTACAGATAAGCAAACTGACTTCTGGAAAATACATTTAGATGGCTTAGTGAAGCAGAGTGTAAGAGCCTGGAGAACTGTGTGTTGATTAAATGTGTGCCAGGGAGAGCCTGTAAGGTTGTGGGGTTTTTTTAACTGCTACTTAAAGAAATAAAAATTCAGGTGTGTGACGTAGAGCTTCTGTGGTTTTAAATTCACTTCTAAACTGACTGCACCTTTAATCCCTGATTTCTAAGCACCTATACTTGGTCTGTTGATACAAACTGCTGCCCCAGCTGCAGACTGCTTCCCATCTCTTATCTTAGTTGTTTAGTGTAGCCTTGGCAAAACTAACAGGTGATTTGAAAACAATTTTGAACCAGCAGAAGGTCTTGGTCTTTCACTGTGGACCTCCTGATTGAGCCATAGCTCACAACCATGAGTTACAATTCGTACTATTGGCAAGGATGAATGGCTTCTGGGTTGCTGTAAACAAGAAGTCCTATCTGACCAGAGCATGGTATTTTCAATCCAGAGGCCTAAGACGTAAGGAGGATAACTACTGAGAGACATATTTTGGAGAGGCAATTGCCCTGCAGGTATGGGGCTGAGTTCCCTGTGTAGGTCTAGGTGTGGGACTAGTTCCAAACAAGCTGGGTTGGAGAATTCCTCACATGTCTTGTCAGTTGCTGGATCTTGGGAGAGTGGAGACTTTCATCAGTGAATGGAGACTTTACCCAGTGGATACTTGACCATAGGCTCTTCTGTAAAATGCAGTTGTATAGGTGTTTGAATAAACAAAGGTTAGCTAATCTTACTGTACCTTTCCAAAAACCTAGTCTGACAAACAGTATCTCAAAAAATAGGCAACATTAGAATATTTCAGAAAGACAAACTGACAGCATCAGTAAAAATTAGCTGAGCTTTTTATTTTATCGTGTTCCAGGCTTTCAAAGGGAAACATGTGGTTGTTATTGGAAGGCAAAAACTTTTGAAGCTTTCATCTTATTATAAGGCTTATTCAAGCACTTGCTACCTCAGCAGAAAAACAAATGACATGCAAAATTGCAGAGGTCACTAAGTAAACACACTTCTTTCTCTTCCTCCTTGCGGAATCTTTAAATCACACCCTTTAGTTGCCAAAATATGTTATTTGCACAAAGGAGTGAAATGCCATTGCATGGTTTCATCTTAAAGTTCATCTGATTGATCAGATATTGTTAGAGTTAACTGCTGCCATTGAATTTCATGGATTAGGCAAGATATAAAAATCCTGCAACTCAAATGAAGAAGCGCTGTGCATTTGATGAAATTGCCTGCATTTCAGTGATCTCTTACCTCTGGAGTATATAGCCTCATGGTTCCTTTGTCCTCTGAAGTTAAAGACAGGGTATTGTTGCCCCATCTCTGGAAAAGCTGAACAGCAGTGGTAAAAAGTCACATGCTTTCAAAGTCACTAGAATGTGTACTGAGAAGTATCTCTAGTAGAAGAAGCCTGCTCTGAAACTTCTTTTTGGTGAAGCAGTATAGTTGATAAATTGAGAGGGTAGGGGTGGGTTTGTTCTTGTTTTTTGGTTTAGTTGTTTTGTGTTGAATTTTTGTTAAGACACTGTTATGGTGTTCTTATCAGGAAGTGGTCAGTCACAGTTAATAATGAAAACCTCTGCATTTTTTATACATATAAGCACTGTTGTGTTCCTCACATGAGGTGTGGGAGGTGAAGTTTACCCTAGAAAATTTTTTTCAGTCTGTCTTTAATGCTGTGTGGTTACAATGATGCAAAAACGTACTTTTTGTTCATACAGATGATTAGATCCACCAAATCAGTAGCAACTTTTACAGAAAAAGAATTTCTGTTATAATTATTAGTTACATTTTTATTGGAGCTTTTACTGATACAGAAGTGTCATGGAAGAATATAAGTACTTCTAACTATCATGTACTAAAATTGGCAAAGCATTCTATGATAGATTCTGGGAATTCTGTCCTAATTTGCCATCCCTGTGAAAGAATTAGGTTGTTTTGATTATTTTTTTTCTTATTGTCATACTGGGCAGCTAGATTCCTTAACTAGTTAAGGAAAGTGTAAATGTTATTCTTGAGTTGTTTGTTACAGCAGATGTAACCCATTTCATGAAACCACGCCAGAGCAAAAGATGTTATTTTTTGTTGTTGTGACATTCACTCTAGCATTTTCTTGTTGCTACACAAAGGATTCTTGCAAATAGTCAAGCAGTATATGGGTGGCTCTTCTTGGATTGTGTTAATTTGTTACGATGCTCATAATTTTTTTGATAGTCATAGGTACAACAGCTGTGAATAGCTTCATGTTTGTGCAGCAGTACGTCATTAAAATAGATGTGGTATGTTAATTTTCCGAAGGTTTTATGAAACAAAAAGCTGTGCCAAATTGAGGTCATATCAACTGATTTCTAAGTTCTGCCAAGAAAGATGAATTCCAGGACCTTCTGCTGCTACATTTCAAAACACTGGGGCTGGAGCCCTTTGATACAGCAAGTCTGTCTGATAAGGTTTGGAATATGCAGTTTACAGTATAACATTCTGGTGTCCTGAAGCTGCCTTACTGAAGGAGGCAGCTCTTCAGAATGTCAGGAGGAAAGCCCTCTGCTAAAACTGTCCATGTACCTTATGTAAAGATCAGTGTTCACAATTTTTATTTCCAGAAGAATAAAACACTTTTCCTAAGATGGAACAACAGGAGTAGTTATTCAGTTTCTGTATACTTTATGTTGATATAAAGTACACAACTTTTCTACTTCTTCACCCAGGTAGAGGAGATGGTAGAAGAAATGTAGCTATCTTGTTGGGAGGCCAGGTACATCTTAAGGGTTTTATCTTCTGAAAATATTTTGCTTGTAAAAAGTAATTCCACAAAAAATAGTGGAATTAGTATTAGCATTTAGATTATTGGGTTGTAAATCACAGAATGATATGGGATTGGAAGGGATCTCTGGAGACCATTTAGTCCAACCCCCTTGCCAGAGCAAGTCCACCTAGAGCAGGTTGCACAGGAACATGTCCAGGTGGGTGTTGAATGTTACTGGAGAAGGAGACTCAACCACCTCTCTGGGCAGCCTATCCCAGGGCTCTGTCACCCTCAAAGTGAAAAAGTTCCTCCTCGTGTTTAGGTGAGGGGGATGTGATAGTGAAATGGAAGATGTGTCCCTCAAACCTTGTTTGTCTTAAACTTAGTGTGCAAAATTTGTAGAGAGTCATACCCACTTATGTGTTTATGCATTTTTTTAGAATGATGTGTTTGAAACCCTTCTGAGTAGTCTTAGGCAGCATCAAACTTTCATTACTTCAATTATGAAGGCTGATAGCCTGCATTGCCTTCAGCTAGTCTTTGTGAGTAACTGGTAGCTATACTTTGCCCAATAATACCATAGTTCCCACAAGATCATCTTTTTCAACATTTCTTCTATAGCTTTTTGCCTTCCAGTGCCTACAAAAGTATTGAACTGTTAGCTGCTGCTTAACAGTGAATTGCTGCTGCTTTTTTTTTTCCTTTTCCATAGCAGTCCCTGTTTAATACTAGATGAGTTTATCAGCTTTGATACCTGTCCCTGGGTCAGAGGAATGGACAGACTATAGCAGCTTGAGGATTTTTTGTGACAGAATAAGTTTAAGGACTGTGGTTTTCTATATAAAGGATTGTAACTTTTTTACCAAAAACTGCTTGAAGATTAGTATTTCAGAGCCACAGTTCAGTACATTCCACCTGTAAGTTTCTAACAATTAGCTTGTAATTGCCGTTCAGCTAATTTTATGTTTATTTTCATGGCATGCAGCCTTTTTGCCCTTCCTGTTCTACTGCCGGTTTAGATACTTCAATAATTTGCACTGTTATATTGTGTTGTACGGCTATTAACTCTCACACTATAATGACTTCATCTTCAGGTGACAAGGGCATGTGTTATGGCACCAAGTCACTTAAACCCAAGTTTTGTTCCAGCCAGTGAGCTAATGTGTACTAAAACACATAGAAATCCAGTTTTCTGCAGTTAGTTCTCACTCTGTCTTGAGTAAAAGTCTTTACTCAAAAGTTTTACTGTGTTTTCAGCTGTTCTGGGTTCTTTCTGTTCTTTCCAGGAATGTATATGTTCTTTCTTATGTTGGTCCAATAAGATCTTGCAGAAAACTGATTTTTCTTGCTGTCTGTTATTTGGTTGTTTAAACAGCTTCAGAGATTGAGGGAAACTCTTGCAGCTTGTTTTTAGGATTTGCCTGGTTTGTTGACAGAAACTATCTGCAACTTACCAATACTATTAAATATACGTTTCTTACATATATAAAATACATAAATATTGAAAATATAGCTATATGTATATATAGCTATCGCTGGGTATTTTATTAAGTTGTTAGCCAGTGACAGAGTGCTTCCAAGTGCAAAGTCTGCTCAGCTTTGGGTCCTTGTTTCCTGCACTTGCTCAGGACAAGCATCAAGGAAACTGTGGACCTGGATTTTCCATGCCTGAAAGCTCTGGTGGAAGCCATGATGTGTTGACTGGGGAGCTTTGCCATAAGCATCATGGATTGTGACCATAGCAAACCTTAAATTGTATCTTATGAGGAGAGTTTTTAAGTCACTTGTGTTTTGAGCATCTTTTAAAACAGAACATAAGCAGATAAGAGGTTCTTTCCACAGTTAGTGCTCGTAATATGTATGTCTTCAGTAGCTTCTGAACAGACAAGCAGAAGTTTGGTCATCTGAACTAAACAGTTTAGTCTGAACTAAAAGATAAACTTCTTCTTCTGACAGAAAATACTGTTCCCTGTCATATGCTCTCCTCTTGTTGTCTGGTAGCAAGAAGTAAAACTTGTAAAAATCATTACTTCTTTTGGATTGGACCCTTAGTTTGGACTGTGGTGAATTTAAATGTCTTAGAGGTAGGAAAGACAGAATCTGCTCCACAAAAAGTTGAGCTTTTTAGGGTAACTTGAGTAATGTTTTTAAAAGTGCTTCATATTTCTAAGAGAGTGAAGTTCAAGCTCAGATGAAAATCAAAGATGGAAAATAAGTTATTGATTGACTTGAGGAGGATAAGTAAGGTAAACCAGTGACATTCTCTTTATTCTCAGCAATAAATTGCAAACAAAAGATGACAGAAGGAAAGGCAAATTATTAATCTGTGGGCCCAGATGAGCTTTTGTTTTTCTTTTGCAGCTGTTGTTTTTTTCCTGGTGGCTAGACTTTACTTTTCAAGAGTTTTCTATAAGGGTAAGAGAGATGTTTAGCCTTTGGAGTTAGAATTTCTCAGGTTAGGTGCCAGTGTAAGAGGGCCTGGCCGTTGCAAGACTTTCTCAGAGGGAACAACAGAAACTAATTTCTGCATCAGACTAGGCTGTAATGTGAGAAAAAAACCACCCCACACTTGTTTTTTTGACATCAGGCTAGGTTGCTTTTGGACATTTGTCCCTGGAGATAAAATTTTCACAGAAATAATTGCATTTTTCTTAAGTTTGTATTTTTCAAATTGAGGTCTCAATGTATTTCCGTTTGAAACTGGGAGCTAAGTCAGGGTGTCTTTTAACCACTCGTACTGAAAACCTTACAAAAAGCATTGTGTACAGTCCCCTTAGTTCCAATATTATTTTCAATTTCAAATAATGATGTTCTTAAAAAAAAATTTTAATCCCATGGAATCCAGATGTATTGAACACTTTACTAATGAATGTTTTATGGAGATTTCTTATCAGCCATCTTTCAATTGAAACTGTCAGATGTGAGGAATGCTGCAAAATTACTTCCCCTTAGAGCTCTGATGTGTGAATTCCTCTGGTTGTGTTGAGCCAGAGAGCAGAAAGACTGTCTTGAATATGCCAGAATGTAGAAAGACCATCTTGAATATGTGCCTGCTTCTAATTATGGGAAGGCATCATGGCACAGAGACAGCCTGTCTTCTGGGTCATTGATCTAAACATGTTTTTTGCTGCTGATCTGGTTTTGAGTGCAACTAGAGGATGTTGACACTTTGTTGTAAAATTAGGTGTGTTTATGTCCTGTACTAGCTCAAATGACACCCTTTTCTTGCTACCTATATTACTGCTTGATCAGTCTCACTCAGGCTCACTATTTATGTGGGCATATAGAGTGGATGGAGCTAAAAGAACTTAGTAATTGCTAATTCAGTAAATGAGTTTATGTGAGGAATGACAGTTTAGCAGTGGATTGGCTTGAATTAAGTAACTCGGACTTCACAGATCTAGTGAAGACAAGCCCTCTGATGAGATTTACTGAGCTGACAGAAACAAAGGAACTGAGCAAGACTCCTATTTTCCTGTACTTTTGTTTGTGTGCATGTGTGTGTGCGTGTGCACTGCTTTGGGTTCTTTTCCTCTTTCAGGACAAAAGAAAAAAAAAGCTTTCCTAGATTTATTTGCTTTTTACAAGTTAAAACAAGCAAGTGGAAAACCATAGAACCCTCTCTGAACAGTTTATTTTCAGTTAATTTGTTCAGGATTAAGTAATCCCCAAGATGAGGCATCATGAGTCAGATTATTCATTATAAATTGTAGTAAAATGTTGTAATTTGCAGGTTCCTGTACAAGGGAATTACAGAGTAGATCATTATTTTGAAGTGGGTGTGGTTTGTGGATGGGATTTCCTGTAATGTATGAAATATCCGGGTAGTGATGAAAACAAAATGGGTTTTTGAAAGAAAGAATTAGCTTTTAAAGTTCTTGCCAGGCACATTTTGAATAAGAAATTTAAGAATTATGTTAGTGATTGAATCTTGGTGTATTGAGTCCATATCTCCAGCACAGCATAAGCACTGCCTTATCCAATTTGTGCTGGGATGTAAATTTGACCCGGCCTGTGACATGCATATGTTTTCCAGTCTCTTCTGGCTTTTCCTGTTAGATTTGCCATCACATTTAAGTCATATTGGTAAAATATCTTTTTAGAATAAAGAAAAAGCCATTTAATTTTCATGTGTAAAATTTAACAATAATTGAGGCTGGCTGCCTTGATCATTCCATCCAATCCCCTTTCAAACACCGGCAGCTTCAAACTTAGGTTTGGTGGCCCAGGCTTTGTGCGGTCAAGTGCTGATAATTTCCGAGGATGGAAATTCAAAAAGTTCTCTGGAAAACCTGTTTCAGTGCCTGATTAGTGGTGTGACACATTTCCTCCCCCTCCCCCCAGCTTTAGACCTAATAGAAATTTGCTGTGCTCCTGTGTCCTTTTGGTGTGAGCCCCTGAGAAGAGTCTTGTTCTTCCAAATACGTAAATGGTCATTACAGAACTGTGGGTAGCAATTAGGTTCCCCCTTTGTCTGATCTGTTCCAGGCTGAAGAGACTCGCATCTCTCAGCCTGTCTTTGTGTGTCATGTGCTGTGGTCCCCTAGCCATATGTGTGGCCCTTTAAGTATTTTTTTTTTTATATTGATATCTATTTAAAACTATAATCAAATGCCTGTTCATTATAAAATACTTGGCAAAGAGACAGACCAGATGCTCTAACAAGCCTCTCTTCATTCTTTGATTTCTATCATTTATTTTGTGGAAAGGGTGAAAAAACTCTCTCAAAGGATACGTACTAAAAGAGACCTATTGTATAAATCCACGCAGAATTCAGAGAATGCAAAATAAAAACTACTCTGTGAGAATTCATCCTCTATTATTAGCGTAGGCAAAATGAGTCAATTAAAACATTTCTGTTGAACTACTTGTTCTTTCAAATCCTTTAATTGCTCAGCTGACGACAGGAAGACTAAAATCTAGAAACTGTTTGGGAGAAGATCATATTTGATTACATTATACTGAATTATTCTCATCAACCACTTGATTTTGCAAGAAGTTTTTGTTTCAGCTTCTGAAGAAGGTTTTTGTTCTGGCAAAAGCATTAATCCTGGATTGCCTTAATTGAAACTTTGTGCATATTTTCTCTCCTTAAGGGTGATGCAGAAGGTGACAAGCCCCTGGAAGTCCATGCTGCTTCAAAAGAAGAGCGAGCCCAGAAGTAGAACACCCGATTGCTTGGCATCAGACAGGTAAAGGATAAAACCACATACTACTGTAGCAGTATGTGGCTACAGCAGCAAAATAACCTGGAAAAGCTGAATATTTGCAAGTTTGACTTGTAGTTTTCTTCTTTATATTGATGAAGAAAGGGGGAAGAGAGGTAATAAATTTATGCATCTTAACATTTATCAAGAATATACGTGCTTCTTAATACTTTTTAACTTAACTTGCCTAAATAATTCATCTTTAGAGCATAGCAAGTAAACATATGTGCCCTCCAATGGTTCTAAGGTAATTTAGCAAGGCCTTGGTAATGTATTGTTGTTTGGTTTTGGGGTGGGTTTTTTTTTTTCCTTCTTCCCATTTCTGTCTCCTGTACCAAAAACCTCTTTGCCTTCTTTGTCAGGCTTGTGAAGGTATGAAGGAAGGTAAGGAAACCTATTCCTGTTTTCTTTAAGGATTTGTCAGTGTGGGGATGTAGTGCTATCTTACAGCTTCTAACAGTCCACGATGTGCCTGACCTTCCATGTCGATGCATCTCCCTAATGAGATATGCTTTAATCAGTTGGGAATGAATGCCAGAGGAAATGGAGGCAGTGTTTCCCAGTTCTCCAAGCCAAAAACTCAAATTAAACACCAGTTCTGTTTCTGACTTGCTTTCTAAAGTTAAGCAAGTCCCATGATTGGTAGAGTTTCTAGAAAAGCAAAACAAGAACAACCTCTCAACTTTCTTAAGATGGTTCAATTTCAAGGTACAAAAATTGATCTGTATTTGAGACTCATTATTACTAATCTTAATGTAACTGAGCATCATTTAGTACAAATATTATGTATTAATTTCACATCTTAAAGACTTACATTTAATCAGAAAGTGATCCTAGCATTGTAGGGACTCCTCATTATTTTTGTATGCAGTGTTCCACTTAGCAGTAAAATTCATTCTTTGTTTCCTAACTGTCAACTGTGTAGATAGAGTCTGGATTTAGGAAACTGCACCAATTTTTTCTTCCATGCATCATCACCAGTCACAAGTGTTTGCAGATGTGATGGAACGCACATGTCTGCTGGGCAGCAGTGTTCCACTGTTACACAGTCAGCTTTAAAAGTTTCTAATGTTGTGTTTCCTTTAATGTATTTTTAATTGCTATACCTAACTCTCACAAGGAAAAAAGGGTATGTTGACTGGCTGATTTACTTAGTACATTAGTTTTTCCTTCAGTCATATGAATATAAAGTCTTTAAGAATGCATATTTTCCAAGTATTTTACAAAATAGCCATATAAAATAAACATTTTTAAAAAAAGGAAGAACAGTTTTCGTTTTGAGTAGAGATAGCCAGGAGAACCAAGAGGAAGAAAATCTTCTCTAAAATTCACTAAAATATTGTGGTTGTTTTGAACTAGAGCTACTAAACGTCAAAAAGTCAGGAAAATTGAAATTTTGTTTGTTCATGTGGGACACTCTACAAATACCAAGGTTCATTACAAACATAAACCTGTAAATAGTTTTTATTTTCTTTTCGCATTACTATGTGAGTGTAATTTCTGTTAGGTCTTTATTCACTTTTTGAAATGTTAGTTCTTTTTGCTGAAGGTACATTTTCTTTTTAAGGGGAGGATGAGTGGTAGGAAAGGAACAAAAACTGTCAGGAAGACTTATACTAAAGTTGGTATCCAGCCCCTTTTGTCTTCAGGATTTTAATCATAAATATATTCATGCTAGATAAGTAAGTTTTGAGGAAAACCTCACTAACAGCTGCTGTCTCAGATGTTCTACTGCCTTTCTTTTTATAAAGAGTGAAGATAGTTGCTCAGGTGCTGCTGGCTTTGAAATCTACTGCTTTGCCACGTGTTGTTTCTGGAGGAAATACATAAAGGGAACTACTAGATGTTTTGACCTAGAGCAACCAGAGGGTGAAAGTTCAATACAGTATCAATTTTCAGCTGTTCCGCGGGGGTGGTGATTTGTTACTTCTGTTGAAATCAAATCCGGTTATTTAGCTCCATACCCAAGTACAGATGTTTTGTTGGATTTGGGTCATCTCTCCAAAAGTTGGAGGACGCTGCTGTGATCTTTGAAAAGACATATTTGTTTATTCTAAATGAGATCAGCCCTGAAAGTCTCACTGTATTTTCAACTGTTGGCCATATTCCTAGTTGAATCTGGTTACTAAAATAAATACAATCTCATTTTCCTCATAAAGGTTTGCCACAGCATGTCCCTGAATTGCAAATAGTCAGCCAAGGACAAAATCACTTTGGGTTGGAGACCGTAACATATTTTTCCATTCCAAAAAAACAGCAGAATCGCACCTCCTTTATTATAGTATGTTTGTCACCAATAATTATATGCAAACTACAGCTCAAACCACAGCCTATTGTGGAAGCAAGCTTTAATTTTATCCAGCTGTTGTGCTGAAGAGTTGCACAGAAATGACATGGCTTTATGTTTTTCCATGAGGATACTCTCTTCAGGTTTTACATTTATGTAATTCCATTTCTTCAAGTTAATTTACCCTAGCTTGACAAGAGAGTAAGTGAAATTGATGGGAATTAAAAAGAATTCTATTTGAGAAAGTTTGTTTGTTTGTTATGCAAGATTGCAGTTGGTGTTTTGTTGCTAGGAAGTGTTCCTTCTCTTTTATGTTTCCGTACAGTTCAACTATGGGAATCAAGTTCTCTAGACCAGACATAATCATTAGTGCTCTGATACCAGTAATAAGAAGAGTTAAATCTCTTTATTAGAAGTTAATTGGGATTGAGAAATTTCTTTGTGGCAAGTTGATCAAAATCTGTTTGAGGAACAAAGTCATAATTGCACTCTGACAAAGGAGAGAAAAGTTCTATGATACTTAATTCAGATTTCTTCCTCCCTCTTCCCCTTATCCTCTGCCCACTTTCTTTGGTTATAGGTGAACAAAAAATATAGATAAGAGCAACAATTTCCCAAGAAAAAGAGGAAAACCATCTGAATCCATTTTGATTTTGAATGTGATTGATCTGACTTCTGCCTCAGGAAAGACTGACGGTGTGCTGCTTAGGCCTCTGGTATGGAATCTGTGAAAGGACACTACGTATTTTGGGTCAGTCTTGAGCCCTTGTCCTCGATTCTGCAGTGGGACTCGAGTCTGCCCGTGCTTGTCCCATTGCAGGATCAGCATTGCAAGTGGCAAGTCTCAAAATTCCTCAGTCTCTTGTTAATATTTATATATAAAATATATAAAATAAAATTCCGGTTAAACAAAATGGTCCTGTTTTCTTCCCCTCTTCTGTTATCTTTAAACTCATGCATGTGACATTTGTACAGTCTGTGAAAGGTTCTTGAGATGCTGTTGACAATGCCTGTATTTTCTAACAGCGAGGAAAAGCTTAAAGTAGCATGATGTTTTGGCTAACATTAGCTAATAGAATTACGATTGAGAACAATTACAATGACTCTTGTGTTTTGTCTGAGTCTCCCCCTCCTTTCTATAGAAATCTTCTGCCTCATCAGTGCCAGCAGGAGGTATATAATGAAGCATCTGTGAGTTCCTGTCTAGCAGATGGATGGGAATGGAGCTGTTGATGTTTGTTCTTGTTTTTGCTTGAATGCACAGCTCAATGGGAACCAGAATGTTACGGTGGTGGGAACCAGCTATAGAATAACTTGGCTGTTTCCTTATTCCCAGCCAGGGAAGGGGAGGAGAAAGTGAAGCGAAGGGAAATACAAAAGGATTTCCAGCATTTTGAAATCTTTGCACAATAAAACCCTTTCATTGTTTGTTGCCATTTCCATGAGTCTCTCTTTTGGGGCGTGATGCTTCACGAGTTACTGTCATCCAAGTAGCTCAGAGCATTTAAAGCTCTATTGGTGAGTCTTAAATGTTCTTAAATTAATGGGTGAATATGAGGACTGGGGGAAGAATGGAATTAAGTATGTGCTTGTATGATATGTTTATTTTCGACAAAGAAAATACAAAGTAAATCATATTCAAAATGCTTTTAAACATCTCTTATGACTTGGTTAGGTATTCTGGCTGAATGTATTCCACAGACTTTTAGGGAAAAACGAACAGACCTCAGCAGTGTGAATACCAGTCTGTGTGGGCATTATAAAACAGGCCAACTCTCTTAATACAGGCATAAGACATGTGGTTGCCTCAGGCAGAAAAACAGTATCTCCCAACGTGTTTATTGCATGTTTTCATAATTGTTTTAGGCTGGTAGAGATGGATGTTGATTTAGTAAAGGGAGAGGGGTTCCTGCGTGGGCCTTGGGGTGAGTGTGTGTGTTTGTTTTCTACTTTAAATTTGCCAACATAGTTCAGACAGTCTTGGGAGGATCAAAGTAGTGTTTTTGTCAAGAGTGGGAAGGAAAATTGGGAAATATCAGTCATAACTGTAACTGCTCTGTTACACCACTCTTGCAATACAAGAATACATTTTATTTCTTCTCTTAAAGATAGCCCTTCACTTACGCATTCTCATATCCTAGAGAAAATGATTACCATTGCATTAGGAGTACAGATGCCTGTATTTTATTTTTTCAGTAATATTTGGCATATGCCACATAGGTATTTAAGAATATAATTGGTTGATAATTTGGCTATGACCTCCTCCAAAATGTGCTTTCCTCATCTCCTTTTTGATGGTGTTGTTAGCCACTCTGTTTCTTTCTACTGCCTGTGAGAGCAAAGCAAACCTTTTCACATCCAGCCTGTTTCATTAGCTTAGTCCTCATGCAAACACAACAGCTCTTAATCTCTCTTTTTTTATGTATATATGTGCGTACGTGTTTAAAAAAAATTTGGGTTAAATTGTCTTGGAAGCTTTTCACTTGATCACATCTTCATGATGCATATTTACACCCCTGCTTAAAAACGACCCAAACCATAGACACCAAAACAGAACGCTTTTATCTAGCAGGAAATGACTGCCTTGGAGCACCTGCACGCACACGTGATGAGGAGATGGTTCCAAAATGTGAGCAAGAAAACCCTAAATGAAATCCTTTCCTTATGTCTTCTGTTTTTCACAAGTACAAGAAATAAAAAAAATAATGTTTCATGTTGGTGAGAGTGCAGGAGATGATAAACATTCAGCTCACTTGGCACAGACTTCTCTAATGAGGAACAGGAGCGCAGTCGACCACTGTTCATATATATATATATATATGCATGACTGTACACATATACAGATGCATGGAACCAATTTGTGCATGAATGTGTTATCTTTTGCCAGACTTTGCCTGTGGCTATTACAACATAAGCTAAATAAAATCGGTATATTCCCCACCCAGATGTCACATCAACAGTTTGGTCATCCTTCCACCCAAAGCCTTTGGGCTTGGTAACAGGAGTCTGTGCAACTGAGGAGACTGTTCTCATCTCAGCATCCTCGGCTGCAGTGGCTGTTAGCAGGTGTGTTTGGGACAGGTTGCAATGCTCTGTCTTAAAAATACCACCTTTGGTCTCTGCAGCATATGGAAATTGTGGAATTGCAGGTCATCAGGTTGGCCTACACAGCCCTCAGTGCTGGGGTGACAGTTCCTGGAGGTAGCGTGTTAGTTGTCTAAGGAAGATGGCGTAGCTGCTCCTTTTGCTACAAAGAGCATCACCTACCCGGAATAGTCCTATTAGCCCAGGAAAATATGCACAATCTGTCAGCCTTGAATAAAATCACAGTATTTTGCCACGAGTGTTCATTGTGAAAATCTGAGTTGGGTTTGGTGCTCTGAGTGCAGAAGGCCCCAGACACAGACTTACTAGCAGAGGTCCTAACTGAAATCCCTAGCTATCTATAACTAACTGCAGTGCAGGAAAGGGCCAGATAGGTATGGAGGCAATCATATTTTAGACCTAGAGAAAAGAAAGCCCTGGGAGTTGGAGGGGCTTCTGCTCTATTAGACCCGGCAAAAAAATCTCCATGTGAGCACATTTGCTTGGGACAGAGATGAGCCCCTGCTGCATTGGGTATCTTCTCCCCCCTTTCTTGTTTTTTAAACTTTATTTCCGTACCTTCCCATAAATCCCAAGCTCCGTTGGAAAGCCAACTATATCCTAATAAACTGCTCTTGACGCAGAGCATTTTGGCTCTTCAGGCATGACTTCTCATGGGACCTTCCTGGGATGTAGCATCCCAGGGTCAGCTGTTGCACCTGGGTGGCCGGGCAGCTGGCCACCACTGCGGGGTGGTTTTGACAGGTACAAAAGCTTCCTGTTTACAAGGAAAAACCTTTGATAACGGTATCTTAACTACAAAGCAGAAGATGTTTTAGAAGGAAAACCAAACCAAAACAAAAAAGATGTTTGTAATTGTGTAACAGTCCCCTGTCCTCTTAAGTCTGGACCTTTGGCTGATTCTGGCGTTTTTTTGATTGTTTATGGTTCGTAATGGACCTGGCGCTGACAGTTTTCTCAAGGTCTCTCTGGAAGCAACGTTGGTTTATTGATGCAATTGTGTTGTTTTCTCCTGTTTCGTATCAGTGGAGTTCATCACTTGCCATCTCTGGTTAAAGACCAAAGTCTGATCTGGCCTTTCCTATCTTGCCTTGAAGTTCATGGATTCCAGCAGAACGCCACGCTCGCCGCCAGCTTGTCAGACTGGTGTTATTGGTAGCCGTTGGTCTTGAAAGGTGGAGAAATCAGAGGTGGGCTTAGGCTGTCTCACAGCTGGTTACCTCTAAAAGTACCTTTCTGCAGGGGAAACGGAGCTACAGTGCCTGCATCAGGCTAAGCTGTCAGGCTCCCTGACTCCCTTTTTTTGGGGGGGGAGGTGGGCTTGCATTTAAAAGTCTAAATCTATCAACTAACTAGTCGGTCATGTGGACCACGTCCAGCTGTGGCAGGTAAGCTGGATGTGACGCTCCATCACCAGGCCCACTTACTGGGCATGGTCTTGCTATTGGCAAGCTTTGCTGGTGGATCTTTGCTGATCTACCAAGGAAGGTAGACCATGGGTGACTTGCTACTGGGAACAGCCAGTGCAGCAGCCTGAGCTGTGCTGGGATTCACCATCCCAGAGCCCTTGTGCCCGCCATGGAAATGGCAGTGGGGGCAATGGGAGAGCTTGGTCAGAGAACTTCTCTTTTCTTACAGGGTGGTTATAAACCTGCCCAAGACCTGTGGAATTTAATTTGATAGAGACTAAATCTAAAGGATATGCTTTACGTGGAGTCTGAGCATCCAGATCTTGTTTGTCAACACCAACGTACCCCCGTGAAGGAACAAGATGGGTCACTTGGTGGTGTGCTCTTTGGCAGGGAGGGCAGATGCCGTGTCAGGAAGGCTGTTGACCTGATACCACTTGGGTTCTTCAGCCCTTCTACCCAAGGAAGGTGGTTTGCAGCCCTGAGACCGCTGTGCAGGCAAGCACTGGGAGGCTGTGTGTGAGTGCCTCCTCTCGCTCGGGGGCTTGCTCAGCGTGCATTTTAATAGCAGCGAGACCAGCAACCACATGCCTGGAGAAAAAACATAAGCTGAAGAGGAGAACTTCATTTCTTCCTTCTTGGGCTGTTAACCTTGTGAAGGCTACAGAACCACACCACCTCCTGTACTGAAATCTTTCAGAATCCGTCCCCCACTGCATCCCAAGCTCCCAAGGCTGAATCTTAACCTGAGTTACCTTCGCTCAACTCCAGGGTGCAGCACCCACGCCTTTGAAAGAGCCACCAACTTTCTTTGAACTGAAAATGAGCCGCATCTAGGGCTTGGCCCAGGATGCTGAGGTGCCCCGTGAGCCCGCTCTGCCCCTGCTCTGCCAGCAGCCGGGCTGGAGAGGCAGAGGAGGGAGGAAGGACGCCCGGAGCAGAGGTGTGTGTGGTGATGCTTCCTCCCTGCCAACTCACGGATTAACCTCAGAGGTGAAAGCTCTCGGATTTGCCCCAGTGATGAGGGTGCGGGGGGGGTGACGCTGAAGCATGAAGCCAGAAGAGTCTTCGTGACCGTTTGCACGTACCAGCCCTGGGTCACAGGCAGGCGGCTGTGCAGGCAGCCCTCCCCACCACAGCTTTAGCCCATTTACTTTCTGTTTTGTTGGGGGTTTTTTGTTGTTGTTGTTGTTGTTGTTGTTAAAAGTTGTGTACAGCCACAGGCAGAGTTGGTCTGCCATCCCACAGGGAAAGAAAAGGGATTCTTCCCTTCGCCCCGTGCCCTGCCCTAGATTTAAGTTCCTGAATGAACGAATGCCCTCTCTGTAAATTTAGCAAGCTTCAGACTCACTTCCTTTTGTAAGGAGACCTGAAAGAGCCATTTCCTGATTCGTACAGCGCTCTTGTATGCGCCCACGAAGTGCTCATTCATGCCGTGAATCATAAAGGTAACCTCCGTTCAAAGCAGGGCTCCGGCCCCATACTTTGGCCTTGTACAAAAAAAAAAAAAAAAAGAAAAAAAGAGAGTTTTGTTATTCAACGCAGCAGCCTGGAGTCATCTTTGCCTTCACTGGGGAGCCGCGCCAGCGGGGTTTTGGAGCTCCTGTCTTAAAAGCATGGTTCAGAAACAGGCTGGTAAAAGCAGCCGAAGCCAGGCCAAAGGAATGAATCTGTTTTACTCTCCTGTGCCAGGCTTGACGCATTTTCCATATCCTGCCGGAGCTGGGGAATGGCACGGGGAGCTGCCAGTGAGTCAGGCTGGGCCCCCGGCACGGTGCCACACAGGGTGCTTACGCAGCAGCCTCCACGGCAAGCCCGGGCAGGCTCGGGGCTCGGCGCAGCCCCCGGCACCCTAATCCCAGTGCAGATGCTGGAGAAAAGAAGTCAGCTGCCACCACCACCACCACCAGCAAAGGACTCATTTTCCTTTCGGTGGCGAGGTCACCGCCACCGGTGTTTACCTCTTTCTGCGCTCGCCTCCAGGTTCATCTGGCGATGAAAAAGATGAGCTGGTACTGGCTGATGGGAGGAGGAAACGTGCATCTGCTCGGCTCCCCCCAACCCCCAGCTCTGCGAAAAGAGAGGGCGAGCCAATTCATGCACAATATTGGAGTCCTCTGCCATTTAGCAGCTTTTGCGCAGCATCCAACTGTACAAGGTCATGTCCCTGGGGCCAAACAACCTTTGGCTGTACTTTTGCCTTGGTGGAGTAAGATCAGTACGATCTATCCCTGTACGAGAGAGCAAAATACACAGATGCTACAATCAGCAACTGTGTTTTGACCGAGAAGAAAACAGTGAAGGGGAAGGAGCTTTAGCTTCTGGAAAAAAGCAGCGACTCAACATAAATGTGAGCACGTTCTCTTTTACTACCACGACCTTTCTCCACCTCCTTAAAAAGCCAGATATTTGCTAGCTGCCTTTTAGCATTATTGTTTTTACTCTATTTTCCTATTTGTAGATAATGTCAGCCTGCTAAGGAGGCATTCTTGTTTGAGGAATGTTAGAGGAGCTGTGGTGTAAGAACTCCCTCAGCTCTGGGCTGGTGACTCACACCCAGAAGTAACAGAACTATGGGAGCAAAAATCCCAAGTGATTTTAGGCTCCTGGTGGGTAAAGGAAGGTGTAAACATTGACGGGGAGAACCTGTTACATACCTCAGGCCAGAAGTCTCTTAGTTTAGAATACGCTGTGCTCAGAGCCTGATTTTTGCTCTGCAAGGGTACAGGGCTAATTACCATGAATAAACTCATAGCCATCAATTCTAAGTAAACCGCCATAAACAAAATCATAACAGCTCAGGAGGTGTGAAGTGGTAATTTTAATTGTTAATCCTGCAGGATTTCCCACTCGTTTGTATTTTCCTAATGGAGTGAAAGGCAGGAGGAGGATGGTTTGACTTGTGCGGGAGTTCTCCCTTCTTCCCCCGCAGCCGAAAAACTGCTCTGCCTGCGGGAAGGCTGAGGAGCGCAGTGTGAATCACCCAGCTCACTTGCCAGCCCCGGAGGGATGCTCCTGGGGCACAGGAGAGCTCAACAATGTCCCTCCCAATTGGAAAAGAGGGGGCCTTTCTGCCCACCTCTGCGGGAACTCATCCCTGGGGTCCCTAAGCAGAGTGTCCCGAAACGTTTCCGTACAAACTTGTTTTCTCTCGCCTTTCTCCTCTCGCTGTGTTTGTGACCTCTCTCTCCTTTGGACTTTCTCAGCTTTGCCTGAGGCACCTCCCTGGCCCAGGGGCCCTGCTGACGTCTTCCCAACATTTTTCTCTTGCCTCAGTCATTCTCTTGAGGAATTCTGACACTTCATTGCACCTGCTTTCAAGGTTTTTCATTTATGGATTCCTCTCATGGGTGTTTATCGCTATCAGCTTTTATTACTGATTTTGAAGCAGCATTTCATAGAATCATACAATGGTTAGTGTTGGAAGGGACCTTAAAGATCATCGAGTTCCAACCC
>BJBW01002428.1:0-34309 GCA_004320125.1 Scolopax mira
TGGTTGGTCAGTTCGGTCAAAACCACGACAACCTCCTAAGTAACTATGTATAAAGTCTCATATACACTCACATTTTGACTAACATCTGAATCAGTCCTTCCAAAGGCCAAGTTCTCACTGATTTTAAAGGAATTTCATTTGACTTCAGTATATGACATTTTATTCTTCCCCCAATGGTTACATTGTGCAGAGTGGAAACAGTACAGCAGGCAACAGAATTTCCAGCCTAGCTGTCATTTTGGCTGTTCAATGATCTGAGGATCAACTGAAAAGTGAAAAAGGGTGATGTTGTTTGGGAGGGGGAGAGGAGGAAAAGTAACAACAAGTAAGAATGCTTATTTGCATGCAATTTTGAACAGTTTAGAGTCTTTCACACACAGAGAAAATTTTATATGCTTATCCTATATTTAATCAGTACTTCGTCAAAGAAACTGATACCTAAAGGTGCTTAAGATATTACCTACTGGCTACAAAAACTACTTGGTAGCAATGGGTATTTTTCTTTCTCTGTTTCTTGCCTGCTTTAATTATCAGAAATTAAAATGCAATTTAGGTATCTATTTTCAACTAGACTCTTCTTGGGAACATGAAGCTTATTTAATTCAAAACAAGGTGATATTCAGCAGCATATAAATTATAATTTCACATGATAAGCAATTCTTTCCACAGCTTGCATAATTTTATCAATAATCTTTTGAAATTAGTGAAAATGAGCTTATGAAATTCTGCTGTGCTCCACACTGTTTTCTCCAGTCAAGATAACCAGGAGGAAATGTATGTAAGGGAAGAATATTAAAAAATATTTTTGTCATCTATGAGTAACAAATTAATGCTGCCGATTGTTCTTTCCCTGTCCTTTCCAGCACAGGTATGCACAGCCTGTTTGATGAATGCAGTCCCCATTATATGTTCTGCTTAAACTCTAATAACTGAAATTTGGAATACTGATCAAACTATAATTCAATGTGAATTTCCTTTACATATAATCTTTCTGAAACGAATCATAAGCAGAGTTATATTAAAAAAAAAAAAAAAAGAAAATGAGAGAAGACAAAAGTATTACTTTAAAGCCAGGTTCTGCCACTCACTGTCATAGCAAGTGGTACTTTATAATTAAAGTTCTGATAATGGTGATGAGAAAAGTAGCATTCAAGATGAATGGGAAGGGTGAGCTAGGGAATCAGTCCTTAGTGAACAGGAAAATAGACAGACAATGCCTAAAAGAATCAGAGAATGATATTTGCACTGTTAATTCAACACCATAAGAATGAGATGTATTTTTACTAGTGTAAATAACCAAAGGTTAGGGAAAAAGAAAATAGAACCTCTAAGGGATGGCCACAATAATGAGGCCAGTAGTAAAAACAGCCACATCCAGTATTAACCTTGGCATTTAGAAATAACAGGAAATGATTCTGGAATCTGGCAGATGTTTCTCAGAGAAAACATATCAAATACTGTAGGGATACTGAGAGTGAGCCAGAGGAATGTTTGAAGTCTGACATGAAGTGGCGGATGTGACAAGAGAGAAAAGCAGTTTAGAAAGATCAATTTAAAATATCTTTGACAATTAAGGAAATGCCAAGTGTCATTGTGAAAGCTAATATTGAACACAACAAATGTTAAGGATTATGGAGAGCTGTGCACATCTATCTAGAATGGCTACCTCATCCTTAATTAATAACCATATTTCAACAACTTGCTCCCCAGCCTCAGCTGCAGCGCAACAGGGGATTTGTAAGAGAAGGAAAGAGATATACAAAAGTAGGAGGACAACCATCCTCTCACTAGTACTGACCATCACAGCAAGTTCCCTGCTGCAGAGACCACATCAACAAGGAGGCTACACCAAGTCCTGGTTTTATTATTAATGATTCACAAGCACCACACATTACCAGCTCTGCACTGAGCTGTACCATGGAAGAACAAAGGCTGAAATGTCAGGTTTTCACATAGAAAAACATTATGGTTAGGTGTGTTTCTAAGGATGGATAACTTGTGTGCTTTACACATTGTCACCTGCCTAATATCACATGGTCAGAGACCAATGTATACAATTTGTGTGTAATGCACACACCAAAGTGTGCATTAATACCCTGCACATTTAATACACCACAGAGACCTGCCAGTAACTCCCTGAGAAGTCGTGCTGGCTGCCACCACCTGGCAGAGGGTAACATCATCCCACAGAGAGGGGCTGATGCTTTGGTCCCTTTGCTGCCTTCTGCACCTTCTGAGATACACTTGGACTGTGTAAGAGCTGCAAAGGCCTGAGGAGAGAAGAGCATTTACTTTCAGAACAAGTGTTTATTTGTGTAGAGAACCAGGACTCAATGGCATTGGACCGTAAGGAATAACTGTGTCTCCCATCTGGCAAATAAGCAATAATACGGGAAAATATGTGAGTGAGTGGGAGCCAGAGATGTAACTCCAGATGTAAAAAAATAGTGGGAACAAGAGGCAGGAACTTGTAAAGTAGTGAAAAAGCAACCAACTCCTTAAATTGACTTAGGAACATTGACCCTCCTCTGAAAGGCATCAGAGAAGATCTGCACACCTGGTGAGCAGGAAAGATCAAGCTTTGAAAAAATCCTACAAGCTTAGGGAGCTACTAAATGACAGAAGTCACTGTCTGAGTGACAATTCTAGCCAGATCCCAATACATTTCTAGGGGCAAGTTTCTACTTGTAGATGTCTCTCAAAGCCATCATCATTCAGAGAGCAATATCAACACAAAGTCTCAGCACTCCAAGTTGGTGTGGGAAGCAGCACTATGTTGTGGACCTGCTCCAGCCATGAGGTTTTCAGCCATGCTAGACCAAGTAGTGCTCCTGGCCTTCAGTCAGAAAGCAAGGATGGTGGGTATGGCTTGCATCTCTCTTGCAATGTTTATTTCAATTCATTATGAGTAAAATGGATTTTGCTGTGTGAAAATGAATTCCACGTACCAAATTTCTTTCAAGCCAGACTTTTAGATCAAGCCCATGTCTGACACAAGTTCACACATGTGCTTTCAAATAGCTATTTATAAAAACAAGTATATATCACACAGTCTGAGTCCTTTAGAAAGCAATCAGTGCTTGGCTACTTTTACTCAAGAACAGCCAGGACTTTTCACTATTATTACTTTTTCTAAATGACATTCTGTCCATGATGGCACAATCATCTTCTGTAACGTTTCATTTTATGACAAGCAATTGTGCACAACCAACATGAGGTAACTACACCCTCCCAGCTCAAGTCAGCAACTCAGCATCAGCTTGGATCAAGCTGTGTTGATGTTGATTGTCTTTTTTTGCAATGTGTACACAGTATTTTTATATCACTGTCAATCATCACTGGAATGATAAGGACGCTGCAGCAGGTGAGGCATTTACCTAATGAAAGCACCAGACAGTGGAGAAATTTTAGCTAAATGATTTTCACTCCTTCAGAGAGTATTGCCTCTGTGCAGGTTGGAGGAAGGAATCTGTCCTGAGAAGAAATGAAGAAAAGCACTGAGATCAGTCAGAAGGAGAGCTTGTCTTCGTGCAGTAATTGCTACCTTACAAAGAAGCAGAAAATGCTCAATGGTACAAGTGCTTTAAAGTAAAATTCATTGATCATCCAAATACCAGCACTACAAGGAGTATTTTTCTGTTTGTAATCAGACAGGCCTTTTCTTTCCTTGTGTGTTTTAGACAACACCACCGATTTAAGTCACTGGAAGGGGCGTAAAGGGAAAATAGACAAGCAGCCTTTGATGCCATTTGGAATGAACATAAACTTGTCTTCTGGCATCAATGCAGTGGAGATTTTCATGTCCCCATATGGTTATTCTCCTGGCTGGAGCCTGTAGAGCAGATGCACAACACATGGAAAGGAAAGAAAATTATACTTAGATAATAAAATTAAAGCTGGAAAGTAAAGGAGAGAATTTCAGGAATTACTAAAGTGAGTACCTCCCAGAATACATTCTTTGGGTTATTTCTGCTTCCAAAAAGAAAAATAAAATTAAAAAAAAACCCCACCAACCCTCCTGTAGTTTCCTAAAATGGTTTGTTTTATGAAGAGAGCTCTGCTGCCAAAGTCCTGCTGCTTTACAGAAATGTATCCAGGGAGAGAGGGCCGAGTGCTGCTTATGCTTTTGTTTTTCCCTGATTCAAAATGGATGGAACACAGATTCTGTTTTCCATTCAAAATACATTAAATCTTCATTTAGGCATACTATTGAACGGTCATAAGAAGAACAGCTTCTCAGGGAATACCACTTCTTTACTGCCCTCTGACAACAAGCCTGGATTTGACAAGTGCACTTGATAGCAAAAATAGAGTTTCCAGCTAATAATAAGCTCCAGTAAATACAGCAACTGTGACCTTCCAAAGCTACGTCAGCTGCATATCTCTTCAGCTGTGCCCAGACCAGGCAATATTACGACTGTCTGTGCAGTGAACCATGCCTTTTTCGAAAGCATCTGTGGATTTTAAGTGATCCCTAAGCATTTTAGAAATGCAAAGCTAATTAAAATTATGAAAGGATTTCTCTTCACCCTTGATGGTAGATGCTTAACTACTCTTGTTAGCTGTTGAATTTCATCTCAGACAGAGATATTAGTGGGAAGTCTGTGACGCTGTGCAAAACCAGCATCCAGTTTGGTGAATCAAATTAGGCTATCTTGGTTACCCTGCTACAGGAACACCTGATGGGACACCTGGAGGGCAAGTACCTGATGGTAGTTTCAAGTACTAGAAGGTGCTAAATAATGGATAAACTATGAGCTGCTGCACTCTGCAAAAATATCCAAATTGCAATAGCCTGAAAGAGAAAGCTTGTAACACTACCAATTAATTTTCATTAGGCTTTGCTGTGGTGCAAAAGTGGTCCCAGCAAGATAAGAGCTGTTGTTTCTCTCCAATGTCTCTACAAAAATACAGAAACTTTATAGGGGGGTTATGGGGGAGGCAGGGGAGAGAAGAATGCCCAATTTAAAGATAAATGATCAACAGTTTAGTAAAATATGGGTTAACACAATTACTGTCTTCCCTATTCTAGAGACCTGGATTCAAAGTAGGTTGCAAACAAAGCAACTCTGGTAATTTTAGTCCAGTCCCTAACAGACATCTGGGTTTCATAAAATCATATCAATGAGGCAGTGGTGAGGAGACATACAGGGCTGGAACAGAAAGGAGGAACTTCAAGATCATGACAGAGGTACTCCTGTGGTAATATACATACTAGGGATGACACCTCCTTGAATAACCCAAACCCAGGTGCCAGCAACAGCAGAAACAGCATGATGGGACATGCTGACAAAGACTCCCCTTTATTCACCCTCTCAAGGGTTTTGATGATGAAAGTTATTTCCTTTCTAGTGCTGAAATCATATCAACTAGGTCAAAATTATTCCAGAAATGTGGATTCCTTCTTAAACAATACTTAATTAAGAAAATTCTATTTCTAATAGCTGGAATAAAACCTGGCAACAGCTGTAGAAGCAGAAATGAGCTTTTCTTCTCAAGGGAAGGAAGAAAAAAGTTGCAAACACTAATCACTAATTTTTCACCTTTCAGTCCAGTGAATCCCATGGAGGTCTGCATAATTACCTTCCTGTGAATATCATGTTATAGATAAAAGCAACTGGATGGGAAGGGAAGGACAATTTTTTGTGCAGAATCTTTTAAGTAACTCCTTAAGAAACCATAAAGATTTTTGTTTTCTTATTTTGCTTATTTTTACAACACAAAGCATAAGACTATTACACCCTGTCTATACAATACAACCCGGGTCCAAACAGAGATATTACAAGCATCAGCCTTAAAAGATAGGCCCTAAATAAAATGAAAGTAGAAGCTATAATGAGAATAAAAATCTCTGAACTTCAGGGGATTCAGCTTCCACCAAAATTCAATTGCAGAATATGAACAGCTTTAAATTCCTTCACTCTCATTTGCATCTTAGCACTAAAATTCTGTCTAAGAATAATTAGCATAAGACACTTCAGAAAATGAAAATGGCTTTTAATAGATGGATTGTCCTTCTTCTATTCCTCTCTCTGAATGATTAAAATGAATGTTCTACACAATCTCTTCCCCTGGTTTCAGAATTCAGCTCTTTCCATTTGTAAGGATTACACTTTTAAATAAAAATGGTCAAAATGTTTTCTTAATTTTTGTCTCTGGAGAGAAGCTTTTGTCCCATCTAAAAGAATATTGTGCAGAAACCTGTACATGAAACTGTTAGTGAACATAATTGAGAATTATTCTATCTAATTATAATTTATTTATATGCTAAACTTGAATGAGCCACAAAAAAAGGAAGTTCTACAAGAAGTATGCAGAGGGGAGTAATCCTTGCCTACTTCAAAGCCTGTGTATCCAGCATTTGATAGATCCACAGAGGCAAGCTATTCAACAACAATCTTAACTACCCCATCCCACTTTTCCAGTCTTCCCATGGTATCTTTACTACCTTCTGTACAAGGAGCAATCTGTTCTGACACAAGGGGTGAACAGAGATTTCACAGCATGGTGAAGGACCTCACCTGTCTGGTGCCAAATTTGAAAGGTGCAAGGCAGATGAAGCAGTGGTTTGTGGGAAGACAGCAAATGGGAATGCTCTTGCCTTTGCCACAGCCACCCTACATCATATCGTTCTCCTAAAAGATACATTTCTTACTTTGCCACACCAGGGGTCTCATTTGGAGATGCTTGGTAATTCAAGTCAATGGAGCTGCACATACACAGGATAAATCAGACCCTAAGAGCTTCCATCGGGGTTCCCACTATCGGACAATACTGGTGTTATTCTCTCAGCCTTTCAGGCAGAAAGCTTCCAATATGGGGAAATATTTGTTCATCCTGTGTTCATCAGCATACACAGAAACATCTAAAACCACACTGGATGCAGAAATAACTAAGCTTTGAACATCTGAGTTCTTCTTGTCACTGAATTCACCAAAGGCATCAGGCAAGTTCTGTCAGTGCTGTGCTCCAAATGAGTTATGGGTCCTTGGGAAATGAAAGCACAAGACCCAGTGATTGAAGACTTTATTTTAACACAAGCACAGAACGGGGATGAATGAAGATGGATGAGGCAATTTTAATTCCTAAATTTCCTAACTCTTAAATGTTTGCCTTACAAAATTAATAATGAATATAACTGAACATTTTAACATGCTTTTTTGGGCATATCATATATTTTATTCAGCGATACAGCAGCATGACTAATCGATTAACAACTTTTAATATACTTGTAATTATTTTTTTTAAGCTGTGTTGAAAATAAAATGAAACATTCTAGAAGAGAGAAATCTAAGTCATAAAGTGATATAAACTAAAGAAGCAGAAGAATAAAAAAATATTCAAACTTTATGGCAACTGAAGATGTCTTTTGCAAGGAAATCCATTCAAATCTGATAACTATTAAATACCTTACTAGATGGATGTCTAGTCTAAACCCAAATGTTGGTCCTAAAGCCCTTTTACTTGTGTCTGACTTAGTATAGACTAGGTGTGAAGCTTTTCCTTCACATTGTACATTCACGTGACAGTTTATGCTGTGCTTAGAGGGCCCTGAGACACAGAGGCTACAGCCTCCAGCACACCCTTTGCTTGTCACTGCTGCATTTAGAGAAGTTGACCTTCAGCTTGACTGTCTGATTGCTTTCCAATCCATTTCTGCAAAATTATCCAGTTTTAAAATGAATAAATAGAAAACACAGACTTGGTCAGAGATAAAGGAGACATAATCATAGTGCCTGGGGTTAGAACCACTCTGTCTAGATGCCCGTTAGATTGAAGTGGAACGAAAACCTCATGCAACAAACTGTCAGACTCAGTTGGAAGACAGCAGGTGACAGGACAACCTCCAGCAAGGAGATGCTAAAGTTTATTTTCACTGCCACTCTAACACACACACACAGAGTAACTGACAGACATGCAGCACACCTAGATTTTCACAAAGTGCAAGGCAGTTCCAACACAAGAACCAGGATGGTCTTTGACGAAGATGTGAGCTTAGAGCCAGTTATTAGCCTCCCAAATCATATGCTTATTATTGAAGAAATTTTAACTTTATATCTGGACTGAACTTGCCTAAGAAGGAGAATGGGAAGAAAATGGGATTTGATGGAGAGAAACAACATAAAGTGATACATAATGTAGAAATGTCAGTAGAAGCTTGGCTAGAGTCAGGGACGCATTGGCCAAGACTGGCATGACAATTAGACCTCCTCTGCAGTATTTCCATGCGATGATGTTATGTTGCTGAAACAGGCTCCTCAGTTGGCAGTAAATCAGCAACAGTCAGATTGAATCCATACCGTATGCTGAAGGAAACAACCTTTCCACCGGTATTAAAAAAATTGTCATGTCTGAGAAATCCATTAGTGACTGAGGCTGAAGGATAATATGAGTCTCTCACTGCTTGGTACTTGTGATTTGAGTTTCACTTTCTTGATCTTGGGTGAAATCTCCATGAGGTCTGAAGACTGGTGGAAAAGGAATCTTTTTCTCAAATAGCAGCCATTGGAGAGATTGCTTACTTATCTCTCCCTCTTAAGGTACAAACTGATTGTCAGATGTTATCTAAGTGTCTGGGTGGAATTTCTTCTGGTCTGAAGCCTCCCTGTTTCATTAAGAATCTAATATCCATTATATGCAGTGCTAGTTAAAATTACTTCAATTCAAGCTCCTTTGAAAAGCTTAACTACAGTCTCAGTGACAAGATGACACGCACTGATGAAAGTCTAATGCAGCTCAGGTAAGGAATAAAGACTAAGTTCAATACCTCCACTGAGGCTGGCTAATGGTTTGGCTTCAGAATGCAACCTGATGTCCTGGAAAGCAATATATTCCCACCAAAACACAGCTGAAAAAAAAAAGCCAGAGCTGCCTGCTGGAAAAAAAACCAAACAAAATCGACAACGAAAAAAGTCCAAACCCTGCATACATCTCAAAACACTAAGCTAAGACCAGTTACAAATAATTTCCACAAATTTTTGAAGCTTCTGCTCAATTTCAGGTGGATATCAGAACATTTCTGGTTTCAAAATTAAATCCTTACACTACTCCACAGTTTTAAAATTAAGTAAGAGGACTGTCAGTCTGATACTACTGAAATTCAGGACATTACCTCAACCATTTATTTTGAAACAAAGAAATTTCACTTTCAGTAGCATTTGCTTTTTTCCTTTTTTTTTTTTTTTTTTAAGTCTAGGCTAATACAATGAAATAATAGGTTAAATGGCAAGCATATCTTCTTGGTTTTGAAGGGTCACAGCAGAATCAAAGGCAACCGAACAGAAAGTACACATTTTCTAAGCTTAAACAGTACACACTCCAACTGGGGTCTTCATCTGTTTTTCAAAGCATAGTCATGAATTCAGGCTAAAATCCTAAGATTCTGTAGAAAACTGTGTGTAAAAACCAAAGAAAACAATATGATCAGGGCATGCTGTCTGTCTTCTAAGCAGACAGCACCCATCTGTTTCCTGCCAGACAGGACCTCAACCTCTAAGTAAAGCAAGAGATAAGCTCCACTCAGTTGTGTCTCATTAACTTAATGCAGGAAGTCATTTCCAGGTGGGACTCCAATTTAAATCCAAAAGCTATGCCACTGTTTGGCTCATCAGGACTTCCACATCACATATAGCACACCCTAAGGGATGGCAGCTAAGGCAATACCTTCCCAATACCCTGCCGAGGTAGACATTGCTGTTATTCAGATTTTACACAGTAGAAATGCAAGGCTGTACAAAAAAAAAAAAAAAAGAAGAAGAAGAGGAGAAAGAGGAAAAAGGAACAACCTCTTGAACTTTGTGCCCCACTTTTCTAAACTTGATCAAGAGTTCACACTTGAGAAGGCTCTCTTACGAGGATATCTGTTCATTTTCCTTTATGTCTATATTAGAGAGATTTTAAACAGTTAACTGATCTCCAGAGCAGACTTTAAAAAAAAGAAAGGAAAAAAAGCATCCAATGCATCCAATGCACAAGAAACCCAGATTCTATGAAGTCCACATGTTAGATAGCTTGCTCCTTATAATTTACAACATTGTGAGTTTTAGATTATTTTTGCAATGAAGATGTTTCCAGCTGGCTTACATGTAAACCTCCAGCTCACTGAGTGAACTGTAGCACTCTTCCATCATTCCTGAGCTCCTTCCCAAAAGTGTCTAAAGGACAAACGGAAAGCCTTGAAACAGTTTATGCAACAGATCAAGTTACCATCGGGCATTACTAAAATTCTTTCAGAATTATATTTTAATTTTTGTTCCTATGAAAGCACTGAAAATATTGAAATCAATAGGTATGAATATTCATGAAGGAAAAACAACAGAGGCAGACCAGATGCTGGAATTATCATTGGGGTGGAGGAATGGGAAAACGAGTCTACATACTAAATCATTAGGAACCCAAGGAAACACTAGTTCACCAAACATAAGCCAGGCTGTGGGCTGTGTGTTCAAAAGAAGGCAGTGAGGTATACTGTATAGGGTGATGGAAGACCAACCATGCATCCAAACAGCTTCCACCTTCCTGCATCCCCACCCACTCTCCTGTCTGCGCTCCTTGATCACACCCAAACCATGATACTCAAAGTGACACCATGCCATAGAAGATGTAGACTTCTGAGGTAAAAGGCAAATGGAAAAACCTCATCTATTTTAGCTTCTTTTGAAAACATTCACCAAATTTCACTGTGTACCTGCCTAACCGATTGGCTGAACTTAATCTCCTCCAGTGAGTTTTTAAGAATTGCCCATAGTTATTACTGTAAGTTCACTCATAGTTCATTGAGCTGCACTAAATTCACCTGAGCCATCATCAGAGAAATCAGTAATACAGACCAGTCCATTTTGATTATATAACAATATATAATTCAATAAGAGAATACTGGAGATTTTGTTAGCAAATGACACTATCTGGTGGCTACTATCATTAACCACAGCCTATCAGAAATATTAGAGTTATTATCTCTTCTGTAGCATAGGTAATTACTTTAAGAGCATTGTCGTATAGAACCAGTAATGGATTGTACAGAAAGTAAGAAATATTGGTTTACTAATCCTACTGGTTGGATAAATTTGTGTGACAAGAGAACACCACTGAACACTACAGTAAAAGCTTGTTTCCTAGATGACATTTTGACAAAGAATAAGCAGGCTGTGCAACAAGAAATAATAGTGTTTTAAACCTTCACATGAGCATTTTAAAGCTGTACTCCTGCCATATAATTTTGAAAATGCATAGGCCTTCACTGCAGGGCCCCAATTTTTTAAAAGTTAAGATTACATAGAGGATTCATAAGAATTATAAGCATGCAATTGGTATGAGTAGTATGATTACAACAATTAAAGTCCATCTGTTAAATATGCAAACAAGCATCCTTGTGCTTTCTTCTATGCTGTATGATGATACATTTGCCTTCAGAAAAAATCTGAATAGTACCTCATTATAGGCCTTTAAATCCTTCCTTAGATTGTATTTTGTCACAACAAACTACTAACAAGTTGAAAAGATTAAGCTTTCAATGTTCTGACCCAAATATCCTTCTGTATTAACCAACACCATCTTGTTTCCATGCATCCTCCATCTGCATGCCTGTTTTAGGCTATAAGCAGAGTTGTCGTGTCCCACAATGAGGAATGGCTAGCTGTTACAATGAAAGTAGAAATAGCATTATTACTATTATGAATATAACAATATCCATGACATATTAGTTTCCCTACTGAAGCAACCTTAGAAAAAGAATTTGTATCTCAGAAACTACACAACCATTTCACGAGCCGACCCTCGTGAGCCTACCCTACAAGAGAAATATGATTCATTCAGAGATGCACACTGTGTATATGAGTGCCACATTTTTTGCAGTTGGATTCTGATTCATCTGACAGATGTGAGAAAATTCATGAAGTTAGACAAGTCCCAAGTGATTGCACATGTGTTGATGCTGGAAAGCGCAAGTTATTCCACCTACTTTGGCACTAAAAGTACTGAGGTTTTTTTCCTTCTGGTCAACTGTCTGTTGTGGTATAGCTACAGTTGTGCATTATTAGCATTACCACCTGTCTTTTCTCCATTAAGATTTTACAGACCTTATAATAATCAAGAGTAATGGCAGCTCACAATCTCATATTTAATCCAACCTCGCATGCTTTGAAAGCCTCTAAAAACAAATTAAAACCTCACAGCAGGCATCTGAGTTAACATGGATGAAATAAGCACATGAAGAACCTTTTTAAAAATAAAATACCATAACAGAAATACTGAAATGTGAGAGAGATGACAAAGTCATATGTTAAGTGCAAACATGTATATATTTTGCTACCCTCGCATGTTACTCATTACAGCTTTGATAATAAGCAACACATGTACTGATCCTCCTAACTTAGGTTTCAACTCCCATATGAGTTGAGTACTGATACCAATAGATCAACTACTCCTGATGTTCCTCTGCGTCTACTCAACACAAACCTTTCTGAGCTCCCTAGAAGTCCTCTTGCTGATCATCCTGGGTGTTAGGCGGGATGCTTACAGACTTTGCAATGGAAGTTCAAGACAGTAGTGTGGGGCAGGCTAGATTTCACAGCATCGTGAATCTCATGACTCCTTTTCAAGTGTCTCAGAGTCATTCTCTATGAAGTTCCCAAACTCGGCACTCATGCTGAGTAAACAAACAATTTGTTTTCAGTCAATGATCTTCACCATCAAACACACAATGGAACTCAATTTCCTAGTTTATTTCTTTTTTCTTTCCCTCCCTCCCTCCTGCTGTTTATTAGCAGCAAATGTGATCTCCATCATATAGACTGCAAGATCTGTTGCACACTACAGTGTTTATGTGTTTGTAGGGCACCCAGAGCAGTGTGGTTTTGATCCTAATTTGGAAGTGTCACTCTGTGAATACTTTGTGTAGTATTGCTTTCTTTGGAATTCACAAGTATATAACGCACAGCTTAAAAATAAATAAATAAAGTCTATGATTAAGCATCAGAATGAGTTATAAATGTACAGAGGCTATGCCACTACCTCTAATCTACAGGAGGTTCCTCCCACTACAGTGCCTTTGCATCTCCTTACTACATTCAGAGTGTCTGAGGATATATTGAAAGTAATTATTTCTAAAGAAGTAAATTTCACACTTGTAAAGGTATACAAACCCAATAGCTACCATATGCTTTACTAAATGTGCCCAGTATTATGGCTCCAGAGGGACATTAATTCCTTAACTTGAAGCAAAGAAGACATTGACTAAAGGTTATGCTGTGTTCATCTGAGGTATTCCCTAAATTAGTCACTTGTAGTTTCTATTGCCCATCATTTACAGAGTATGTATGCAGCCCTGTGAAACGTTTGTTTTTTCCTCCTGACTCTGTCATTTATTTAAGGAGTAACGACAGAAAAGTTAGAAATTTATCCAGACATCCATTTCCCCCATCTGTAAATTTTGTTAACTGCAGTTTTTAAAACCATGTGATACTGTAATTCATTACTGGAGTTGTAAGCTGCTTGGGCAGGGAATGTCACTTCATTTTGCATTTATACCACAGCTAAGGAGGCAGATCTACCAAGAGGATGCCTAGGGAAGTGGTAAACCACTTTCAGCCCCCAAAAATGGGCTCCACCCAGCCCATTAGCCAGCATCACTCACTTCCCTGACAAATCCTGTGGACCACTGACACCCCACTGAGGCTGGGCAGCTTGACACTGTATTGCTTAACATGCACACAAATAGCACCATCAGCATTTCACAAAAGGATGCTGTGATCCTCCAACAGTGGACACCAATTAAAAAAAGTATTTATTTTCTAATTAGAAAACGTAAAATTCAGTAATTTTTTGTTTTGTGTGGATCTAAGAGATTGGTGACACAAAACATGAGAGAGAGAGAGATCGGTTCTATTTCAGCATCTAGTATTTAAAGCAGAAACTTGTCACTTAGTAAAAGCAACTGGAAGGAAAATGTCTCTCACTGGAGGTCACTATGGCCTCTGAAAGGTGTGGTGGTTGATTCAACACGATGTACATCCATCCAATACCCAGACAGCATGTCAAATTATTTAAACGAATATGATCAGACTTTCTCAGCCGGTTGGATTTGCTGGTTCAGCAGTCTTACATCTAAAAACAGGGATGAAATACTTTTAGTGCCTGCTTTTAAATTATAAAGTTACAAGGAGGCTGAATCTTGATTAAGAGACAGGAAGGCAGTTGTACCTTGAATGACTAGTCTGATGTGCAATTTCCTATCATCCTGCTCAGTGAACCAATAAGGTGAATGTAATCAAAAATAGTGTCTTGCATGGAGAGTTTACAGCACGATAATTGTAGGAATTGAATACAAATCAAAGCTTTAAAAGACAGATCCACTGCAGGTCACCGTAGCCAACGCACTGCTAGAGATTTTTTACAAACAGGAATATCCACTATAAGATGAAAAAGTTGGGTCTAAACTTTCCAAATTAAAAAAAAAAAAGAAAAACAAAAGAAAAAACCCACAAAACTAAACACAGGAACACAAACAGAAAAAATCCAAAACAAACAACACACACCCAGAGTGCACCAAAATCCCCATAATAGTTAAACTCGATGGTTTTACAGTTTGGCCCCAGTTCTGATCTCATTACAAATAGTAATCTAGCTTGAATGATTTCACTTTGTGTTTCCAAATGTACAGTAGTTATTTTCAGGAGAAAGGTGTCATTTAAAAACTGGTAGCCCAGATATTCTAGGCATGGCTCAGCCAAAACAGAGGCAATTTATCAGCAGATAGGTTTAAAAAAATAAATTAGGTTTTATTTTTATAAAACTTAGATGCGTTTGGATTCAAAGATATTTTAGCAAAGCCATCCTTCATCCTTCTATGGCAGCCTTCATTAATCACTATTATAGAATCATAAAGATAAAATCATAATATTACTTATGAAGTCAAAGCTTCAAGGGAAAAAAAAAAGAGATAAAATAAATCTCCCTACCTATCTGGCAACTTCTGAGGCAAATATTTGTTTGTACTTTTACTTTAAAAAAATAAAAATTTTTCTAGATCCAGAATAAAACCAAATTACTTCCTATAAAGTATAAATCTGTGTTGTGTAAAGTTAAGCTTAGACTAAGTAATAAGATTTTCCAGGTTTCTATTTTAGATTTTTACACTACAAATTTTGTTGCATCCTCCCTGTGGCTCAAATTTAAGAGAACAAATAGAAATTAAGCCTCAGCAAAACAAAGTGTGCAATCAGGGAAGCACTAAATAAGCACTCTGGGAAGACATAAGCAGGTGAGAATCAGTTTGAGAGGTTGATATAATGAACAGATCAGGTAGTGAGAATTTTGAAACAGTTTGGACCAGAAAATTAACATTGGACTCGTGACAAGAAAAGCATGTGTAATAACACATTACTGACCCCTCAATGAATTAATTCAATTGTAAACTAGCTGAATAAATGGACTTTAATCTCTCTATTATTTTTTTTTTTTTTTTTTAATAGGAGTAACTGAATAAGTAACACCACTAAATTACTCTCAGCTCTCACAGCTGGTTTTCAGAACAAGCTTCCAGATTGCTAAACCTAAGGTCCTCATGGACTGCAGCCCCATTGACAATCTGTGTCCTTGCTGCCGAGTCACATCAATCCACTTCACCCCATGGATCCCCGCAAGTGCTCCAATGCTTCTGCAGGACTATCTGTGCATCATCTGTTGAACAGGGTCGGTGTCAGCTGTCTCAGTATAACTCGCAGAAAGCTGAAATATGTAATTCCTGAAATCAGATAGTTATAAACCATAGGGGTTTTGCTCCCCAAATCAGATAAGTACAGCAAAATTACTCAAGTATTTCATTACCTATTGGGTAACAGTGGAGTAAGGCCAGGAAAGCAGGATTAAGTGCATGTGTTGTACTCATTCACTTGAAAGCATCAGTGTAACTAATGCTGTGGCATCTATACAAGCTACCAAGATGAAATAAGGCATATTTTCATGTCTGATTAATTTGGTGGCCTTCTACACTGGGGTTACAGTATTAATAGATAAGGAAAAAGCAACTGATGTCACCTCCCTGGACTTGTGCAAATCCCTTCACCTTCCCCCCAGTTACCAGCATAACTGTATTAAAATGCAAAGTGCTGGGGATCTGTTGAATCAGGTTCTGGTATCTTAAATGACTTTATATCAATTGTCACAACACCTACCTCGTGGTATCTTTGCTCCCCCACCTCACCCTGCCCATCCCACCCCCTGCAGCTTACGCAGGGTAACAAAGTTTGGCTTAATTAAACTGAAATTATTTTGCACTTTTCACATACTAAGATGCAAGCACAGCTAGGATTGTGACCCAGAAGTCATATGGAGACCCTCAGTTCCTCATAATTTGATTATGCTACTTAACCAAGAGTACCAGCTCTTCCCACCATAAGTTACCATCAGCTCTCCTAAAACCAGAGAAGCTACTTATACCCTAAAGACAGGAAACGGGTTATCTGAACTCAGAGAAGCTCTACAATAACTTTGAAGAACTTTTCATGCATCTCAGCAAATCTGAGGGTTTGGAGAAAAATCTCTTCTCAAATCAATGGAAATTAAAAATCTGATTGGCCAATAACTTAAACTTGAAAGATCATAAAGAGATAAAAATTATTTTCCAGTCATAAAGTTCTTGTTTTCTCAAATAGACAAGAAGAACAGATGATGTAGAATGACAAGAAAGTATTCAGGATTTAATCTGACCACAGGATTTATTTGCACCACAACAGTAAGGTGATCAATAGTCAGATCAACTCAGGGTAACTTCAGTAGAAAAACTTTCCCCTTTGTAGAAATCAAACAGGCTAGGAATTATCATGGATCTGTGATAATGCAAGACTGTGGGGGTTTTTCCTGTTTTAAAATAATATTTAATGAACTCTATATTACTTTTTTGTTGTTTGGTTTGAGGTTTTTTTTTGGGGGGGGGGGGGGTTGGTTGATGTTTTTTTATTTGGTTGGTTGCTTTTTTTAGTGTGACACAAGTGGTAAAGAATGGACTTTCTTTTGGTGTTTTAGCAACTAAAATGATGGCAAGTCCAATTATAATTTCTTCTCACAGCTATACTCAGGAAAGGTGCTCTTGCTATTCTTATCCCCAACACATTTATTTCTTCTTGCTCATCCCAAATATTTTTGGGCCTTTTAGAGATCAACAAAAGTAGAATACTTGTGTTAAGATGCTACTTGAGATTGACAATCACAAAGAAGAGACTTGCAACTGCTCACTCTACAAAAGGCAGTAAAGCTTGTCCTCCTCTGCAGTTCTACTGTAAAATTGCTTATAAAGCAAGTCACCTTGGTTTAGGACAAAAGAGATAGAGAAGAGGTTTGTTTTTTTTTTTTTTTTCAAAACAATGGTTAGCAGTCATAGGTAGGACCTGCAATATATGGTTAATTCAAAAGAGTTCAAAGAATATCTCGTCAAAACTCAAATGCTTTATGAACAGCAAAAAATAGCTACAGAAGACAAATGCACATCAGAAATAGATAACTGAATCAATAGTACAGATCTTCTCTCTAGAAAAGATCAGTATAATTTAATGCAGGGGGAAAAAAGACAAAACCTGCATAAGAAAACTAGGTGAGGCTGTAGGTATCAGTACTAGGACTTCATTGCCAGCTGTCAGATTTAAGAACAGCAACTTGTCCAGAAAAAACAGAAAAAGTTATATTTGAGGTTTCCTCTCCTGGTTTGAGTTCTCTTCTAATGCCTGGGAAAACTGCACTTTTATAAGACCCTAGTGTCTGAATTTGTGAAAATATTTACTTTACGGCCAGCTATGGTATGTGGCTTTCAAGGCCTCAGTGTTTTTCAAGTTAACTAGGTGCAGGGATGAGGAGGACTGTGACCCAGGCACTTGACCCAAGCTGGCCAACAGGGTTATTTCATACCACAAATGTCATATCCAATATAAATTAGAAAGTTTGCAGAGGAGATATCTCTCTCCTACGATGGCTGTGATCTTGAGAACTTCTTGCCCCGGTGCTGGACCCCTGAGATCTTCCCTTCCTCCCAAAGCAATGTCCAACATTTGTTGTCCACTGCCGGGAGTGGACAACAGCTTCCGGCTGGTCAAGCTTAATCCTTGTATATTTTATATTGGTATCAATATTGGTTCTTTAGTATTGTTAATGTTAATTACCTAGTCTTATTCTATTAAATATGTTTATTTTTCAGTCCTCAGGGTTCCTTGTTTTTCCCCAATTCCCCTTCCCGGGGGAGGAGTCATCATTGGGTGATAGAAGGATTGTCTGAACAACAATAAATTGTTGTGGGTTTCTCAAACCATAACACTTCCCTCCCCAAGGGGCAGGAAAGACACAAATACAAAGATGTTCCCCTGAAGTGTGAGAAAGGACTACTGCCTACTGTAAAACGTGGCAGAGCTGCTGCTTTGCTTCCTTCTCCTTCAAGTACATGAAATCAAGGTCTTTTCCAGGACTGACAATTAATACTGATGAAGAAACTTCACAGCAGAGTGGTTGTTGGTCTTGCTGTCCTAGCCAGCAGGAGGCATGATCAACCTTAACTGTTTGCAATAGGCTTTTCTATGCAACTCTGCAAAGTGGGGTAGATTTCTTCTCCACCTCAGTTCCAGCCCTGTTTCTGTAATACCACGTGTTGTTTGTCAGGTTAGGACTTTTTTTCACGGCTAGGGAATTTGCAGAGGCTATTTATGCTGTATTTACCTCAGCAATATCATATTCGATTAAGAACATAGTAATTGAATTGGCCTCTGTAGAATCAATTCAAGAAAGTTTTTAATGATGTTCTTAAATCCATCCATTAGAACAACACTGAATCAGGTACTTAGCCTTAACTGTGAAAGATATTTTCCAAAAATCGCAGCTTTATTAGTAGAACAATTCACTGTTTGTTCTCTTGCTCTGGAAGGAACATTCATGGGAGTTTCCACTGAGTGCTTGTCCAGTGATGCCAAGGCATGAACGAGAGACATCGTCCATAAAGCCTCAAGCTAGTAGTAAGCAAGATGCTCCAGATCTAGAAGCAGTGCTGCACAGTGGTGTCTGCACTGTAAGTCATTGGCATCTCATTTTCTCTGAAAAGGAAAGAGATTGTAGACATGGAAAAGGAGAAACTATTTATACTAGATATCCAGCACTCAATTAACAGATGTTTTTAATCTGGATTTCTTTCCCTCTTCTCTCTTCCCCAACCTCCGTAAAAAAAAAAAAAAAAAAAAAAAAAAGCCAACCCTCACCAACCCAAAACCAAAAAAAAAAAGCTGCAAGCCATATATGTGACAATATGGCATATTTTTCACCACATAAGCAAAGCATTGCCATTTAGACTGACAAGCTTCATTAACAGACAGGGCTCATTAGCCTTGGAAGGTCAGTTGTATTTTGTTATATCCCCTCTGAGGGCTGTCACGCTGCTCCAAGCTAGAAGTTCAGTTACTCCCAGCAGTAGTAGGACTCCTAGCAGGACACTGCACTATGTGGGCACATAACAAAAGTCCTGAATGCAGAGATTAAATTACTGCTTTTGCAGGGAGCTTACAGCAAGACCTTTCCTTGATAGTAGCTCTAGAATAATTTTCACAACATATTATTAGTTATATAAGTGGAAGACATCACTAATTTCCTCCCCCCTCCAATAAATAACATTAAGAAAAGCAAATGGGTTTTGAAGAGCCATGCCACCTAAACTCCATGAGTATATCAGTGCATGTTTTCTTTTCTTAGAAGAGGCAAAACTGAAGTGTTACATTTAGAAAGGAAACAAATCTCTAAAATCAACCCAATAAACAGATCTTCTTGAGGCCTCTCAAATCTTTCCTGAAATCCTTCATCTGCATTTTAAAAAAATAATAAAATAAGGTAGTGTACCCTCAAGCCAAATATTTTTACATAGACATCAGGGATATCTCAAAGCACAGGATTTTCCAAAGCACTTGTTCCAGATCTGCATGCAAATTCCTAGCTGCTGCGTATCATCCTGGCTGAATTCCTGCACTGGACATCCATTTGGAATCAACCCCTATCTCTTCCTTAAACAAGGGGCCAGATCTGCACAGTGTAGTCCAGTTGTTATCTGATCGTTTTTTTCCTCAGATTCCAAGGGACAACATTGCAAAATTGGTATCCAAAATCCCACTGAAAATATTACTGATTTTTCTGGCCAAGTGGTTGGGCCAGTGCACTAGAAGCTTCAGAGCTTCCCAAAAGAAATTAGAGCTTCTGCAGCCCCTGATCCACATTGGCTGTATATACAGCAGCCATCAGCTTAAAGAGGAAGCAGATAAGAGAACACTTGTAGCCACAAAACCAAGTGCCTGCATTAAAGCATTAGGTAATAAAGCCTTTTGAAGCTGCTGGAGTCCCAGCACCTGGAATTTTATACATAAATGCACACCAATTACCACAGAAGCACACCTCTACTCTGCTTCCTGCTCTCTACAATGAAAAGCTCTCTACTTATGCCAGACTCCACAGACAACATACCTTTTTACACTAATGTGAGGCCAATAATCAGGAAGGGAAACATTTCTCCTGTTTGTGAGGGGTCTCTAGTGCTTTCCCAATGCCTTCCAATGTTCAGGACACCACCACGGGCTCTGCACTGGCAGCAGGCACTGCCCTGCAGTCAGGGATAGCATACACAGCAATGGAAACTCTCTGAATCCCCCCTCGTGCATTTCTGTGCAATAAACAAGTGAGCGAGCTAAAGGAACCTCAGAGGGTTTTTTGACAGGAAAACACACTTTTTGAATTATGTTGTTTCACTAGATTGTAATAAGAAGTCTTTACAAATACTTCCACCTGTCACCTGGGCTTTAATAAAACCTGAAAAGGTTTCTCAAGCCAAGGTCTCCTAGTCAGGATGCAATAGCCTGGCTCGATCTTGGAAACTGGACCTCCAGTCCAACATGCTGGGACCTTGAACACCTTGCAGCACAATCGGTCACAGTTGCAAAAGGCTGTAAACACACAAGTCTGCTCAAAACACGTGCCTAACAACCTAACTTCTGTACCTTTAGACAAATCAAAGGTAATTCCTACTAAATTCTAGATAGCAATTTTTCACAATATGGTATTTTCTCCTCCCCTCAAGAAACTCTGAGTCTTCCCGTGGTTTACTTTGTGCATAAGTGTCAGATCTGATCCACCTACACAGAGCTGTGAATCCTGGACTTTTTCCTACTTACCGTAATACAGAAGTCAGGTATTAAAGTATCAATCCCATTCTTTCCCTACCATAAAAGAAAAAAATAACAGAATTCCAATTCAAAAGCTGCTAGGTACTTCTTCCTATCTCCCTCTAAGACTCCTATACTATACCTTTACAGGAGCCCTACACAAAACACTAAAACAAGCAAATTTCAGATCAGTATAATAGCGAACTTGAATCAATAAAGCATTCTCATTTTCACAGATCTAACCAAGTTTACATCAGCCAAGGACCCATCACTTGGAAACCATGTCTCCACACCAAAGAAAAAGAGACCAACAAGGATATTCCTCTGGATAATGCTGGCCACTACCTATACAAAGGAATCCCCCCACCCCTCTTCCCCCAGGATCAAGTCATTTCACAATGCTCTCACGTTCTTCTCTACACTATATAAGACTGTGTTTCTCCAGCAGAATCAGCTCCCTCACCTACAACTGTAGAGTCACAGCCATACAGTAGTCATAAAGAAGTCATCATCAAAACATGAACTGCAAATCCATACTGTTCTACTTCAATACGTGGATTTGTTTGCCTGTTTAAAAAAAAAATGTGCTTAGGAAGAGCAATGAGAAACATCTTTGTTATCTTGTTATCATAATCTACTTCTTGCTCCTCAGCTGCCACAAATCAACATTACTCCACTAACTTGCATTTGACCTGCTTTGACTTATACCACCTGTAGATCTCACTCTGGGTGCTGAATGTAAAGTAAACTCATGTCTAGAGGCCAAATCAGCTGGATTATATCAGCATGTTCCCTTCTTTGAAGTGCATGAAGCACATGGATTCACAGCAGCTATAGATCTAGTCTTGAATTGTTTGTTTGAGTTTTCAACTTTGGCAAACCTACTATGTATAAAGTGGTCAATTTGGCAAGGATGTAGTTTATAAAGCTACATATTTGACTGCATGTGAGTCTCTGATATTATGCTCTGTGGTACGTATACATAAATATGATATAAGCAAATTTCTGTTGATAGTCTGTCAAAACATTTTTCTGTATAATGGCCAACGTGGTGAAAGAAATCATACAAACGCCAGTGTTTGTTCCTAGAGTTTAGATTCAGAATTCACTATCCCGTTTCTGCTGGGATTTCTTTCAAGGCACTTAGCATGCACTTAGCATTCGTGGAATGGACCCAAAAGATGCACATTTTGTTGCTGTAAACCAGTCAATGTTTGCTTAGCTAGAGCCAAGTTTACTGACACACTTTCAGCTTAGAGGGTCTGTTTTATTTATTAAAGCCAAAATTGTCAAGCTTGGCAGCCTAAAATCAAGTACCAAAATCTATATTTAAGCATTTATATAAGTGGCCTACTTTTCACAGGCAGCAAAGACCTGTAAACTTCAAAAAAAGTCAGTACCCAGCACCTCTGAAAATCTCAGAAAACCTCTGAAAAATTACTAAGCTGTACAGACATGCAATTACCAACATTTGAAGGAAATGTCTTAATTTATATGGCTTAGGTATATAAAGTGACACGGTGTGCCCTGTGAAAAACACTTTGAATACCCCTTTTGAGAATTGTAATTCCTTCTGCTAGTCTTCTCACAAAAGCAATAACCTTCTAATTAAATGTATCATTGATTCCTTTCATCTAGATTGAATACAATCTAACTAGCGAATTGACTAATAATGTGTTGAAAAGACCCTGGTGTTTTGACTCAGTTTCTTCTCATTTAAACATTGTCTCTGTGGTGGTTGCCCAGAGCTGGTTGCATGTCTGAACCGATCATCTTCATTTGATTTGTACAATAACACATTTATTGCAGTGCTGAGATCTGCTTAAGGTATATTGATTACCAAATGGCCTTCCTTAGTTCCTATTTCCCATACTACCAAAGCATCTAGTCAAAATCTTTAATGGTGAGCAGAAATGTCTTTTAGAAAAGATTTCATTTATTATCAGTCTAGAACTGAGATAAAGGATGCTGTTTCTAGGATCAGAGCTTCAATATACTTGCTGCTGCTCCACTCATCACTAAGTCCCTGGTCACAAAAAAAAAATCCCCTCCTCTCACTAGTCCTAACACATCCCTAATCAATTTAATTGCAATACTGTTGTTTGCAGGAAACGGAAGTGGTTCAGCAGGACTTGCCCTGATGGTGTTCCAAAGATGCTCTACCAATGCAGTGAGGATCTCATAAATTCATTGTGGGGATGAACATCTGGGCTGCTGAAATGAGATAATCAGGCAATAGCAAGGCCTCTATCTAAAAAAGCACTAGTTTTCTGTTGCGCTTTGGACAGATTGTGGTCTTCAGAGCATGAGCAATGTTATCTTGGGTTCGCAATTCTGCAACTAGAACTAACAAAGATGTCACAGCTAAAGTGACCTAATTAAGGTTTCTTTCCTCTTCTTCCAATACTGTAAACAAATATGCTAGCATGTAGCATCCACTCTAAAGTATGAAGTGTGAGGAACTACACAAAAGATGGTATCTACCATCTTCTTGGCATAAGTCTGCAGGAAGAATTATTCTGAAGATATCTTCTATATTCGAGAGTACATCTACTGTCTCCTTGGCAATGAACCCTTGAGATATGTAGATGTATATATATGATCCTGTTTTATTATTAAGGTCTCTGAGAATTCTCAACAGGAAACACATGTATTATATGCTTTATTACACATGTATTATATGTTTTATTATACTGTACTGATTATTTGACGTAAACGCGAAACAACAAGGGTTTGTCTCTGCAAAATGTGATAGACGGAACTTCCCCACAATACCTGAATTGTGCCCTCCTTTCACATGTAAAATTTTGCTGCATTTCAAATCATACAGACAGCATCATCTTGAATTGTAAAAGGAACTAAAACCTGATTTTCTTTTTCTTACCATGAATTGATTGCATTTTTATGAGTTTAAGCAAAGAGGGGAAGCAATAATGTTTGGCTGTTGATTCTATTAACTGTATGGTACTCCATAATGGAAAATATTTGCAAATTATGAAGCACAAAATATAAAATATTGTAAATACCAGCTGCTTCAAGAAGCAGCTAAAATGCAGAGAATGCATGGACTATTGCATACTTACCACAGTAAAGAAGAACTTATGACTGACTTAATAATACATACAGTATACACCTCCAAAAAGCTTACCTTACGGAAAAAGATGTGTTCTGCAGGAACACCACTAAGTTCCATCCAATTGTACTGAGCTGAGTATCTGTACATGGATGTAATTAAAAGCCCTTGTCTTATGCCATCATTATTGCACTATTTTTGAAGCCCTCTCCTTTTATTGAAAGAGTGTGTTTCAAATTACAATAATTTTATTAAGTTATAATTTAAGTGTCTGCCTCAGTTTGTACATAGACTGACAGGAAAATAGGGATGAAATCCATTGGCAGAGAAGTATGGAAGGAGCTTATTTAAGGACCTCCCAAAGCCATTCAGTTTTATGAGTAAAGGGTATCAACTCCTACAAATTCTTAGATACTCATTTCCCAAAAGCCAGGCCAAGATCTGGACACACACAAATAATAATAGGAATTAAAGAGGAAAAATGGCTAATAGCTCTATTTTAGCCTCAGCATCTTCCTGGGAATACAGAAGTGCAACCAGTTTTCCTACTAACCAAGCAGAGGAAATAGCAGTAGGATCTTAGGTCATTCAGATAGGGAGAAAATGGTACAGTATGGAAAATGCAGAGAATCACAGATTTTGCTCATATTCTATCAGAGAAAGATTGGAATTTTTAATATTTGCAAGTACTTTGAATAGGAAGTTTCATAACTAATTATTCATACTTCAAGCACTTCCCTTGGAAGACTAAACAACTTAATATAGTTAAATTAATACAGTACTTCTCAACCAGAAAGTGACAGTCTGTAAGTCCAGTCAGCCATCGAGGCAGAAAGTGCCACCTTCCACTCACAGCTAGGATTGATTAATTAAAAGGAATAAAAAGGAATAAAAATTTTCTTAATTAACTGAAATTAATATGGAGTAAAATACTTGAGAGAACCTGGTACAATTCACACTGCATTGAGATAAGTGACCTTTTTAGTGCACTTGGTGCCTGACCAAAGTCCAGTGAAGTCAGAACCTTTCTACTGACTTAAATGGCATTATCCTCTTTTATCTGCCACTAGACTTAAGAACTGCACTGACCTAATCGAGCTCAAAATTGGGTTCATAAGTGCAAACTTTCCTCAATCATTTTAATTATTTTTCCTCTGCTGTATCCATTGTGTCACATAAAAAATGTACTAAGACTACTTTGGCATGAATTGCATCAGGGATACAATGAATAAAACAGGACGCCTGTGTTGTAGAACTGTGGCACTTTAAAAATAAAACAACAACACACATTTCTTTGCTTCTTAGACTGTACAACAAGATTCCCATATTTCCAAATGATTTCATAGTTTCACCATAACCTCAGCAATTATTCATATAATAGAATGATTGAAAAGGTAGACAGTTTTGTTCAACCAATGTCTCAATTTTTCAAGTTTCTCATGTATTTCCTGGCAAAATCACACCGTAATGGAAGAATAAAAGCCATATTTTATTTGCCTTAATGACATAAATGTTCTCAGTTGGAAAGTATAGGTACTTTTTAATGATAATATAACAATAAAATTAGACATATGTCACTTTTTCTGTTGCAATTGCTAACAGGTCATATCTGCACCTATTGTTTGAGACACAATACACCTTTGGTTTTGACAGTATTCAGCTAGCACTTATGAAAAGATGATAGCATCAAAAAATCTCCTGGATAGGTGACAAAGCTGATTGCATGGATAATTCCACTAAAAAATAACTACCTATCTGTTGGAGAGGATTTTTTTTGCTATTTGTTGAGCCCTTAAGATTTTAGCAGAGCTATAGTCATTTTTAGATACCTTCAAGTACCTACACAGCAGGTTATATTAATAGGCAGCAATTTAATAATTCAAATTCATCTTCAACAAGAAAGAGATGTTCATGCATACAGAATTATCTTGCATTCATGCATATAATTACAATAGACACCATGTAAGTTCTGGTGTCCATCTGCCTTTCTGATAGCACTTGATGACCTACTCAAGCTGCGAAGTTTTTCTACTGGAAAGTCTAATCTTATTCACTAGGTCTTCACTCATTCTACTTCCTTACTGTCTATGGGAAATCCACTGATACAATTTACTATAATTAGGTAGAGCTATTTCCCCAAAAGATTGCTATATGAGCTAGAAGAAAGCTGAAGACAGTAAAATCCAGCCAAGGTCAAAGAAGTTATTGTCCACTTGACAACTGCATCTACCGCTAAAAATACCACATATTACCACTATGCCACTACTGAACAGCCTTATCAGACTTGATGAAGAGGTCTAACTCATGAAGTCTGACAAGAATAAACCCATTGGAAACTCTTCTTATAGCTACAGTTATGAGAAAAAGCTTTGGACAAAGAAATTGCCTCAAAAAGCTTCTTAAAGTGCCATAAAAGGCAAAAACACAGGCTGGAGAGATGGCCATTAAAACGTTCGTGGATTATGTTGAACAAAATATTCTTAGTCTGGGAGGAACAGAAAGTAAAAGCAGGTACCTCTAGTGAATGCATTGTCAATGGATACAAAAAACTGAAGAGAATGCCTTGTTAAAATTGCAGGAGGTGGAGGCCATCACTTCATCTCCCTCTTAATGGAAATGCCTTATAAATAGGCCTTTCTTTCAAACAGACTTTCCTCATTAATTGAGTAAATAATCCATGTACTTTTTAATCCACCTTTTTGCTCACAGAGTGCTGAGCACATTCTCCAAGTTCAATGCATAACAAATTATGGTAGCCTCAAGATAAGCAATTGCAATTACTTTATCAGTGTGGTATTAGAAAGAATCAGAATAATTCACACACAGAATGTGTTATACAGTTTTTTGCAGTGACATATTTATATTTTAAAGACATAAAACTATAATCTAATAGATTATTAGTTCAATCACCTTTTCTTCCTCTGTCTCTAATCCCACATACACTCATCAAAATATACATCTTAGAACATGGCAATTGCCCTTGGAAAGTCATAATTTATAAACTAATTGTCTTTTGCATAGTGGGAGCTAAAAAAATATTTTAATTTCTGTCTTTTAAAATCTATTTTTTCTCTGGAGAATGGTGGTGTAGTGTATAAAGAAATCTTTCATAACACTGAGATAGTTATGAACTCCATTTGGTATTAAAAGACCTAGTAGTCATGTCTTAGAAGAGATGTGCTGAATAGTTGTGGCATATCCCTGACAAATCATATTTTTATCCAGTTCAGTCTGAAGGAAAAGCAGACAAAGTAGATCATTAAATTCTTTCTCTTAGACAAAAGACTGTATGAAATATCAGCTGCCAAGGTCAAACAAGTTCTTTCTTCACATAACGTCAATAGCCCAATCTTTAAAAAGTCACAGTAGAAGAGGGCCCTACACTCGCTACAAAAGCACATAGGTGTCTGATCTAATAGGCATTGATGCTGTAAAAGTCAGAATGCTCTTTTATGACTTCCTAAACATATATTTCCACCCTGATTTAACTCATTCTCAGCTGTGGTTTTTGGGGCAGTTTGTTTTATGTTATAACCTACTGAGGTAAATTGTTATTCTGGATATCTTGTTAAATTCTAGATTCCAGACACTACGCCCATGTATACAAAAAAAGCCTTCATAGACTACTTACAAAACAGATATTCTTTGTGTTCTCTTAAACATTCAGTGTCTGTGGGGAAATAGCTTTTGGTCATTTCTTAAACTTGAAGATATTCACATTTTCAAGTATATTAGTAGATATACGATAGATAAATGTAAAAGGCTTTGAAATAATAGAACATGATAAACTTCACCTCCTGCCTAGTAAAAGTAATTTTTTTAACAGTTTTCAGGAACATATATATTTATGCCAACACTGTTGAAATAGCCCTTCACACTATACTGAGTATTGTATATATACAAGTATATATATACAAGTATATATACAATATACTTCACACTCTGACAAACTACTTAGTTTGGTCATGGTATGGAAACATGGTATGGAAACACACTATATCTTGTGTGTACAGTGTACAGTGATATTCCTATATAGATTAAATAAAAAGAGCCACAGCAGATATTTATAAAGCTTTTCACTTTTCAGTAAAACCAATTCAACACTAGGGCAGTCATTACCCACTTTGGGAACTGACAGCACAAACATATCTGTAAATACTGATAGATACAGAACAAGAGAGACATGGACATACTGGACAGAGTCCAACAAAGGCCCATGAAGGTGATGAAGGGATTGCAGCATCCTCTTATGAGGACAGGTTGAGAGAGCTGGGACTGTTCAGCCTAGAGAAGAGAACAGGGGTATTTTATCAATGTGTATAGGTACCTAAAAGGTGTAAATACGATGGAACCAGGCTCTTTTCAGTTGTACTGTGACAGCAGAAGAGGTAATGGGCACAAACCAAAACACAGGGGGCTCAATCTGAATACACCGTGAGGTTGACCAAGCACTGGCACAGGTTGTCCAGGGAGGTTGTACAGTGTCCATCCTTGGAGAAATTCAGAAGCTGTCTGGACACGGGCCTGGGCAGCCTGCTCTAGGCAGCCTCCCTTGAGCAGGGGTGTTGGCCCAGATGATCTCCAGAAGTCCCTGCCAACCTCAACCATTCTGAATAGCTGAGTAATACAAGTTATCCTCACTAACAAGTGCCTTCACATCTCACTTGCACTTTTTCTCTGAAACTATCTAAATAGAGAAGGTTGAGAGAAGAGTTATCCCGTAAAATGTCACTCCTGCTACTGCATTACTTTCTATGCTGATTTGTACTGGTTCTTTTTTTTAAAAACATATCTGATTATCTTTCCAAAGCACCACACAACATAGCAAAATGAAGCAGACAGAGGTTCTCGGCGTTACTCATCCATAACCTGTGTCCCGGTTTGAGGTGACATTCATGTATTGGAAGAAGGAAGTAAAAAACATAGAGACTAATATCTTCACAGTCAAAACAATCTATTGTATTTTCTTTTCCCCAGAGAAGGAATAATAAAAAAGCAAGCTGCAAAATGGTTGGTTTTACCTCAAACCAGGAATGAATTAGCAGGTCTAATTCATTCTGTGTCCTTTCAGTTAATACTGCTCCTTTTGTTCTGAAGGCCCCCACAAAACAGCAAGAAAGGAACATAACTGGTGGAGTAATTCCATACCTAGTCTATATCCCCTCAGAACAATGAAATTACAAGAATGCTATATTTTGCATCACATCTTTATAATAACCAGCAAATGTGTAACAAACCTTGTGAAATCAGCTTAAATGTTGCACTGATGATGCTCCAATGCAGGACATTTCATTTTATACCCAATAACTGTTAGGGCTGGAGAGGGGGAGCGGTTTGATTATTTTGTTTTTCTAGATTTCTACAGCTAACACCAGTTAACAGACCTGTCCACAAAAAAATAAAATATGCAAAGCATTAAAGCAGTATCACCCTTCCCAGGATACAAAGGTGCAATTTGGAATGAAAAAAAAAAAATAGTCCCCTACAATTTCTTGAGTCCCTTCTGAAATTATTATCAGTAACTTTAAGCTGTTTATTAGTGTCAGTGTCAGGTTCCAAATCTGTGAAGGCAGACATATCGATCACATATAGCAATGATGACAGTAGCTGCAAATCAGGGGAAAGTGCGTTAACTGCCAAGGCCTCCCACACATGGAAAAATATTTAACAAAGACAGCTGATTAACTCATTCTCACACAGTCATTTATACTCCACTGCTGACTGCATTTCAAGAGAAATTTCCATTTCTATAATAAGCATACTATAGGACTTGCTAATAGGAACAGTTCACAGTCTTTTTGCAACACTACCATATTAAACACAAAAGGGAAGGAAGAAGTTCTGCAGAACATTCCAAGATGCCTTAGAAAATCCCTATCAATCGTCAAGAGCAACTTTCAGAGTTATCCAAAACATGGGTAAGCCTTGGCTGCAGAGACCTTAGTATGACCATTCCCATAAGTCATCACACTCTACACTTTGTTCCCCAACTGTTTCTTTTACCACATTTACCTTCTGCGTGAATATCCTAATTCATAGTGTGGGATCCCTCCCCCTGCCCTTTTGCAGCTTGCTTTTTTATTATTCCTTCTCTGGGGAAAGAAAATACAATAGATTGTTTGGACTGTGAAGATATTAGTCTCTATGTTTTTTACTTCCTTCTTCCAATACATGAATGTCTGTGCAGGGATTTCTGTGGGTTTATTTTATTAGTCATGCATGATATTTATATCGTTCTATGGCTCTTCCTGTGGTTTTCATACACTACAGTTTGAAGTATTCAGAAAAATAGATGAACAGTTGGGAAAAAGTATGCAATTTTCTGTCCAGTCTTTCTGTTTGAACAGTGCCTGCTTTTTTTTCCTGGCAAATGAGCTGGTTAATTTTTTGCAGACTGTGTTCCAGAAGCAGCTCTTGATGAAGAGCCCTTGTGTCAGATCTAGGAAGTCCTAATAAATCAACATCTGAAAATGATAGCATGCTGAAGTGTGGCATGCATGGGCCTTTACAAAACTGCATGCAAAAGAATAATTTTGCTGTCAGCTGTAACTCTCCCCTACCCCAGTCTCAACCAGTTTGAGTGCTCTTGACTGGTACTCTTTTTCGCTATTAAATAATATCATCACAAATTTTCCTTCACTTCATCACTGTTAAATCACTCATGGAAACAGTATGAGTACCTTGGATATCACTTGCCATCAACAATATCAAACAACTGAAAAGCTACTTTACATCTGAGCTGCCCCAAAGAGATTCCCCAGAGGACAACAGCAGTCTTAGAAGAAATTGAACATGCTGCACAAAATCTCCCCTATGTTGTTTAAACTTTCTGTTGCTGCAAGCCGCATCAGTAGGTTATTGACAAGAGTGTGTGTTTTCACACAAGGTTATCAGAGAAGCTAATGCTTATACTGTGAACACAGACATTGCCTATAACTGAATTCCAAGGAAGGAGAAAATTTCTATATAGCCCATTTGAAGATTTATGTTAAGGTACAGCAAAAAGTAATGAAGACACGAAAAAAATGGTGATCAATTCAGAATGCAAAGTTTAGGGCCAGAGCAGATGATCAAGTCATATGCTATGACCACCCTTATGTCCCAAGATTTTATATTTTGCTTAGAAGTCATACAATAAAATTAAAATTTGTGCTTATTTCCTACAAAAATATCCTAAGTTAAACTGAAGAGAGTACATGAAGAAATCACTATTCCTTTCATTTTTTTTTCCCAGTGCTTAATCATCTTCTCTGTAAAAATACTGTGGCTTAATTCCACTGTGAATTTGCATGGCATTAAATAGTAGCCAGGTACTTGTGAATCCCTTCGTCAGTGAATAAAGAAAGAATTAAAGAGTCAGCAGTACTTTCTTCCATTTGAAATGTTTAAGTGCTGCAGTCATATTGCTTCAGCCTTGTTTACTGCAACAAGAGGTGAGGCAAACCTCAAAGTGATTTGGCAGTCCTTTTGTTTTTGGAAGAGCTGAACCAGGGTGATGGGGCTACAGATTTATTTCACATGGATAAGCTGTTAACATGAAAGTCAAACTCAGTAAAGATAAATGGAAGACTAGGCATGGAGAGAAGAAAGAAGAAAACAAGGATAATGAAAACTGAATGGATGAATAGCAGCAGATGAAAACAAGGAAGCAGGATGAAAAACATGCTGTGCTGCTTAAAAAATTATATTGAATTTCCAAGTTCTTTATTTCAGATTGAGAAGAATAGTTTGACTTGGAGAGAAAAAAAACCACTTTCTAAATTTGTACCTCATTTCCTTGTTACACCAGAATTCCCTTCAAGGAAGCACACAGTCTGCATTAGAAACTACTATCATTGATTCAAATGGGCGTTACAAGCAATGGATTATAAGCACCTCACTAATAACAATTACTAGTTTCTGAAGCTCTAGACAGATTCCTTATTTATTATGATAGTAGTTAAACATTTCTCTCTTAGCCTTCTTCAGCCCTTGTTGCCAGACACAAGAGAAACAGTCTTCAAAGACAACAGTCCTCTGAATGAGGCAGGCTCCATGTCCTGTGGATACGCACCTGAGCAGCATCAACAACATAGTCAGTGTGGGTGATATAAAAAGTGCATGAAAGTACTAGACTGGTTCTTCTTCTGAACTATTCTATTTTTGAAATCTAATCTGATTTACATGCACAACTGGATTGTGAGAAAAGCACATTGTGAGGCATAGGTCTAGCCAGAGCATCTATAGGAAGCAACCTTAAGGACTACCTCAGCTGTGAGTTCAAAAGCTTACACAGAAGATTCTTTTACAGGAAGATTCTTGAAAAAATTTTTACAGCATTAGATTCACTCTGGCTTTCTACAATGCAACTGCTTAGATGGTTATAGCCAATTACACCCTTAATTTCCTACACCTTGAATTAGCCAGAACAATTCTAGTGCAGAAATCATGCAGATTCACTAGTGAATTTATATACATAAACTAGTCTCAACTATGCCTAAACAGGCTTTATTTATTACTTTGACCAGAGATAACAAATATATGAATTAGGTTTTATCTGTGCAAATATAGGACTATGCATGTATATGAGTGGACATGTCTTAAGGTAATTGAAGGGAAATAGCCAAAATTGTGCCTGGGGTACAATATTTATTAGCATGCATGAAGACAGGTATATTTGTTTACATGTTTTTTCCACACGTGGTTGAATATCAAATGATACACCTTAACCCTGAAGATTCAGTGGTAGTATGAAATGTATCTCAGATTGAATATTTAGTTCATATAAATACAAAAATGAAGCAAGAAGAAAAAGGAGGAAAGAAGTCAGCATTTCCAGGCAAGGAAACACAGCTGTTTCTGGACTTGATAAGCCATTTTGAAAAATAAACATTCTTGAAATGCAAGAGAAGCAAAAACCTGAGGGAGATCAGCAAAATGCATGCAGTAAAAATATTCACTCTTGGTGCAATACTGAGTTTACTAACATATCTAAAATCAGGTGGGCCATCTGGAGGCATTTATTTTCTGAACAGCATAAAACAAGTCTGTATATAAAAAGGTAACTTTTCCAGCCATGTCTGCAGTCATTTGCATTTATTTTGAGGGGCACGAAGAAGCCTGAGGGTATATTTCCTTATACTTCTGTGCGGAAAGAGCACTTAAAGGAAATGAAGCCCCTGAGTCTCATTCAATAGCAACTCCTTAGTCCCTCTAAAATAACCAGTCCGGTAATCCTGATGGTTGAAGAATGCATTCTCCTCTGCAGGCTGTTGTTGTCATCTCTTCAGTTATTATTGATTGTATTCATTCTCACCCTGAAACCACCCTCAAAAGGAAATTTGATAAACATGTTGAAATGCAAGTTTTGCAGCTGATTCCTGAGGAATTTGGTTTTAAATTTGTATTTTAAAGTGCTAAATACCATACAAAACTTACCTACCATCATTCGATACCTAATATCTTGGAAGACTTCTTAAAGTCTACCTCATAGACATCTATTTAACATTAGTCTAAAGTGAATGCTAGTTAAACACTGAGAAACTTGGCCCTTCATCCTTACATTACATTTTCTAGAGTATGAAGGTTGTCTCAGAGAACACTTCATTAAAATAAATCTTATATTTTGCCACTATCTTGTCATTTACCTGATGGTGGGAGTAAAGTGATACCAAATAGCTTACTGAGCTTCGATACATTTGCTCACTGATATTGTCTTAATTTAACTGGCTTACTTTAATTAATTTAATTGGCTTGGTTCTTTTCCTTAGCACCATCTTGTAATTTATCCTTCCCGAGGTGTATTTTTTTCTTTTTTCCTCTGTACCATTTTGATGCATGACGTGAAGCCATCCATCACCAGTCGGAAGCGATGTATCCACTAATGGAAGGCTCACTGCTTCCAGCTCAGCGAGAGCATCACTCATCCTCTTCTGGCTGCCACCGCGCTTCCGCCCTTGGCCATCTCTGCCGGATGTGGCTCCTCCCTGGCCAGAGGCAGCTGTCCAAGGCACCTGGCAGGGCTGCCCCGCTCACCCACCCTGGGCCAGTGTTGTGGTTTTGACCAAACTGACCAACCAGAACGACA
>BJBW01002428.1:34732-116358 GCA_004320125.1 Scolopax mira
GGATGGAATACCCTGTTGGTCAGTTTTGGGTCACCTGTCCTGTCTGCTCCTCCCCACAGGTGGGACCCCTCTATGTGTTTCTGCTTCCGACCCTCCAATGGGGCAAATAACAAATTTGTCTGACCTTGGTTGTTATAGCAATAAGTATAAGCAAGGGCCTCTCTGCATACCATTCCTTGGTATAATCAGGTCTTATCACTGTGAGAGTGAACAGTTTCTGAACAATATGCTGTTAATTTCAGAGTTTAGTTAGTTAGAAGAGGCCCAGTTGGAAAAGTAAAATTACTGAATAGAAAATTAGTTCTGTTTTACCTCAAACCAGGACAGCCAGCTACTTTTCCGTCTCTCCATCCCTTCTCTTTTCTTCTCACCCACTCCCATAATTTATCATCTTTATCTTTTACTTGAAGTTACACCCTCTTCTGTAACTATCTCAGTACTATTGCGTTAGCTACCCAGAAAACTCACCACAAAAATAAATTTGGAATATTTTATAAAGCAGAACACCCCAATATTCCCACATACTATATACTCTGTATATGTTTTATTTTTACTTTATCAGATTAAAAATACAAAATTTTCCTGGTTTTTGTGTTCCCATGCAATCCTCTACAGAACCTGGTTTCAAAAAGTGGCCTTCCATTAATTGCAAACTCAGTTAATGGCAAGTGCAACTGATGGCATATAGACATCTATCTATCTGACTACACTCACAGGAGTCATTTAGTCTGAATGCTCCCCTGTAATCACAAAATCAATAACCACCTTCTTTTAACAAGTTCCTCTGTATGTGGAAGCCCTTTAATAACTTTCTCCATTTCATGTGTCATTTCTCTGTGACTACTCAGGGTTTTTCCAAAAGGAGAGTCTTTCCCAAATGAGATCTGATTTTATCTATTCTAAAATAGTTACACTAGCAAGGTATTTTTTCATCATTCCAGTGGGCTATAATAGTTTTTCCTTTTTTCTGTCAAGAGTCTCAGGACTTGTTCAAACATACTGAAAAGTCCACATAAAACATCAAATGATGGCTCAGTGAGAGTTATTTGGAAAGAAATTTTGCAGAACAGCAGTTCCTCGGGGTTCCATTTTAATGGCATTGTTAGTGCCCATGTTAGATACACTATTCCCACCTTCTACTCTTGGTCACAGAGGATGTTAACTGAAATGTTAATACAGTGATGCTGGCCTCAGAAGTAAACTTCTTAATTCACAATGTTTGATAGCATCCAAAATTAGGTAAGAGGAGTTCACCCATTCTAAATAAATGGCAGCAGAATCAGTGTTATTTTTGGTTGAGAAAGTCAACTACCTTTTAACTTAAACTGACTTTGAAAACTACTTTCTTACTCTTTTCACAGCTATCATTTTTCATGTCATCTCCCTATTGTAAGATGCTCTGAGCGGCTTTTTCTCTCTTTTACTTTTGCAGTGACTGCTCAGTAACTGTAATCTTTCAAATGAAATAGAACTCTTCAATAGTGCTGTATTAGGGGAAATTATAATAGCCTATTGACTGTAGTTTAGTCAATGATCCATTCGTTATTCTGCCTTAAAGGCTTCTGGAGTTTGTAAAAAAATGTATTTGATTATCTCAAAAGTCAATATAGGCACAAATGGGGGACTGCAATGAACCAAACTGCTTAAGATAATTAACATAGTTGTGAAAACACAGTATCAAGCTGTTCATCCCACCCATCACACCTAAGACTGAAATGTTTTCCTAGGCTAATAGTCTGTATGAATAATCAGATATAATACCACGATGAGGCACCTGTTGCTCCAAAGATCCTTAGCCTTAAATGTGAGTGCATATTTTACGTAGCGATGGAACAGGATAATAGCTGTCTAAAGTGCCAGTGTTAACATTTAAAAGGTGAGACATGGTACTTCATATATTTGGTAGGTGAAGCAACTTTGTTATATATTTTACTTTAAATGTCAGGCACCCTAATCAGGAAACAATAAAAGATATAGAATGTATGGAAGTTTGGTATTTATGTGCATCATCCAGTCCCACAGCACACCTCTATTACTTCCCACAGCATATTCTGAACCTGATTTTTCAGTTCAATATAATTCTTTTCCTCAGAATGTAAGAACAAAGAACGGGCACACCAGATGTTGAGTTAAAAATCAAACTAATGGAAAAGTAATAAAGAATCAAGCTACAAAACTTCATTTTCTCCTCAGTTTGGCTTGACAGGAACTCCAGCACCAACACCCCACATGAACTTCTGAGACATCACTTTGGATAAAATCAGACAGACTAGTAGACTTATGTGGGAGGCGGATGGCGGGTTTATTTAGGAATCTCTGGTAGTTGAGGGCTGGCAGAGAAAAGCATGTACAACTAACCTTTCACCTTACCTCAGGAAGAACATCACTCACTCACCAGCAACCTCGCATTTCTGTACCTCCTGCAGTCATATCATTCAGACTAAAACATGCAGAAAACACTTGGCTTTCAGACAAACAATGGGGAAGGCAAACAGAGTGCTCACACACAGCATGGTCCTAAGCATCCCCCATTGAGGCAGATGCTGAAGCCTCCTTTCAAGTTCCTTTCTCTTTAAAAAGCAACACAAAAACAGCAGTCCTGTCCTGCTTCAAAAACTCAGGAATGCATTAGTTCATCCTAAAATAGCTATAACTAATACTCATCTCGCTTAAATGGCATTTCTTTTGTACTTGAAAATATGTCTTTTGGGCATCAAAGCTTTATAAACAGCCATTCACCAATATCCCTGCCTTCCTTTTTCACCCAGAACCAAATTATTTCCTTCCCCCTCCTCCATCCTTCTTTCTGGCCAAAGTAAAGCTCAGTAATCTTTAATGCATTTTCACCCATGCAGGCTACTGCAGCAACATTTCAGAGTATTAATCCCTGGGTTAATTATATTTCCAATATAATTTGGATTGAGTTTTCAAATTTTATTTTTCCCAAGAGAAGGCCTGTATCTCTCAATAAAGTTACATAAATATGAAGCTATATGAAATCTTGTTTAAACATGTTCCACTGCTGTTTCTAAGTATCTCAAACTAAATTAGCATAGAAGAATGTTTCAGTTTCAGGTATTTATCTTCTCTAGCAGCACTGTGTATGGTATAGAATCATAGAATGGTTTGGGTTGGAAGGGACCTTAAAATCATCGAGTTCCAACCCCCCTGCATGGGCAGGGACACCTCCCACTAGAGCAGGTTGCTCAAAGCCTCATCCAGCCTGGCCTCAAACACCTCCAGTGATGGGGCATCCATGACTTCCCTGGGCAACCTGTTCCAGTGCCTCACCACCCTCACTGTAAAGAATTTCTTTCTAGTATCTAATCTAAATCTAATACATAATATAGTATAATATTATATATATTATGTATATTATATATAATCTATATTATATAATATATAATGATATATAGTATAATAATATGTAATATGTAGAGAGAGATAGTATAATAACTCTCTGTTAGCACAACAAGCCAGCATGTTCAGACTTGTTCAGACACTGAATATTATTTACTTTGACCACACATGGAATATTTACTGTTGAAAAACTTGGAGGTTTTTGTTCATCTGTATGCTTAAGAAAGCCATTTCCTACTCAACCATGGAACCTTTTTATGCATCTGCTACATAGTGGCAGCCCAAATCCCGTGGTTTGCAGGAATGCTTTGCCTCCATCCTTTTTAACACCTTACAATACATTTTAAAAGAAAACGGAAGTCCTTTTAATCACTGTTGTGATTTTCCACGCCCCGTTTCCTCCTTTCTAATGGCAAACTTCTTCCAGAAGTTTGTGCAGACATTCTGCACTTTCCCAGAACAAGTTTTTTGAGTACTTTAAAGGTAACAAATCACCATTGATATTTTGGGCCATGTATTTACCACATACTTTTAGCCTGTTTGCACTATGCTTAACAAGACTATTCTGCTCAATACCACCAAATGGAGGTTAAGCTCCAATGAAGGAAAAAAAAAATAAAAATGGAGGCAGCTATTCTGGCTAGGAGACCTGTATTTTTATTTGGGTTTTAACTTCATTTTTTTTCTCCCCATTGGAGTAGTTGGGTGGCTACTCTGGAAACTAATAACTACTAGAGGATTTCTATCCTACAGCAAAGGAATGGCATGCCCAGGTAAAAGAAAAAGACTTGTACCTCAGGAATTCCAGCCTTTGTTCATCTTCCCCCAGAGACTGCTAAGAAAGGTAATAGTGGTGCAGCCCTCTCTCCTCTGGAAAATGGCTGGAAAGCATTAACTTATGTCACATAGTCTAAGCCATAGCCATTAGGTAACACTGACACATTATTATTGTAATTGAGATTCCAGTCTCCGCTGCTAAAACAAAATGCTCTACTAAATCAGAACTGGCTCTGCCAGTAGTGAACAGCACTGGTATCTAAGGAAAGCACAAGTAATGCAGTGGAAAGCAACTGGAAAGATAGCAACCTGAAACACTCTCGTATCATATGCACTACTTTCAATTCAGCTGAATTCCTTTTGATCTTGTACAATGAAAAGGGAAAACCCAAATTATCTTCTTAATTCACAAGTTTCTGCCATTTCCTTTCATTTTGGTTCTTTTGCTTGTTTATAGTGCCAACACTTTCAGTCTATTTTTACACAAAGCTATTTCCATGTGTCTCTGTCACTTTTACCTCCTACATTTAGGTCACTTTTCATAACTCCTGCTAGGAAGAATAACCAGACTTGACCACAACATTCAAAATGAGTGTTTTCTCAAATGAGTATTATGATGTTAGAATATTTTTAGGGTTTTTTTTCCTACCCTATTCACAGTACATCCTGTCTGTTGTTGTTCTGCCCATTACTGTTCGCTCAATAGAGGCTTTTATTGAGCCTTTAGGCAACGCTTAGTAGAACATCAAGGCCTTCCCTTAGTCCATAACACAAAATCTGCAATTCCTCTTACCTAAACCCCTCTTTCTCTCAAAACAAAACCTTTCATCTTTTTCTGAAATTGTTTATAGTACTCAATTCATTAGCATTTAATCCTTCATCTTTCTAGTGTTGCATGAAGATCCTGAAGTTCTCTCTAACTTATCTTCGTAACAATCAGAAATATTTCAATTCATGCATCTACGTTTTCTCTCTCATAACCTAAATTTATCTCCTGTACGATCTCTCTCTTATCTCTGCACTTATTGCATCTTAATCTTAGTTTATAGTCTCTACACTTATTGCGTCTTAGCTCCTTAGCACTTTCCAGAGGTACATTTAAATGACATATAAGACCCAGTACTTTTGCATTCAATGAGTGAAAGGGATCACTGCACGTTGCCATATTGATACTTTTCCTGAATATTGGAATAGGGAAACTGCATCTTCACCTTTCTGGAATAACTTTGCAAGGACTTGAAGAATTGATCAACCTCCTTTCCTTTCTTATGGAATCTAGATTTTCTATACTACTTTTCAGAACAATAACAAAATCATTTGAGAGAAAAATTCCTTAAACAGTAGAGTTACAAATGCTATTCAACTACATGTAAACTAAGACAAAAAAACAGAGCAACACCATGTTCAGTCCCTGTAAAGCTAGTTCTATAAATAATTTTGTCCCTGCTTCTCTTAATCCGTACAAAATGTTTTTGGCTTCTTAAACCTGGATTCATCTTGTGTCATTTTAGCCACTCACTTGAAGAATCTGAATCTGGAAACTCTCTATCATGGAGAAGACAACAGGATAATACCAGAGGGACAGTCCAGAAACTAAGTAGGCTGAATTACCTTCAGACACATCTATCAATCTTCTTCAATTATAGAGGTGCTTAAAGGAACTCAACTCTTAACGCAGACATTACAATTAAATGTCTGAAGTTAATTGTATTTAATGTATTTCCAAATCTGATTTAAATCAGTGAAAAGGCCAAAGGATTCTTCTACTGCTTTTACTGAATGTAAATCATCTCAGTCAACACTTCTCACTTTGCCTGAAGCTGGGGGAGAAGCCTTCTCTCTACTACATTTTGAAAAGACCATATTAAAATAAGAAATATTTCTGGTATTTCCCTTCTAGTGCAAGAACTGTAAAAGTTTGCTAAAATACTTTAATTCATTTTTCTACCCAACTAACACTCTTTCCTCTAGCTACAGCATGCTAAACTCTGAGTTCTATGTACTGGCACCTGAGAAACCGTATCAGTATATCCAGCTACTGTCGTCATCTTTTCAAGTTATTGTAGAATCATAGAATCATTCAGGTTGGAGAAGCCCTTGGGATTATTGAGTCCAACCATAAACCCTACTCTGCAAAGTTCTCCCCTACACCATATCCCCCAACACCACATGTAAATGACTCTTAAACACATTCAGGGATGGTGACTCAATCACCTCCCTGGGCAGCCTATTCCAGTGTCTGACCACTCTTTCTGTGAAGAATTTTTTCCTAATGTCCAGTCTAAACCTACCCTGTTGCAGCTTGAAGCCATTCCCTGAGCCATTCCCTCCTGTTCTAATAGTGCACATTATTCACATAAAGCAGTCTCCCTGGCCCTTTTCCACTTTTGGTCTTGGCAATTGTATTAATTACAAATGCAACATGGAATGCTAGAAACTTTCAAAGAGGGGTAAAAAGGCATTCCCAGGTTATTCCTCTGAAGAATATTTTTCTTGAAATAACTCATGCAGAATATGAAAATGCAATAATTTGATTTGTAGTAGAAATGTTCTTTTTTCTAAGATCCAAAATAAATCACCAAAAGCTTTCAAAGCTGACATTTAATCCATGAATTCAAATAATTTCTAAGATTTATGATCCATTAGAAAGACAGTTTCAATTTCCCATGCCCTTGCAAGATTTTAATGTATAGCTAGCAGAAAATTCATTTACACAGTATGATTCTCATAGCAACAATATCATTTATTGATAAGGATTTTTTATATATAAAAAAAGAAAAAATATAGCTAGTTATGTTCTTTTTTATCTGTTTATCTATAAATAATAAAGGGAAGCTGAATCATCACTTTCATAAACCTGTTGGATAGCAGTTTTTCTAAATAAAGGAATAACTGTAACTCTATGAAATAATAGTTCAAATGGCAGTATAGGACCATAGAATCATAGGATTGTGTAGGTTGGAAGGGACCTTTAAGACCTTCTAGTCCAACCACTAACCTAACTCTGGTAAAATAAATATCACTAAACCATGTCACTAAGCACAGTCTCAACCCATCTTTTAAATACCTCCAGGAAGGTGCCTCAACCCTGAGCAGTCCATTCCAATGCCTAATAAACCTTTCAGTGCAAAAATTTTTCCTAATATCCAATCTGAAGCTCCCCTGGTGCAACTTGAGGCCAATTCCTCTTGTCCTATTGCCTGTGACTTGTGAGACCAACCTCCGCCTCTCTACAACTTCCTTTCAGGTAGTTATAGACAGTGATAAGATCTCCCCTCAGCCTCCTCTTTTCCAGGCTGAACAACCCCAGCTCCCTTAGCTGCTTCTCATAAGACTTGTTCTCCGGACCCCTTACCAGCTTCGTTGCCCTTCTCTGGACCCACTCCGGCAACTCATTGTCTTTTTTGTAGTAAGGGGCCCAAAACTGGACACATCGAGGTCAGGCCTCACTAGTGCTGAGTACAGGGGGATGATCATCTCCTGAGTCCTGCTCACCATGCTGTTCCTGACACACACCAGGATGCTGTTGGCCTACTTTGCCACCTGGGCACACTGCTGGCTCATGTTCAGCTGACAGTTGACCAACACCCTCAGGTTCTTTTCTGCCAGCCAGCTCTCCAAACACTCTTCCCCAAGCCTGTAGCGCTGCAGGGGGTTGTTGTGACTCAAGTGCAGGACCCAGCTTGTGGCCTTGTTGAACCTCGGCCGATCTATCCAGCTTGTCCAGATACCTCTGCAAAGCCTTTCTACCCTCCAGCAGATCAACAATCCCACCCAACTTGGAGCAGTCTGCAAACATACTGAGTTTGCACTCAACAGACAATCCCCTTGTCCAGATCATTGATAAAGATGTTAAAGAGAAAAGACCCCAGTACTGAGCCCTGGGGGATACCACTTGTCACCAACTGGATTTAACTCCATTCACCACCACTCTCTGGGCCCAGTCCTGCAGAGTAAAGAGTACTCCCATCTATGCCATGGGCCACCAGTTTCACCAGGAGGATACTGTGGGAAACCATATCAAAGACCTTACTAAACTCAGGTAAACAACATCCACAGCCTTTCCCTCATCTACCAAGCAGGTTATCTTGTAATAGAAGGAGATCAGGTTTGTCAATCAGGACCTACCTTTCATGAACCCATGTTGAGTGGGCCCAATCACTTGGTTGTCCTTCACATGCCATGTAATAACACTGAGGTCAGACTGATAGGCCTGTAGTTCCCTGGATCATCCTACTGACCTTTCTTGTGGATTGGTGTCACATTTGCTAGACACCAGTCAGCTGGTGTCTGTTTACCTGTTTTACCAGGACTGTTGGTAAATGATGTAAAGAGGCTCAGAGAACACTTCTGCCAGCTCCCTCAGTACCCTTGGGTGGATCCCATCTGGCCCCATAGACTTTTCTATATCTAGGTGTTGGAGCAGGTCCCTCACCACCTCCCTTTGGATTATGGGGGCTTCATTCTGCTCTATTCCCCTATCTGCTAGCTCAGCAGTCTGGGTACTCAGGGAATAAACAAATTGGTTTTAGATTTTATATTAAATAGATTTTACCTTAAATACAATTTTTTATGTATGTACAACAAAATTAACTCAGTATAAGGGTAATCCAGTTCTCCATCTCCTTATCTACATAGAAAGCTTCTATAGCTTTTGCTATTCTCTAGTGGTGTGGACAACATGCATTTCAAATGTTGTGAGAGCTCAATCTAAGAATGAAGAGTAGAGAATATCTGATAACCGGTGGCATTGTAATACTAGTAAGTCAAAATTTTATTCCCCTAAAGTTCTTTTTTTAATGACAGCACCTTGTTATGCACAGTATCAACTAAATCAGAGAGAGGAAATATCTGTTCTGTCTTCAGGATAATGGTGTATAGTCTTTCTATGTAGCCATATAAAGTATAATTTCTTGATACCTCATCCTTCCCATTGCACAAGGACTCCCACTTAAGCATTTCTATTTAGTAATGTGAAATATTTGTTTGTAAGATTATAAGTTTAAATAAAGAAATAAGAGTTTGCTACATTAAAAGATACAACAGATACAAATGAGAAAATGAGGAGATTGAACAAGAGGTTCTGTTACATTGAATTACCATCAAACAATCTTACGCTCAACCAGACCTTGTCTTCCCTAACTTCAATGGATCATCTGGCAGCAGAAAGATTTTTCTTTTGAAGGCCTCTTAACTCTCATTAAGAAAATGTACCTTTATTTTTATCAAATGCATCTAAAGAATAGAATTCAATTTCCATATATCATCTGAGATTTTTAGGCTGCCAGGTAAATGTATATTGACTGCTACAGGAGCCAAGTTAGATAAACTCTCTTTTAGGACTTTGTGTCCTAAAGTTGTCAGTAGATTCTCTCCCTGAAACATCAGTTGAATTTCACAATATGCTATTTTATTTTTAACCAAAGAAAGAAAAAAAAGTTACCATTTGCTACCTAAAGTTACCTAAACCATGACACCATTTTTAATTAACCATGTTAAATTATGTCTCAAATCAATGGACACAGTCTGGATTCAAATGACTAATCTCTGTTCTTTGATCAGGCAATAGTACTTCTTCAGGATGACTTATCTTAGACATACACTTCACCTCATTCTCATTAAAGCATGTGTTTTACTGATCCTCTATATCAGTCCAGATAAAACAATATGCTGCTACCAGAATTCAGATTTAATTGTGGATATTTATTCCTGTGAGCTCTACCTATCTCTTAAAACAGGCTTGAGCAAACAAGAGCAAAATACTGTTATCAAAACAGATCAGGCAAAAACTGTGTTGCTAGGCTATGGACATTAAACTAAAGTACAAAATATGTTTTCTGGACCTTTAAGGAAAATCATAAAATCCAGAAAGAACTCCATTTGTGAACATCAACTCCTTCTTCTATGCCATCATCCATTGTCAACAGAGGCCAGGGTGAAATATCACACTTGCAGTCATGAATATTCAGATTTGTAGCTATATGTATGTGATCCCCGGTAGTTTGTTTGCTTTTTAATGGTTCCAAATTTGTGAAGCATAATACAAAAACTCCTATCACAGGGATATGCTACTGGGATAAACAAATGTATTTGCATGAGGCTGTAATAAAAAGTACTATTCAAACATAATAATTGAACATTGTTTATGGTAATTATTTCTTAATGCCTCTTTTCAGCTGAATTAGTTTAGAATAGCATTTTGATCTTAGTTTAGCCTTTTTGCCATTCCAAGACAGTACTGTAATTTACAACAGAGAATAATTGCTCTTCCTGAGATAATGGGAATTTTTACGCAGGCCATGGACATTGAGTTTTAGCTTTGGTATTCTGGACATAAATCACAGCTTTCTGCACCAAAAAGTAAAATGGTGTCTCCAGAGGAGATTCATCTGGCGTACTGGATATGCAATTCTTGCTAACAACATAATTGGCTTGATAATATGTCCTCTGTGTGGCTTTCAATAGAAAGCATAGAAAAAACTTTGATCAATCAAAAAATGACGAACAGCATATATACACATATTTCTAAAATAATTTGTATTTGAGGCATCTGCAGGCATCTCGCAAGTCTGCTAGAAAACTACAGCTCTAGAGGGAGGTCTCTTTCATTTTTTCCTCTCTCTTTTTTCCGGTTAAAAGCTTTCCAGCTTTGACTCAGAATGAGTTTCCCATCTTTTATGTGATACCACAGGCTTTTTAAAACAATTTAGTCTCAATCAGTTCCAGATGTAGACCCTCAGAGGTGCCAAACTGGATGCTTTTCCTTTTCTTCCTTCCCACTCCCCCTTCAAAGTTCCTCCTGATAGTTTTAGCTCTATTTCTTTTCCTTTTATTTTTTTTTCCCCCTGGAATAACCAATGAGTCTTCTGAGAACTAAGGTCTTTGTCCTGCTTCTAATAAGTATAACTAAAGAGGTAGGCGAATTAGTAGATTTTAAATTAAGCAATTAAATAATGTTTTCAAACATAAACAAATGGAATGGAAATTCCAGATTTGGATTCACTTTCAGAAATACATTTCTAAGAAGGAATATAAAAGGAAATTATTGCAAAAAAAAATCCTTTAAAAATATGGATATGTAGGTCAGAGTCTGAGACTGCCAAATCATATATTACTCATCCTTCAGAGGAAAATGAATAGGGACACTTTTGTGTGAAAACTGCACCAGTATTGCAGTGACATGATGGGCCTTGATCAATAAATCCAAAAGCTTTTTAGCCTTCTCTACTGGACATAAATTATCCTTTCCCATAATATTGTTCAACAAAGGAATGGTATTTGACAGCTACCCTTAAATAAAGGGGATGCGGCAGTAGGTGGTCAAAAATAGAAAGAAAACATAGGAAGTCTGTCTTAGACTTGTCTAGTAACTCTAAGCTTTCATCCAACCACATCTGGAGTTGATCCAAACACTTCCTAAGAGTCTATACAGTCTTCATACGGTGTCTTTACAGTCTTTAATTAGTGAGTGATTCTGAAAACAGGCACTCAAAGAAAGAGATCTCAGGTTTGTTGCTAACATGCTCTGAGAGGGGACAGTAACTGTTGGCAGGTGGAACCTGTTTCTGATCTGAAAGTGTGGCCTATCAAAGGAACAATTCACAAAATCTGCAAGCCCCAAACTGATCTTGCACAATTTGATCTTGCTCAATTTGAAGGAAGACATGCAGACTCAAGGACAAAATACAAAAAAACAATCAACCAACCAAACAGAAAAAACCAAAAAATAAAAACTACAAACCCAACCCCCCAAAACCAAACAAAAAATCCAAAACCACAATGAAAGATAACAACAATAAAAAGCTCAAGAATGTTTTTCTTTCCTGAAATAGATGAGGAACAAAGTGGTGCTTCACAATGGACACACTGAGGAAGACAGACAACTTGGAGGCTGGACATTTTCAGAAATCATTTCCATCACAATGAATAATTGTACTTTTGTAGTACAGTAGCCAGTTGCTGTCAAAGAAAAATGCAAAACTACATTAGGACAATTCCTAAAACAATAACATGGCTCAATGCTAAAGGTTTTCAGCTGGAAATATTACTGATACTGCTAGATTCATCTTGTTGTAATGAGTGACAGATTCTTAGTGGAAGTGTGTCAATATATTTTTTGGTATGATCATTACTAAACCAATGACACCATTCTCCCTTTCAGTACACTACCCTGGAGCACTGCTGTTGAAAAATCTCTTGCTCTGATTTGTTAGTTATTGAATATTTCTATATCTAGCACAATAAAAAGTCACTTATCTAATCCAAGGTTTTAGTTTACAAGAGTATTTCCCATAAGAAGTAGTTACAGCAACAACCATTGCTGTGGAGATGTTTGAACTACATGGGGTTGTACTGAACTTCAAGGAAGATGGGAACAATTTATTTAAGCATATAGGAAACCTGTCTGGCTGCAAAATGATAAATGGGAAGGGAAAAGAACTTGATGGAACTTTAAAACCTTGATTTCACTTTCATGCTTGCCTAATTAAAAAATGTTCTTTTTTCTGTGGCAGCAGCAAAAAATCGGAGAATTCACTAGAGATATGGCTGAAGGGAGCAAGCAGAAAAAATATTGCAAAAGTGTGGCTTGTATTACAACAGAAATAACTCCTGGTTATTACAAGAATATTCTATTGAAGGATGTAAATATTCTGGTCACAAAGTCTAGAGTGAACCAGTTTTCTCACAAAATATTTTTAGGAGAGATGGAAGAGCTAGATCAAAATAAATCTCAAAGCCCTAAGACAGAGAGAAAGACAGATCTCTAACCTTCTCACATCCCTCTGAAGTCCCTCTCATCCTCTGTCCAAAAGGTTAAATAGGTACTTTTGGGAATATCAGTATCTTCAAAGGTTCAAACAGAATCACCCATGACTATGTGGTGTTCAGATCACTCAACTAAGAGTATTATTTGCAGCTCCTTCAGTATTGACTATCTTGTCTGGAAGAACTGTTCATTTACCACAAAGGCACAAGTCAGAAGGGAAGTCTTATGCTGCCGGTGTTACAGCCACCAGAGAATACCCAAGCTACACATGACAGTTTCCTGGCTCAAATAGCATTGCCTCCAACTCAAAAAAAAATCTTAAATTTACATCATGTTGGCAGAAACAGGAATTGACTCCAGAAGTAAACAGCAGTTGTTTGAGTACAGTCCATGCCTTCATTATATCCATTGTGTAAAAAAGAAATTGAGTCCATATCAATAATATGTATTTTGGGCTTTCAAAGGCTGACATTAAGAAAAATTGAAACAAACATAAGCTGGATTTTCCATGAAAAAAAAAAAAAAAGAAAAAAAAAAAAAAAAGAAGTGGATTGTGATTTGGAACATTTCCCTAGAGGCCACAAAATTTCCAAACCTATGGTCAAGACAAGAGGATACATTAAGTAAGAAATCAGATGAAACATAGGGAAATAAACAAAACTATTGAAAATTGTCACATAGAAAGTGGGATGGTAATAGCAATGAATATGAACTAAGCAGTGGGACATTGCTGTGGGCCACAGCATTGGGATATTGTTCAATAACCACGGGGCAAGTGTTAACACAGAGACAGAGATTTTCAGTAAATATTTCTGCTGTGTCTTGCTTGTTAAAAATAAACTATGTGTATATATGGTGGTGATGATGAAGCCGTTCTGTTAATAGTAAACCAGGCTGTTAAAATAGAAAATATTTTAAAGTCATTTAATTCATAAACATTTTTGACTCAGTAAATCCAGATAACTCTCAATTAATAGCTAGAAAGGAACTGGTATAGGAGATGTCTGAATTGTTGACGTGGATTTTCAATGAGACCAAAGGCTCACTTCCAATACTAAATGGTAATTTCCAGAGGACCAGGCTAAGCAAATAATCTTCTGCCAAGACTTAGAAAAGGGTAAATGGTGCAGTACCTAAAGTAATTAAAGACTTTGTCATCCTGCGTTGATCCCAAAGAAAATTATGGAATAGCTGATATGGGACTCAACTAAAAAAAGGTATTAGAATGAAGTACTAATCTAGATGTTCTTACATATAATAGGTCTCAGTTTAATTCAATATTTTTATGAGATTACATTTTTGATTGATAAAGGTTAATAATGTTATACAATACACTTGATCTCGGTAAGGCACAACTAACTGCACACTGCACAATATCCTGATTAATAAACTAAAACACAAAATCAGCATTGCATACATTAAATGGATTAAAAAAAGTCAAGGATAGGTCTTATTGATCTCTCTGGAAATCACCGTGCTGTGGCTGTATTTCCAAGGGCGTTTACACAAAGAACAATGGTGCTATTTAATAATTTTTTATAAGTTGGTTGTGGGGAAGGAATCAAACTGATTCCAAGATTAAGAGAAGATAGCAAGTCATTGAGGTAGAAAAACATAGATCACATTATAAATAATGACAAATAATATGCCATTCATGATGGTGTGAGCAAGGTCAAACTTTCTGGAGCATTCTAGGTAGGTCATATTAGCTACAGTAAAATACTGATGCATTTTAGACCATATTTTGGACCATCCACTAGATAAGTTTTAACTTAGTATACAAATGAAAATTGAGCTTTCAGGGGAATTACTAACATTGTGTAATTCATAAAAATATGTCCTGAAGCCAGTGAGGAGAAATTACACCTGAAGCCATCAGACACCCAGAAAGGCACTTCTAAGTAGCAGTCTACTTAACCTGGAAAATCTGCAAACATACATGAAGACCATTGACTTGAAGATTTCCAGGAAAGAAAAACAATATAAAAATTAAAAAGTAAATTTTACAATCTAAAATGTCCCCAAGTCATAACAATGTGGTAATGAACCGAAATCAAATACCTCAGAAAATAAATCTCCCACAACATTTCACATCCATCTTAGGGATTCAGTATCACTGGTGAACACAATAGTACCAGAAGAGGCAATTCAGACACATGGTGCTGTTTAGGTGGAATGAAAGGCAGCCTCTAAGTCTACAGAAAGTCTGTATTCACAATTGCTGAAAGCCCTGAGAAGAGTGTGAGAAGCCCATTTTGTTGACAATCAACTGGGCATGTTCACGGGAATACTGACATGAAAGCATAGTCTTGATTTTGTGTACTAACACAGTGTAGTTACAGGAAAAAAATTATTTTATTTTATTTACATCTCAAAATAGGTACGAATACCTATGTCTCTGAGCTCTTTAGAACACTGAGAAAAATGTAATAATGATGAAACATTATCAGTAAGAATTATGCAGAGGACTTACAGATATGCTATGGATAAACAAAATTCACTTCCCCATCTTTCTACAAGAAGATTCTGATCCCAGGGAAAATATTTCCTCATGAAATTGCATTACAACTACAAAAGCAATAAATATCATATGAGAATTGAATACAATGTATTTTGATTCCTCCATTAGAATTTTTACTGTAACCAAGCAGTCTGTGAACAGCATGAAAGTACAATGATGATAAGAACTAAATTCACATGCAGTGCGCAATCATTCCTGCAGACATTTGTTCATTTATTTATTTTTAACTTGCAGGCTTTGTTTCCATAGGAATCAATACTTCCTTGGAAAGCTAATGACTACTAGAACACTTTAATGAGCTATGTTAACAGCCAATAATGACGCTATTAATGTTTGTCATCTCTGTATCTGTGAACTAGACTCAACAGAGAGCAAAAAAGTAGTATTACACTGATATGTAAATTATAGGTGAATTATGAAATCCAGAGTGATTTCTCAATTTATATATTCTTAAATCCCTTTTCACTGGTATCAAACAAAACAGCAAAACATCAGCATCAGCCTTCTCTCTTGTAGCTATGCAATATTGAAAATATAGTTACACACCCACAAAGCTTTGCAAGTTCCATCTATGACTTATTTTAAATATTAACAGTAACATGTATAACATGTCTCTTTAATTAAAAGCTTATGACACTTTTGACTGGAAGCCTAATTTGTAGTATTCTGTTGCCTTCACTGAACCAAATGTCCAAAAGAGATACCAAATAGATGCTTATTTCAGGCATAGTGGAAATCTAACTTTTCTGTATCAGGGTATCAGGGTATGGCGGTGTGCACTGCCCACAACACAGGGAAAACAGGTAAGCAATCTCCAGAGAAGGTGATCCAGAATATCTAGGCATGTTGCCTAAAACAGAGGTTATAACTAATTTTCTATACATATGAGCTTATGTAGGTTTGATTCTCTGTTGATACAAATTTTAAAATTCAATAAAGTAAAAGTTAGTTCAACCTCCTTTTTTTCCCTTTGGTAGGAGTCCCTTGATTCCAAATTAATGTAAAGGTAAAAAAGTTCATGCTGATCTATAGTAAGAACTTTTGCCAAAGATGACTGAAGTTAATTGTGGGAATTACTAAAAGTGATATTGCACAGAGATTACAAAATTTTTGTGGCTATTAAATTGATGCTTTGGATCTCATAGTCCTGAGAATTTTGCAGCTGTCAGACAGAACAGCAGGACTTGTATTGTGTGCTGCTAGCAATAGCAAGGAAAAAGTATAGCATACCTAGACTTCATTTGAAGAAATTAGTAAGTCATATTTGAGCCAGTAGCAACATTTATAGTAACTTAACCCCCCCCCCCATTATGTTGCAACAGGTTAATTAAAAAAAAAAATACATTGCTCTTCTAGCACAAAGTGGTTAGAAAGAAGTGCTAATGTATTGTTTTACAAGAGGTGTCTGATTTTCAAATAAAACTGAAGAAGTTACCAGAAATTATTGTCAAGACTTTAAAATATTTATACTACAAATTAGCAAAACCATACTCTCTCATCTAGCCTGTTCAAATTGCTTGACTAGGCCGTGTGAGAGGAGCATACAAAGCATCAAGAAAGAAGCGACATAGGATATTAAAATATAATAAAAAATGCAAAACAATGAGCTACTCGGAATTACACAGCTTAGTAGTTCGCTATCATTAATTATTGAAGTCTAGAAGCTCTGTGAAATATGTATAAAATGAGAAAAAGATCTTTGTCATTTTTTTTGAAGCCCATCCAGTATCTGATTTTATTGGAAAATGATCTTAAAACATTCATTTTTAGAGTTAAGCTTATGTTGTCTTCTGCAGAAATCATGACAGCTTGAAAGCTTTACTTGATTGGTTGTTTTGATGGTTGTCTCTTTTTTTCCTCTAGTTTTGCTTTGGTTTGGAGATTTTACAATGCATATTCAAGAAACAGCTATAAGTAAAAATAAGATCCTTTTCATATAATGACTTTTGGAGTGAAGAGCACAAAGGTATGAAATAAGAACTCTTTGTGGTGAAGTCAGATTACACTTGAAAATGCAACAATAAATTACAAAACCAGTTCATATGATGTTCTTCTCTATGATGTAACCAGAAAATACAAACCTCCAAATTCTGATTGCAGAAAAGAAATTATTCAGCAAAAGGAAAGCTGCTACCACCTGGGTCTATAATATGAGCCCTTAGCCCCTATTAAATCAAAAGTGAGAAAGCCAAGCTGCCTTTTTACATCTTACAAAATTTGAAAGGAAGTGATTTAGCATGTTTCTGACACTGAAAAATTCTCATGCTAAAAATAGCTTCACACAGTGAAGCGACAGGCACAGACACGCATATGAACAGGAAGTTAAAGTGTAACCAACAGATTAAATGACCTCCAGGAACACTTTTCTCATGTGCTCTGAAAAGACCTCTGACTACCTTGCTAGTAACTTCATGCGCTGACCTAACATTTGCCACAGTTGACCTCAAACTGTGTAGTGACGTGTTAGCGTAAAAGATTAAAACCTGGAGTTGAGTGTCAGCTTTGCTCCTTGTTTTACCAGTGAGCTGATAGGCAACCATGGGAAAGCCACAAAAGCCATCACATGGAGGGTTATTAATTTTAATAACCTGCTGGCCACTTTAAGGCACTATTCCTCACAAATGCATATGAGGCAGTATATCACCTCCAACTACAAACCAAGGTTTTCAGACCTTGTGGACCAGTTTGCTATCATAACTCTTGTGAATGACTCCTTTATGCCTCTGCTTTCCTGTAATTACACTTATTTGTCTTTATTAGCATTTTAGGAATGTGCTACTGACAAATATAACACTGATTAAATTAAAATTGGACTAAAAATGAGTGATATTAGCAAATACATACCCACATATTAATATGCAAAGGACAGAAATCTGCAGTACTGTTATGAGAACTCCCCAGCATATAGTGACATTTGTTAACACCCTATATCAAGTGCAGAAACAGAAAAATGGAATAAAAGTCTGTTTTAAGTTTATCTACTTGGACAAGTTCCTGAACTAAAACCTGTACATCTTTCATCTCAGATGAAAGCCCTTTAGCCGTTACTTATGCCTCACTATACATCATTTCAACATATCTATATATCAGCCAGCAAGGCCTTAACAATGAGCATATTTTTGTTTTCTTTTAAATCAATTACATCACAAAGGAAGTTGACAGTTGATCTCATATCTCTACTATGAAACATCAAAAGTATGTTGCATCATTCACCAAAAGAAAAATAACCCTATAGGGTTAGCAGTTCTGCAGACAGTTAGAAGGCTTTGATAAGCTTGTGGAAGAAGCAGACATCATTCTGAACACACCTGATCCCACAGTTTTTCTCCTTTCTACATGCCCATCAATGTCAATGCCAGATCCTTGTGCTAAAAAAGTAGTACAAAAGTTTGGTCTTGTTTAAGCATGGCTGCATAAATGACATGCCTAACAATTGCCAAATTTTGCCAAGTAAGCCAGCTCACACAACATACAATTTATGTGAGCTTTATACTGGATTTGAATTGACTGAAGAAAGCAGGTGAAGCCAATCTGGTGGGAGACAGGAATGGGCAGGCAAGGCTGGTCTGCTATAAAGCCTCCAGGTTCACCTCCTAATGCTTTCTAAACGGACTTGAACCACAAGGAGGAGGCAGATCAGGACTCTATGCCACGGGACCATAGTGTTTTTCATCTAGTGCTAGGATCTGCAAGGGCAGATTTATGTTATCATGCAACCACAACTTTAGCTAAAATCTCTGCTGCCTTCATTCTGAAGTGATGTATTGATAAGAAAAATGGCTGTTTGAGAGGAGAAGATTACAGAACAACCCATCAGGGAGGATTCAGCACATGAGACTACAGAGGCTTGAATTGAAATACATAGTGTCTCATAGCTGGAGCAATGAAGTCTATTTTTCTTGCTTTCCCTTCTTTTCCTCTACTCTACAGATCACCATATTTCTTCTCTGCCTTTGGCACCTTCCATAAGTGTAAACCATCCTCTCCCTGTTCCTGCAATGGTACTTTATAAGAGAGAAAATGAAGAAATATTAACTTAAATTTCCACAGAAAGCTATTAAAATGACATTGTAGCACTTCGGCATCTCTGTCTTAACATCGTGTTTCAGGAGTACATAAACTATGTAAGGTACATTACTAAGCAAGAACATTAAAAGGGTGGTGTCATTTTATTATTAAATTATTACTTGCCTTTTTTATTCACATTCAATTTATTACCATCCTTCCAGCAACTCAGTCTTTTCAAGAAGATACCACTGCTCTGAGTCGTTCAAGGTGGGTGACCTCAGCATGACTGCAAAGCAGTTAGATGAGAAGTGCCAGTTCATTCACCCTAAAACCAAGTTCATGAGGGTTAACGTGCTCCCCTCAGCTAAAATTCCTGGTGACATTGCCCAGAGCTAACAAAACCTCCATTTCCTCTTGCTGATCACACTGGCCTTCTGACTGAGCCAGGCTACAAAATTAATGCCCAGGAATGGGAAGAGGGGATGAAAAAAAAGTGAAGTAATGCGATGGCAAAACCTACAATCATCCTTTTAGCATCGGACAATGGCTAACATTACCAGAGATCAAAGTCATTGTGTCAGGAAGGAATTCTCTGATGTGTTTTGACTTGACTGAAAGCTGAAATGTGCTGTCCTGGTCTTGGCCAGGATAGAGTTAATTTTCTTACTAGTAGCTAGCATAGTACTAAGTTTTGGGGTTAGGATGAGAATAATGTTGATAGCACACTGACGTTTTTAGTTGTTGCTAAGCAGACAAGGACTTTTTCAGCTTCCCATGGAAGCTGAGAGGCAGCATACACAGGACCACTGACCCAAGCTGGCCGAAGGACTATTCCATACCGTAGCTGTGATGCTCAGTATATAAATGAGGGTTGGCCGAGGGGCGGTATGGGCTGGGCAATGGATCAGTGGGTGATGAGAAATCATACTGCATCACTCATTTTGTATATTCTTTCACCATTATTATTATTTTCTTTTATCTCAACCCATGAGTATTGGGGTTTTCCTCCCTCTTCTCCCTGTAACACTGTGGGGGGAGAGGAGGGAGTGAATGAACATCTGTGTGGTCCTAGTTGCCACCTGGGGTTAAACCACCATATGCATTTAGCATCTGGCAAAACTAGGTCCCAAGATGTTTTTTTCCCCATAATCTCGGATGTCTCCAAATCAAATGAGCACCTTTAATTTTTTATTTTATTGTTGATTTCTGGGACATCTACCACAGCTATATCTGTACCATCCGTTTTTCTTTAGTGTCAGAAAATACATTTTTATTTAGTGGCAAGGAAGAAACAAGATCAAAAAAAATGATGCATTTAATATATTTTTTAAAGTTTCAATGTCACCCCTAGGTAGCAGTTAAAGGCTAAAGTATTATCTCCCTCCCAAACAGGAGGCTCAGCAAAATTGCTGTAGACAACTGCCTGCAGATCAGGAGACATGATATTGCTTAATTAGCACTGGTTATGTGTTTCCTTAGATAAATTTGCCTGGTTAAAAGATCAAAAGGCAGCTTTTTCCCCAGTCATGAGAGCACATAATTCCCAGGCCCAGAAATGCTCACTAGTACCCATCCATCCAACCATGTATCTCTTTGTCAGGCCACCTTGACTGAAGGAAACCCTGGAGCTGCTCAGTCCTAGCTTTCTCCCAAGTATTTTTAAAAATTACTTTGGAATTTGAGGACAGAGATTTGATTTCTTCTTCCTTATTTTTATATAGCAGTGCTCTAGAAAGATTGATGGTATTGTTCTGACAGCAAGCAAAAAGGTTCATTTCTGCTACTTGTATTTCATCTGAGGGAGTCACTTGTCCCGATCATGGTACTACTAAGTTATCCCTGTCGGCAAGCACTTGTCTTTGAGGTTACAGCTTGCTGAAGATACAGCTTTTTCTGAAGAGCAATTCTTTGCTTTTGAAAAGGACAGGGTAGCATCATATTATGGTTATGAGAGAGAAAGAAAGCGCTTTAGCCACGTGAGTCAGCAAATTGCCTTTCCATCTACTGACCAAATAACAACCCTTTGAAAAGAAAATCAAAAGGAAAATGAACTTTGGAAACCAAAATAGCCAACAAAAATGATTTTTGCTCAAAATGTTAGAAACCACTGACTTAATATCCACTCAGCTCTTCACAGCAGACACTGGATGACAGGAGACCTGGATCCTGACAGTGCCAGGCAGAAGGAAACCCTGCAGCTTTTCTGCACAGAGGGGAGGATGCTTGCCCCCCGCCTGAGCCTGCTTATTTTCTGCACATCACAAAGACCTTTCTGTCTAAAGGCTGAATGCCCTTTCACAAGCAATAAAGCATCAAATGCAATCATACCACTTTTTTTTTTTATTTCCCCCCCCAACAGGGCTGCACTGGGATAATGTAAAGGGAGATGAACGAGGCCTGAACCCAAGAGATATTTCAGTGTTTGTGTGACATCAGAGACATATTCACTTATAACCTCGAGGGAAGGATGCAGTCTCCAAAGGTACAATGTGATGTACTGCCTTTGAAATTTACCGTCTAGATACAAGCAATGGTGAATTATGAAGTATTCAACATGACAAAAACTTATACCGTGGCATTGTGTATTAGTGGTCCTGAGGCCGCAATATATTAATGTACCCAAACTGACAACAATAGCTCAGGGAAAGCTTGGGCACACGCAGCCTGAGATAAAGAAACAAATTGCAGAGCTCAGCTTAATAACCACAGTGGATGGCAACCAGCCAGCATAGTCCATATCAAATCCTCAGAATATCTTCTGTCAGACTGGAATTAGTATTAACACCAGCCAAGGTGGACGGTAACACAAAAGATTTCTTCACACAGTGATTTCAGTCCATCAACATTTCTTTCAAGGTTATCAATACTACGAGCAGACCAGCAGAGTTAACCTTTTACGCTGAGGCTGACCCCAAAAGAACAAGTTACCTTTTTAAATTTGCCTCTCCTGATTTCTTATTCCTTTATCTTGAACTTTGATCTTGCAAGATTTCACAAGCTGAGGTTATCTTGGGTCATTGGTTAGATATGAGATCCAAGCCACTACAGTCAGCTTCCTTCCCTTGAGTTGCTATTAAAGGTGGGTCTGCAACAAAGTCGTCCAGCTGAAGTCTGAACTTCCAAGAGCTTGGGGGTGGTGTGATTGAGGGTTTTGGTGTGGACTCATTACCAGGTCAGAGGTGAACTGTTATTAGGGCATGAGGTTAAGGATATAGTGATACTGAAAGATCTTGGCTACTTGGAGTCATTAAAATTCTTACAACACTGATGAAAGAACATTTTTTTCATTAATACATAAAATCTAATCATATGCAACACTACAGAAATCATTGAAGTTCTCTAATTACTTTCCAAAAGTGAGTGATGAACTTTATAACCCTATTCTCTGATTTATGTATATTATTGTGTTAAAAGTTCCTTCAAGATCATTCTCGGTGAGTATTTCCTAGACAAGTATAAAATATGGTCATTCTCAAAAAGTTCACATTTCTGACTGGTCCTCAGCAAAAAGAAAAAAAGTGATTTGTTGTTCAAAAACATCATTGGAATTGTATGTAAATTTTATAGTTTTAAAGTGACCATTCTGGCTTTAGTACTACCAAAAAATAATGAAATGAAATACAGACATAATACCTAAGCAGTTCATGGGCTTGAATGAAACAAGTAAGATGTTTGGAGATGGATGGAAACTTACTTTATAGCATCAGAAGAAGTTTATCTATTTTCCATTTCAGGTGAAGTAAAAAATATTTATATTCTGTAGTAAAAATAAAGCAAGGTTACAAATAGAATGAGAATGCCAGGGGCTAATTATTCAGAACTACATATCAAGAGTCTAACTAATGTATTTAGAACTTTATTTAAAATTCTATAATTGAAATTAATTTGCCTTTTAAATATTATTTCCCTAAAATTAGAATCAATGTTAAAAATCAAACATCAAGAAACTGATTGATTCTGCATTAAATAACAGAAACTATTTATCTGAAATAAAGTTTTCCTATTCTTATGCACTTATTGAAACTGGCTAAGTCTGATAATAAGAGAGAAAACTAAAAGTCGAAACAGTGTGATAGATCCTTTTTGGTTTCTTGGGGGGGAAAAAAAAGCCAAACAACAACAAAAACCAGAACCAGAAACAGAAGCCAAGATTCTGCTGTCCATGACTTATCCACCCTTTAGATATCAGAAAGCTCAAATGGCAAGAAAAAGTTTCTTTTAAACACTAGAGAATGCCACTGTCTTGGAAGTTTGGATTTAGCAGTCTGGTTCAAATAAATAGGAAAGCTATTTCAGATTCTTCTGAAAGAAAGAGTTGCTTTCCCCAAAGATTTTTATCTTGTCTATGATATCTCATTGAAGAAAAAGTATGAAATAACCATAACTGGCTCTAAGTTATGGACTGGTCTGTGCTTTAGTTGAGTATCCTACATGTGCCAAAAATTAGTTCATGACACAAGATACATTCAAAGAAGCAATCTGACTGAAGGGCCTCCCTCAGAAATACAATTTTAAATAAATGAAGGGCCCATCAGAGAAAACAGATATATTTACCTTCGTGACAATCTATTGCATTTTGGGGAGTAACACCAAAAGGTGTTTTCTTATACCAAGGTATTTTCTTATTCATTTGCCCAACGTGCCAGGTATATGAGGATAGTATATGAAGCACGTAAAACTGCCAAGCTTAGGAATCACAGAACGCAGATGAAGACATCTCTGTGCTTGAAACAAAACAGAAAGCTTAGCATCTCCTTATATTTGATATCTGCATTGCAACTACATCCAAGTAATGTAGCTTACAGCTGAAGCCATGATGAAGCTGAGGAGAGGCCCTTGCACAGCTAGTGAAAGTGGATAAAAAAGACGAATGGGCCTGATGACAGACTCCATCAAGCCTTGAATTTTCTTATTTACAAATTACCTGAAGGGGAGGCCTCTACACTCCTGAAGTGGATTGGATTTTTATCATTGCCTTCAAAATAATGCAGATTGTCATCCATTTGGCATTTGTCTGCAATATCACTGACCTAAAACTGACATGTTTTATTTGAATCCAGTGAAGCTCCAGAGTTTAACATCTGCCAAATCCTGTAACATAAATAAAACACTGGAGTGGATTTTAATAAATGATAAGAGGTAAGTACTGTATTTTTAGAAACAGTTATTTCAGTCTGCCAACCTATGAATATACCACTAGTTCCCAGAATAGGGAATTCCTTATCTTATTACCATGACATTGCTCTTTTAACTTTACTTAATATGAAGAGAGAAAAAGCAATTGGTTAATATTACTTTCTTGACACAATACTGCATCAGAGCAGGTGCAATTGCAGAGGAGTTATGAATACAAAGTAGAACAGCAGTAAGTTAGTAAGGACATGTCACTTACGGCTGTCTTTTTTAATTCAACTACATTACTGAGAACAGGAGAGGAAAATACATGTTATTAGTCTGGTTAATATTTATTCCTACTATACAGTCCATTGGCACAAAGGGATCTCTCTATTCAAAAGTACCAGATGTTATGGGAACAGTGCTAGAAGGTAAACAAATTGACTCAGAGATCATGTCATATACATACTCAGACACAAATATGGAAAAGTAGAAATTTCATATGTTTTTATCCTAGATTAAACACTTATTACCAACTTAAACCATTCTACGATTACGTGATCTTTCCTTTGTATATCTCTGAGCCTGATTGGAGACTGGGTCTGATTACCACGTGGTAGGAAGGAAGGCTGATGTGATGTGCTATTTTCTGCTATGCTGTAGCCAGAAGAGCTGATTTAATGAAGTCAGTGCCATATTCTTATGTACACAAAGCCTTCTCTCTCCTATAAAGAAATCTTTACATGTCACGGGCTGCCCCTGAAATTTTCAAAATATATGTTGCGGCTAATATAATGTTTGCAGAAGAAAGCCCAAAACAGCAACTGTGAGTCCTTGTTTGTTTCTCTGGGGCATTAACTTGCATAACCACAGATGATGGATTAAATATTAGAATTGTTAACTGCTTCACTGACAGAAAAGGAGGATTGGCAAAAACTGCAGTGGTATGTTCTGTAGAATTACTTCATTTTATTAATAATAGTGCTGTTTCCTTCTCACTCGTCAGTCTGGAGCTCTGAATGACAAGGCTTTGCTAACTTGGTCTCTCTACTGTGTTGAGAGTGGTGCAGCAGCTGCTGGTTTTTTCTGCTAGTCTTGATGATAGTTTAGGAAGTCTCATTTTCTCTTGCTCTGAGTCTCAGGATTGTTCAGTCCCAGGAAATGTTACAGATTTTGTATCAGGAATAGTACAAGAAAGGAGTAGGGAAAAACAAGGCATTAGAAATTACTCTATAGCATCCTACCAGTGCTTTCAGGAAAAGAGAGGTAACCCAAGTGACTGTCTGACCACCTACCCATTCTACAACAAAATTATTTTTTTATATATTTTGCACTTGGAAAATTTCCATTAATAGCATTTTTCTTGAGAGAAAAAGACATCTTATCTGATAGAAAACATAGCAAAAATGCTGTGAATTACCTTGCACATGGTCATTGGAATTTTTAGGGAGAGATTACAAGTCTCGCAGAGCTCCAGCCATAACCAAGAGCCCAAAGTTGCTAGTATGCTTCATTCCTCTTCTCTACCCCAATCATTTACGGATATGTTACTCTTTATATTTCCCTGCACTTACCTTCCTCTACTCATTTCCAAAATCAAAGAAAGTAAATCCATCCATTCTAGTTGCAAAGACTCATCACTTTATACCTATAATCTTGTACAGTGCTTAAGAGGCCTAATAAATCTGTACTATATAAATCTGTTCATCCTGTAGTCATGTGACAGGATGACATTTTCTTTAGAGAATATTTGAAAGAAAAAAAAGGAACAAGGGGTTGCTCTTCAATTAGCTTAAAAACTATCTCAAAAGCCAAAAGAGTAAAAAACTTTATTCTGAACTAAAAGTCATTGACAAAAAAAAAATCAACAAAACAAAACAAAAAATAACTTCAGCAAGATAAAAAAAGCACAATATTTTGACATCAGCACTATAAATTGTGGTAGAGTGACTTACTGAAGCTGTGGACTCATTTTTTATGATGGCTAAAGGCTCTGTTTTTAAAATTTACCTTAAAAACAAGTTTTAGAAGAATGAATGCCCATGGCTTTTAAGGGGAACAGGAACCTTTCCTCTATAAATTTCCTGCATTATTGGTTGGGTGGTAAAGACTTAATGTCATTACCAGTGGAATACCCTCGGTAGATATCTGTGAACCTTATTTAATGAACCTGAAATTCAGTCAAGGTTCAGTGCCTTCCCAGACAAACTAATAATGAACTTGCTTAAGTACTAGTGAAGGTTATATTACTTTCACTCAATCCTATGTTAAATTTGACAATTTTGCTTTGGTTTTGAGGTCCTCTGTAAGTAAACAATCAAAACAAAACAAACAGAAGTTAGAAAAATACATCTTTCTATAATGTTTGTGTCATTCATATGTATTCGACAGAAAAAGAGAGCAAAGTTTTTATTTTCTAGAGACCAGGTAACTTGAATTGGTAGCCAACTTCCTGTTGTCAACAAACCCCAGCACTTCAAGGTCATTCAATTTATTAATTTCATGTAAAATTTTAGAAATTTGACTACCATTACATATCACAAGGTTGGAGGCTAACCTATGGTCATTAGAAAAGGGTGACAAAATAATTTCTTGGGACACACTACACACACCTGATTCATTTTACATTACATCAATCACTCTCACTGTAAACACCACAGACCACAAGAACTTCTGTCCACTTCTACAGAGTCAGTGAAAGACAAACAAGAAAACGACAGTTATGGTCACTAGAACTGAATTCTCCATATAAGGGCTGACATCTGCTTCATAAAATGCTTAAAGGTTTGCAGGTAAAAGAAAAATTACAACAAATGTATTAGAATAATATTAATATAGGCTATGGAGCCTCACAGATCTTGACACCAGTGTCTCATCCCCACAGATTTCTTTTCAAACCTTCCAGTCAGTTGAAATCAATTTGTTTCAACAATATCCTTTCAGAGAAGATGGAAAGGGTATTAATTTTTCTTTGCAGAGAAGGAAAACGAAAGCATTCTTTGCATTTCCATTTTTCCCAGATTCCTAGATCTTCGCAGCTGTGAGTTTCCAAATCTGTTCAGAAACTTAAAAAAGAAAATCCATTAAAAAATTTCTGGTTTTATTTGTAACACTTTGGTTCCAGCAATGTGTTGCTGAATCCTCAGTGTGGTTCTGAAGGAACTGCACTTGGGGTCCTCCTGAACCAATGGCTCCTGCCAACCCAGTACAAAGATGAAATTGCCAATCAGATCTGTTCATAATTAGAGACAGGGATGGCTTCTGCATCTCCTCACTGCCATCAACATCCTACTCAACTTCACTACCACTCTCACTTTTGAAAGCGACAGGAATACCATTTTCCATAGCAGATGTAGGGATCTTATAATCTGTGGGAAATTTCATGTTTGTTAAGTGTGTGTGTATAATACATGCTATATTACACATGCCTTTTAATATAATAAATGTGAATTATATTTGTGTGTATGGATATATCTTTCTTAATTTAAATTAAAAAAATAAAATAAAATAAAATAGGAAAATCCCTAACAGGGGAAAGGAAAGGAAACTCTTTTCTTGATATCAACTCTGTAATATTACTGCTTCGGTGCTAAACATTTTGATCATTTCCCAGAGGCATAGCATGTTCCATTTCTTCAAGCAGCTCTATTCCTGTCTCGCTTCCTAAGTCAGAAGTTTAGCGTAGGTCATTCTTCTAGTCATCACACTTCTGTGACTTCCCATCACCTTCTGCATCAAGTTCACAATCCTCCTCCCCAGGGCACAAGCTACAATCTGCTAACATCCAAGTTCTCATTCTCTCATTTTCTGTGTATTTGTCATGGTTTCAGCTGAATTTACCAAAAACACACTGATAGATGGCCTTTCTTTTCCCCTCCTCAAACATGAGGAGAAGAAGAGATAAGGAGATTTAGAAGTTTAGAATGAACTAAACTACTTTAATGAAGAATAAATATTAAAACTAAGAAGAATAAAATAATGAAATAGATACAATATATACAAAACCCTATCAAGCTCCCAGGATGACAATCACATCACCAGCAGGCACTGGGGAAGTCCCAGACTGGACTCCACAACAGATGGGAACTGGGTTCCAGCTCTGGAGTCAGGAACACATTGAACAAGATCAAAGGCAGATGAACAGACAGGGTCCTCTTCAGATGTTGGCCATTGAAGAAAGAGAGCTGACCCTTTGAACCCTCAGCATGGGAGGGAGCATGGACTGAGCATGGGACAGATGGGATGGAATACCCCAGCTGGTCAGGTTTGGGTCACCTGTCTTGTCCGCTCCTCCCCACAGATGTGAGCCCGATATGCTCTTCCGTTTCCAACCCTTTAATGGGGCAAATAATGAAATCAGCTGACTTTGGCTGTTATAGCAGTAAGTATAAGCAAGGGCCTCTCTGCATACCATTCTTTGGCATATAGCACAAGCATTGGTCTTATTCTGAGAACAAGCAGTTTTCTCCACAGTATGTCATTAATTTCAGAGAGTTAGAAGAGGCCTAGCTAAAATGTAAAATTGGTTCTGTTTTACTTCAAACTGGGACAGTATTTTACCTTCCTTCCATAAAAAGTAGTTCTCCTTTACCATTTTGCCTGGCAATATTTTTTTTTTTTAATACCAATTGCTTTCTTCTTCTTTTTGTAGCACCCTCAAGGCATTTTTCATCGAACCTTCCAGCAATGTTTCTGTAATGTCATTTTACCTCGCCCCATTGAATGACACTACCACAAGTGCTGGGCACACTTCACAGAGGGCTAGAAGGAGCCCTTGGAAACACACACTACACACTCTATGGCATGTGACAGGGTCTTAAATAGACATACTTGTAACTTCTGTAAAGCAGGATTCCACTCCTGTGCCAGAAATAGGAAGTATATAAAAGGGCTCATTCCCTTCATTCTCTCTCTTTGCAGCATCATGCAGATAATGGAGTCCTCCCTGGCAGGGCAATGAAGTGGGTAGCCACATGCCCTATCAACCAGCTCAAGTGAAGGAAAACATGCACAACAGACACAGCAGGTTATTTACAAGAATCCCACAATGCTTTGAGAGTAACCTGCTTATCAGGGATAGATTGTGGAACAGCAGCTGTGCTGCACCATCTCTCCAGTTCAGGTTGTAAACAACTGACGACATTCAACAAAATAGGACCTCTGTGTGAGTCTGCATATATATGTGGCATGACTGTGGGCAAGCCTGTAAAAAAACTGCTGGGTTTTAAGCATCAGCCTCAGTTTTTCTAGGAAACTGCTGCTAAATGGGATGTGTGCTGCTCTGTTACTTCCCGGGCTGATTATTTGCAGCAAGCCATAGATGGGCAGGCATGTTAACCATTTGTTACCATATGCATTACGTTAGTAGTTATACTGATGTGCCATCCTTTCATTACAAAGTGCTGCAATGAACACACTTTCCATTCTAAACATTCAACGCAAATATTTCCATCCAGGCACCAAGTAATGCTCCATCTAATCCTACATCCACTCTTCTGCAAAAGTCATTCCTTTGCTGTTTTGCTCACACAGGTGTTTGACACATTAAGTGATTATGATGGATTCTTCATTACTGACAATTTGTGGGGTTTAGCTGTTCATGGTTGACGTCTGCGTCTTAGATGTTAGGGCCAGCAGATGGGCTGCAGATGGTAGAACTGCTGCCCTGAATTTAATAGTTGCTGTAGAAGAAATTGTCATGCTAGCTTGCAGCATGGTGAGAGTTTTGACTGTGATATCTGAAGGACCAAGAAGCAACCTAACAAAAGCTGCTGTGATACAGAAAGTTAAAGAAGCTGTGTGTCAATAAAATTTTAAATTGTTTTAAAGTGAGAGACCCTTAGAATATTTTGTCGCTGTTGCTTAAATAAAATAGCATATGATCCATTATACATCATATATACTAGGTAATCAAAGACAGTATACTTATAATGACTAGATCTCACACTTCAGGTATTGATGCTCACTTTTCCATAAACCAACAGACAAAACGGAGAGATGGCCAGTTAAGACACCAAGGTCCTGGGAGGGGAGTAAAGATAGGAAAACACTGACAGCTTCTGCTTGGAAATTGCATTTCTCCAAAGTGAATATTACACAGAAAAAAACCCTATATATCAGAACCGAGATATATTGGGGAAAAAAAAAACCCCACCAGTTTCAACTGTGCTGTGAAAGAGTTGAATCAGGAATCCTGATCCACTTTCAGAAATCAAGGAAAACTTATCCTCAAGAGGGCACTCCTGGTGCCTGCTCTAAAGTATTTGGTATGATGCACCAAAATTTCTGCTTGTATTTTCAGAGTGGGGAGCTCACCAACTCATCCACACAAATGCTTGAGGAATCTGAGCTTCAGCATGGAAGGAGGTTGTTTTTAATATTCTTTTCTTCAGGAAGGATCATTCTCTATTGCACAGCCTTGGTTTTGCCACAATTCATTTTATGCCACACCAAACTTTATAGTGCCAGTTCTCTTTCTAAAGGAGGAAAGAGGTAAGCTCACAAGAGGTCCAAATAAAATTCCCACTGCCAGTGAAATCAAGACATCCCATATGTCTGCTGAACCCCCTTCTGCACAACAGCAACCCTTTCCCATCTCTCAGAGCATGTTTCATCTTGTATTTTACATTTCAATCAGCAAAATAGCAATTCCTATCCACCTGTTCATTTTCTTTAACGTGGATTTCTACATGTCATAAAAATCTCTTGGAAACAATAAAAATTCCTAGACACGCTGAAAACAATTAGGCCACCCCTACCACATGCATGAGTGCATTGTCAAGAGAATGTGCTTCTGGGTACAGACCCACAACCAGTTCATGTTTCTAGCTGTGCACATTTGAGGTATTCAGATGATGCGCAGATGTGACTCCTTGGTGATGGAATTGCTGTAAGAGTGTAACATTGCCACATAAAAATGTTTCTCCACCACAGGAGCATTCCCAGCTGTTCACTAGGGCAGTTGTGCTCTACCACCTTAATTATGTCACTAACTCTTCCAACTCCTGCTCTCCCTTTGTGTCACACAGTCATCAGAATCTTAGACAATGCAATATTTACATTGCCTAAATCTCTTCCTCACAGATGTCAAGCCATGTCACCCACTTTAGAAACAAAGAAGAAAAAAGACACAAAATTTGTTTTATGAGTCTCACAAATAAATTCTGCCCCTTCCTCCATATTGAATGGAATTAACTCTAGGCAATCCTCACATAAAGGAGAAACACAGCAGTATGGAAAAAAAAATAATCTATCTAGCACCGTATTTCCAAGATCAAAGAAGCTATTTCCAATGGCAACATACTAAAGAATTCAGATATAGCTGTTGGCTTCACATTTCACTTGCACATGCTCTTACAGGAGTACACGAGGCCTTTGGTAAAAGCACAGTTGTTTGCATTTACCTCTCGTAGGAAAATTCCATTCAGAGACAGCATCTGGTATCTAACCAGGTCTTGTCTTTCATCCAGTTTGCCTGTTGAACCAGGCAAGGGGCAGGGAGATTTAACTAGCTGCCTGTGGTCGCAGAGGCACCCGTAGCTCCATCGGGCTAGAAGCCAGAACTCCTGCGCACCTCCAACTTCCACAAGGCTCTACAAACCTTGAGGTGCCAGACACTCTGTGCTAAAATAGTTCCTCATCTGGCTCACAGGCTGGATATAACTTTTTCTTCTCTCTCTCTTCATTCTGCATCTGTGGCAGACATGAGTCTTTGTTTCAACCAGGTTATTTTAATAAAGAGAACAATGGTCTTTCCAAGGTTATACATTTAAAGCTTGGGAAAACCCACATCAAAGCCAATTAGGGACCAGATGTTGCTAATATGGATTGCCAGCAAAACCAAGAGGTGAGAATGCTGAACAGTTTCTTAGAAACATGCACTTGAATGTTAAATCTATAGCTTCAGGCTCTCTGTGACCTGGCAAAACAAAAGTGTAAGAGTGAGATATCTAGCCCCATTAATATATTCTATCCAAGGCAATACTTCTTGTGTGTCCAACAGTTAGGTGCAACACATACCTACTTGTCTAAGTGCATTTAAAGTATATTCCAGCATACAAGTATATGAATGGAAAACAAAAGCAAAGCTCTCAAATCATGAAATGCAGCATTTTTATTCTCCAATATGGCCCCTGTTTATTAAATCGTTAGGCAGTAACCTAATAGGGGAACACATAATATAAATGCACATACAGTCTTCACATTTCAATAGATCGTTATGTTTTAATGGGAACTAAAGAGATCCTAACTAGGACATTTTGAGTCTTATAAAGGAGTATCAGGGACCTGTTGCTTTGAGATACATATTTCATTTATTTTCAGTCTTTCCTAACAACTCCACAGGGGATTTTTTTGCATAAACGCATGTTTATACAGAAGATTTTCAGTGAACTTTGAAACACCTATGTACCATTACAAAGTGTCAAAGAGAATGAAATGAAGTTTGTTTTTCTTTGACACCTTTCGTATTCCAAGTATCCTAGAGCACTTTAAAATAAATTACTTGGAAACTGCTAGTGCAGTCAAGCAGGAGTTGTTAGTTCAAACTCAGACCTGGATGTCAGAACTTATTTGGTAAATGGAGGAAAGTACTAGCCAAAACCAAAAGTTTCCTCCTCGCTCTTTCCACTGTGTCCATTAGCTCTTTAAATCTCATGAGATATAAGCAGAAGAGTTCAGCCTGGTATCTTATGTTGCCAGTTACCAGTGGTTTAAAAACTCTTTTAAACCATGTGCACAGAGATACTCACATACACTTATATACATATCAATGTCTAAAAAGCATATCCGTTCAAACATTTCCACACTTTCATTTCCACTACAAGACCAGATAACTCACTCTCCTTGTCAAAAGTATAATGCTTACTTAGGGAACAAGATTACAAGAATCTGTTCCCAGGAGGCTTTCAACTCTCTGCATGTTCAGCTATTGGCAATCCTGCTTCACATCAAAGTTCACCAGACTTTTGGTTGTTCTCTTGGGCTTCTGTCTACTGTATTAGCCTAGAGTAAGAAATACTAATTCCACAGGCACCTTTGCTTGCAGGAACTATTTGCATCTCCCAATAACTTCCATGGGAGTTACACATGTGTCCATAAACCCAGTTCTGGACTCTGGATGTTTTTCTAAATAGTTTCCTCTAACTGTGCAAAATCTAGTGCTCTTATTTGTAGGTCAGAGTTCTCAGTTTGTCTAAATATCCATTTCCAAACATCTGTTATAGAAAAGAGAGGAGGCGCATCAAACACTAAACTTAGATTGATTTCAGAAAGTGGCAAGTTTTCTCCGGAACAATTTCCAGAATCCGAAAGGTAAGAAAAAAGCACGGTGGAGTTTCCTCTTCACCTGCCTTCAGAACATACAATTTCATCTACATCAGGTTCGTATGGCTTGTCTGTTTTTTCCCATTCTTTCAGAATTAATATCCTTTAGTAGCCTAATACGCTGCTTAAAAAGAAAGATGGATTTAAAAATTCCTCCTGGGGCCAGAACACCAGGACAACTGTCAAACCATACAGTGGACTCTAATAGAAGTCCTGACATCAGACCAGAAGCAGACAGATGGTGAAAGGCAAAAATAGTGGAGGACACACACTGCAGAAGAAGGAAAGAGGGAAATAAGAATCCTTATTAACCAGTGAAAATTCACTGACTTTGAACCAAAAGTTCCAAGGTAACATCAAGGTCAACGGGAGGGAATAAACAGGGAGACAGTCAGATGACATGAGGAATATCTGAGGACCAGAGAAGTAGACTGAGTTTACCTTTCCTCTTATCAAAGTGGTAAAGAACACTGGGCTGTCCAGGGAATTGTGAAGGTAAAAAAGATTTTTCAGCAAGGCCACCAACACCAGCAGAGGAGCAAGTACAGCACTCGACCTCACCACATGCAAAGAAAATGGCACTCATTTGTTTACCAGTCATGTTCTGCTGCAATTCAGACAAGAAATAGGAGCGAGCAGGTAAGCATTTAAATGAGCACTGCTAGTATGCAGGCAGAAGAACCAAGCACTAAGGAGCTGGGAGAACAGGGGTTGTACTATCTGCCCCCCTGTTCACCCACTCACCACCTGCCTTTTCTTTCTGCTGTGGGGCTGCTGTAGCCAGCCCTGTGTTGACTCTTGTGTGACCCCCTGCACAACAGCATCTTGAAACATTCAGAAGGATCAATGAAAAAAACCCAACCCTATCTTCCAGTCTTTATTTTTAGCCATGCTTGTGCCCTTCACCCAACCACTGTGTGAATAATAACAGCTGAAGAGTCATACTCAATGGCAGGTTGCTATCTACGAAACATGGCAGAATTGTTCAGTACCTTGCCAAAAGGAAAATAAAAAAATCTTTGAATAATTCCTTGATGAGACCAACTGACCAGTGTCCCTGCTCTCTCTTGTCCCCTGCCAGCATCTGAGTAACAAAAAAGACTCCTCCATGTGATTTCTTCTCTCACCCTGGCAGCAGCAAGCCCTCCCTGCCTGCAAGCTGAATTGACTTGACTGCAGTAATATTGTTCTGCTGAGACAAGAACGATGATCAGCACAACAGCACTGTTAAAAATGTTATAGGCTTCATAAAAACAATCACATCAGCTATAAAACGGTAGGTGATCATGACTGCTGCACCGCTCTCATCATAACTTAGCTTGACTTGTCTGGATGGGGAAACAAATTATAGACAATTCCCTTTCCTTTCCCACATTACTGTGCAAAGTGATAGAACGTCCCTATTCCCTGCTGAACCTCTCTACCTATAAAGATAGAACAATGATTTTTAAAAGACAGAAGATGAGATTTGGGGTTGAAACTGTCTGCATGGTGTTACAAGGTCTGTTAAAAAGCAGAACTAAGTAACACCCAGCAAATTGTCAAGGTTCATGAGAACCACCAATGCACTGTATAGCTCAGCTGTAAGTGAGGAACAGATCGAGCAGCTCCATTTAAGACTCAACATCTGCCTTTCTTGTTTAGGTAAGAATCCCTCTGAACAATCACTGATAGTTCAGGATCAGGTCCTGAACACATGTTGTCTAAAAAGCTTATGCTGATATATAAATATCATTTTAATTCTCTCATGCCATGCACCTTTTTGCACTACATAAGGCAAATACAGAGAAGATCAGTCATTCAAGGAATTCTCTGCTTCACTTAGGTCAGAAGTTTGAACAGTAGTGTCACTGAGACAATTGAAACAGCTTTCAGTTCAGAGTGATGCAGAACTCTTAAGCGAAGTCTGTTTAGGAGAGAAGATTTGTCTGCCGTTGTGAGGGCTGTGCAAATAACTGATTTTCCAGAGGGCTATCCAACTGCAAAAGAGAGAAAACCAAGCAACATGCTTTAGTCTCTATCAAATCACATTTCTTTTGTTTGCATTTTTGTTTTCATTGCTGAAATTGAAAGCCCAGGGGAAAAAAAAACAAAACAGTATATTAAATGGAACAGACCAAGAGGTTCAAATCTAAATGTGCTGATTTGCATGAACTTTCTAAAAGGCAAAGGAAATGCACAGCATTGTTTACAAAGCAAGAGCAAGAGCATGCCTTTCCCTTCCACCCACAGCAATGGAGAATTTGGCTCACTGGGGTACACCAGGGTACAGTTTTTTCTGCTGCCTGAAGAAACCCCAGTGAAAGCATGATGCAAACGTGAGTTAGCCACCGGGGTACAGCATGGGGTGGGAAAGAGGAAGCAGTGAAGGGAAGTGAGCCTTGATCCTCCCTTCTTACAAAGTTCTACCTTGTGTAAATAATTTAATAACGATTGGAGTAGTAGCGGCTACTTTGTATCCCCAGTCCCATTCAGCCCTGGCTTGGCATTCCTCCTCATTAAAGCAACTTTAGAATGAATAGGCTTTTCCTCCTAAATTATCAACATGCATTATCAATGCAAGTTTTCCATTTGTACAGTTGGTCTTGTGCTTTTTGAGTTAACTTAAACACTAAGTACTAAAGCTTTATTGATCTAACAACAACATATGAGGCATACCAGATTCACAAGAAGCCAGTGACATATTATGAGTAAGGATAAAATTATTCAGAAATCAAAAATTTATATGTAAATAATATATTATAATGTATTATATAATATATAATATTATATATTATAATATTATATTATATATATTTCTCCCTCTGTGGCAGAGGGAGAAACACAACCTAAGTACAAGATACCATTCAGAATAGCTGTGTGTCTTACAGAAAGACTAGCATCTCTTTTTTCCTTAAATTCTCATTGTGTAAAGTCAAGTGCTATTACTATAGTAAGAGACCATTATAAAAGCCTCAGATGTAGAGAAACAACAATTAGTAAGTTTTAGAGCTTTTTTTTCCACATGCAATAATTTCCTGAATAAAGACACTTTGAAACCAAAGCCTTATCTTGTTGGGAAGTAGTGAGTCATGACTTTTGAATGACAGCAAGCTGCAGTGTCTAGCTCTGATGGTTCACAAGACAGTAAATTTCAGACCTGTCACTGATCCAGATGCAAGTATTTTCAGTTCTTGGCCTTTGGGAGGGAAAATTGGACATGCTGACATTACTGCGAATGATACTATAGATGAAACCAAATACAAATGAAATTTCACACTTGAATGAGCATGAGAAACATTTTTGTGTGGTCTGGTGTTTTAACCATGATTTATTGCAATAATGCCTATTTGAGAGAAACGCATCTCTGATGGAAATGTATTAGTAAAAAGGTTCATAAGCTTAATTGGGTGGCAGAAGTATCACAAAAACATGTATGACTGGCTATTATGCCACATGTTGTTATAACAGTGATTTTTCAAAAGCACATTATCTTTGTGCAGAGAAACATTAAAATACAAGATATTTTGTAAAGTAACCACAAGAGTTTAGGAAACAGGGCTCAGCACTGTTTGTCATTCACTACTGCATGCAGCCTTATAGTTTAGAGCCTTAGAGTCTGATGTAAAATGTGACAATGTGTTTTGAAACATTACCCCACTTGCAAAACTGAGGTGGCTCAACCCTCTCAAGAGGAGATGTTTTAACATGATTTGCTGTATTCTTTTACAGAATGAGTCCTTTGTAGTAGTGATTTCACAGTTTGTTGCCCCTACATTGATCCTCCCTAAACTCACCCTGATTGTCTGAATGTAAAAATCCACTACACCATACCACAGCCTTTTTGTCAGTGGTACATGATATATAGCTGGGCTTTGCAAAAGACACAACAGGACAGGGCCAGCCGGGAGGTAGGGGAGTAGATTGAAGCAATTAAAAGTGTTCAAAGCTACAAGGTCTGCTCTCAGCAAGCTCAGCACACTGCAGACCTCTGGAGCACAGACTATTACTACATGACTGTGAACTTCAGAAACAAAAGAAAGGCAAATTAAAAGCACAACTTATCTTGGAATATGCCCTTACCACAACTATGGCAAATGCTTGGGATGCATTAGGCAAAGCAATGCTGTCAGGTCAAGGGTGGTGATCCTTCCCCTCTTCTCAGCACTGGTGAGGCCAAAGCTGGAGTTCTGTGTTCAGTTCTGAGCTCCCCAGCACAAGAGAGACATGGACACACTGAAGAGAGTCCAACAAAGGACCACTAAAATGATGAAGGGACTGAAGCATCTCTCCTATGAGGAAAGGCTGAGAGTGCCGTGACTGTTTAGTCTTGAGAAGAGAGGGCTATGGGGGGATCTCATCAAAATGTATATATACATGAAGGGAAGGTGTAAAAAGGACACCCTTTACACCTAACAAGTGTGTAAAGGTGTAAACAAGATGGTGCCTGGCTCTTTTCAGTGGTGCCCAGTGATAGAACAAGAAGCAATGGGCACAAACTGAGACACAGATTGTGTTTCAGCACAAACTGAAAAACTGAACCACATCCTGAACATCAGGAAACCCATTTTTACTATGAGGCTGACTGAACACTGGCACAGGTTGCCCAGGAAGTTGTGGAGTTTCTATCTTTGGAGAAAGCTGTCTGGACGTGGTGCTGGGCAACTGGCTGTAGGTGCCTCTGCTTGAGCAGGGGAAGTTGGACCAGACGACCTTCAGGGAACCTTCCAATATCAATCATTCTGTGATTCTGTTATTCTGTGAAGTGGAAGAATGTTTTCAAGGAGAAGTGCCCCCTCCCTTTCAGAAACTTCGAAAAGTTCCATTTTTATTCAGTGTTAGACTAAATTATGTTGGAAAAACTTGGGTGCTTTCTGTTGTTTGGCTTTTTCTCAAAATCCAGCCAACTTTCCTATTAATGTCCCTAAACTGTGAAGAGCAGAGATTGACCTCTCATCACATTTTCTTTTAAACCAAATATAAATTGGTTTTACAACAAACAAATAACTGAACAAAAAAGGGTTCAGGCCTAGGGCATCCATAGTGACTGTAGAAGCTTTTCTTTCTAAAGTCAGCTTAGCAGTAAAACAGTAGCAGCTGATGCAAGTTAGTGCCAAATAGAGATTCAGATACAAATTTCACAATGAAATTAATCTATTTTTTTTATACCAACTTGCATCACTGAAAAGGCCAAGGAATGGGGTGCTGTCATACACACACATCTGAGCACTTGCTCCACCACCCCACAAAACAACGTGACACACACATCCCCACCTTTCTGCTGCGACTATTTTCAGAGTGGTTTGGAAATGGGCTGTGTACAACTGTACCTGACACTGCCAGAGCTCTGCAAGCTGCAGACAAGGATTTAAAGCCAGGTGACAGATCTGCCACATCCTGCTGTTACACAGAAAGACAACTGAAATCCCTGGGGTTAACAAAGTCATCACTTTTTTAGTCAACCTAAAATCTGTGCACTTTTAATCCAAAAATTCAGCTCTGATGAAGAATTTCGTTCTCCCCTTTTCCCCCTATCTGGCTGTTTATTGCTGACTCTCCTTCCAGCTGAGAACAGTAACTGGCACATCACCACCCACAGAGACTCTCTAATGATCCAGGGGAAAGTTAATCACACTGTACTGTCGCATAAATCACAGCAGTTGGTCTGCAACTTACTCAGTCCTAGAGAGGGCCAGATCCTGAGCTCCCAAATCAGCCTTTCTTCCTTTATTTTTTTTTCTTATTCAGCAAGAGGACTGTTTTCATTCTTTCATTTCACCTATGAGTCAGTCTGAAGGATCATAATGGCCCATAAAACTACCATCTGGGATATAAAATCTCAGGTTTCTGCGAAGAACAGGAACAAGTTCTGCTGCCTTTTCCAGTTTCCCCTGCTATGATGTTCTCTGCTTAGCCCAGGGTGTTTCAGAGGGAGATTGCATATGTAGACAGGCTATTCTATCACAGCAGCACAGCACCTTAGAGGGCTAAAGCCTTTGGGGTTTTTTCCCTGCCTATATTTTACTTTAATGTAAAATAGTTTATTTCTAAGAAAAAAATCTTATTCAATGCACACACAAGGGTATGCAAATGCAGACAAAATTCCTACTCATATCCACTCTGCTTATGTATCTATGCTTGAAATGTTGTGGTGTTGTGATATACAATAAATATAAAAGGAAATCAGACACTTCAACAGCACCAGGTAAGCAGAAAGGCGATTTTTCCTTTTCCCAGGAGGCTATTGTTGGCACCAAGCTATGCTGAATCAGGAGAGTAATGGCACTCAGAAGCCAACAGATCCTGTACCTCAAAAGCGATGGTCCTTCCGAGCACCCACAACACCCCTTAACTACACTGAGAACTGAGAATTCAGTTCTGCTCACAATAAGGGAATGAACACATTAACCCAACAATAAGAAAACATACAGTTTGGAATGACAGAAGAGAAAATTACAGAAATCTTTTTGTGGCATCAGACACTACACGAAGTTTATGGTATCTACCTGACAATAAACCAAAACTAACTTCACATAGCTCAACCGCCTCCTTTTCCTCCTAGTTTTCATTTCAGCTGAATAGTTGAAAACCTTAGGGGATAAATTTAACCAATTCTGACTTTACCATCTCTACTTATAACAGTTACCCCATCTGAAAGCTAAAATCCTTGCTAAAATCAGTGATCGGTTATATCATCAGTATTTAAAGTATTCTTAAAATCCTTGTTTATCAAAACATCATAAACATAAGTTTATGTTTATGATATATGTTAAAAATATTTAAAAGATGTATTAAAACAAACATTTGACTAATTTTAGCCTCTGGCAGAGGACACAGCAAACAGCATATCAACTTGTTTATAACATTGGCTTCTGCAAGACCAGTATCTTACAGATTTCAGTAGATTTTAGGTCTAGTATTTGCAGATTCAGAAGGCTAAGTTGCAATGGCTCCTTCAGAGAGAGCTACTTTTTCTTTTACTGTAAAATGAAGTCCCAGTGCAACTGCCTACTAGGAACAGCCATTTGAAGGAAAGAAATAATACAGAAAATAAGTTTCCTATACTGAATATACCTGTTGAGACATCATTTAGTTTTGCTTGTGATCTTGATTTATACGTAGCTTTCTTGGTTAGATGGCTAAGGTACAAAATATGATGTCTCTTAAGATCACCAAGCAAAAACTGAAATCTCTCTCTTTCCTTAGCTCCGACACCAACTGCATGACTCTGAGCTGGGAGACATCTCATCGAGTCCAATTCTAAATTTGTGTGAGAATATCCATTCCAAACTCAAAAGTCTGAGACCAATAAATAGAAACTATTAAAAATTCCAGTCATAAGAAATTACTGCAATACAAAATAAGTCTGATATTAAGACTTTAAAACAAAACAAAAAAAAATAGTTACCAATTGCCAACTATAATTGAACAAGATATAGTTCATATCTCTCTCTCATTATTCCATTTAAAAGAAAGAAGAAAATTCTAATTTAGTGGCTGGCACAGCATTTCATGAATCACTGCTGAATTTTAAGATATGAAATGGGTTAGTACTGCCCTTCAGAGGAAGCTGATGTCAGTAAAGCGCTATTTTAACTGAGATGGTCAAAGGACACAGAGGCAAAGCGCATAGAGTCAGGTAGCACATCTGGTGAAAACAGTTGATATGCTCAGAAAAAATTACAAACACATTTTTGGGCTCAGAGTCCCATAAGCAAGTATTAGTATAAAATGTGTAGGAAATAAACAAGTAAAGCTGGTAGGAAAGAATATTCACTTGTAAGAAGATGAAAAGCATACAGAGTCTCCTACTGCAGACCAAGGCAAGCCTGGCCCTGGCACAAGAGCCTCTGAGCACGCTTGGCACACAGCTGTCTCATGTGTATTTTGTTTCACTCCGAGGGGTCTGACGCAGGCACCATGTCTGATACAGCTCACCTATGGGATCTCAAAGGAGATGGACAGACAGACAGACTTGCTGGGGCTCACCCTGCTGAGATGCCATGGCACTTCAGTGTCTGCTCCCAATTGTCTGCGCTTAGCCATGGGAACCACTGGTTTGGATTTGCTGAGGTAACTCCTTCCAAAACTTGGCAAAGAATAAAAGCATCCCTATATCATTTTGTTGTTTGACAGAGAACAGGCCATGTGTCCTTGTGCAGATGAGGCAGCTGCGGTTGCCAAAACACACCCCACAGGAGGGATGATTTGTGCAGACTTACTTCTTTCAGGAAGGAGCAGACCAGGTTTCCACTTCTGCATTAGGCTTAAAAAATGAACCAAAGCTATGATTTCTGTATTTCTGTATCATGCTTTTATGCACTTCATAACCCATGGGGTAGAGGAAAGTGAACTACAAAGCACAATTCTAGCCTAAATTGAAAAAACAGTTTTATTGCAGGTTAGCACCTAACACGCGTCCTGGATGCTAGAGCTGGGGATTCAACGTTCACAGCAAAATCCTATTTTCACAATCCTGGATGTAATGTTGGCCTGAAAATGCCCTCTCTCTCTGAGAGCCAACAGAGGACAGTTATCCCAAGTCTGAATGTGAGGGGTTTTTTTTAGTTTGGGGGTGCTGGGTTTTTTTTCCAATGCAGATACAGCCTGAATGACTTGCAACTTCATTAACTCTGGGCACACAGATATAGATGTTTTCAATGGTTTCCTCTGGAGACAATGTTTGGGAAACTCAAAGTGATCTCTTCTCCCTAATCACCCCTGCTCAGTTGTGACTGAGGGATGTAAGTCACCATATAACAGCAAGGTGACATTGGAGCTGAAGACTATTTCCCCCTCATTGCTATTCAGCCTGCTGGCTGTTTTACTGCTACCCAGTGTGAACTGGTCCCCTTACACCAAGCTCTTATAAATTAAACGAGATATCAATAATACAAACACTATGTGAACATACGATTGCTTTAGTATTTTACCCGACTTCCAGCAGGACTGCAATCTGCTCATTGTTAACACTGATGACAGATTTGGTAGTGAGATGCTCTGCTTCAACACACCTATGAAAGGATATATTCCTTCCTTACTTTCCCACAGCGTATGAGATAAAGATACGCCACAACATTCTGCTGTGTTGTGAAGCTGTGGACTGCCCATCATTAGAGGCCCTTAAGAACAGGCTGAAGGAACATTTGTTAGGAATGATATGGAGACAGAAATATTCAGCCTTGAAGAAAGGGTTTGGATTTCATTTTGCTGGCCCTGACTACAAAGTCAGAGTCACGTAAACTGTAACGTCTTTCTTCTTTAACAGTTATAATATTAATTAGGAAAAAATCTAATCACAAGCTGGAGCTGAATGGAGGAATTAGCTAATAATGTATGATTAAGCAAGGTCACTGCTTGACTAAATATTCAGTAATCAGAATTAGATTTTGTCGGTTGATCTCTTTAAAGGACCTGATTGGAAATGACCTCTGTCTTTTAGATTAAATGTCTGCTCAGGCTGAGTTATTATTGATCAAGAAGCTGACCTTACTGCCAACAGTGGCATTCCCACACTACTAATCTCTTTGCATATGGTATGCACGTAGTTGCTGGAAAACTTCAAAGAGATTCGATCAAGTTGACAATTGCTTGGTTAATTAACAAGGTGTCATTTTTTGGTATTCCAGACTGGTTGCACTCTGCACTCGCAGGGAAATCACTCCTAGCATTCAATTAAAAAAAGCAGGCAGAGAAAAAAAGACTCCATAAAGCTTACATTCTATGGTGTAAACCTTGCCCTATTTCCCCAGACAAGGGGAATTAAGGGGATTTTGCACTCTCATAAGCATAGGAAGGGTGTAATGAAAAAGAGGGTGCTTTTGCCTTGTTGCATTCTATAAGGTGGGCCTAAGACATAGAGTGGGAGAAGGTGCCTTGCAAAGTGTGAAGCACCAGAGTAACATCAGGGAGACTTTTAGATATCTTAGAGCTCCAACTTCTTGTCTCTAGGTAGTTCATATGACCAAGTGATAAGGGGCAAGAATTTGTCTTTAGGACACAAGGTCATATATTCATCTTATATCTACTGATTTTCCGGCAGTCATACTCCTCTTAGGTTGCATGTTACCATAAAAGCAGTGAGTGTTAGTCTTCATCCTCATCCTACAATGTTTTTCTCTAACTCTTTCTCAATAAGGTAAAACAGCATTTTTTTTTTCTTGGAGTAAACGTCCTGCCATGCACCAGGATCATAGTCCTGAGACTGTATCATCTTCAGAAGAATGTGGTCCGGTCTTCATGTCAAATGTCACATAAATTAATTTCTTGGTCTGTCTTTGAGTGGTAGGAAACTCTTTTCCCAAAAGCCAACAATGATAAGTTACTCAGGGTTTAAGGTATACTTGGGAAAAACAAACAAAAAAGCAAACAAACAACACACACACACATTCCATAAAAGAAAAACATGGGGATATACAAAATCTAAACCAATTCTACAGATGCATGCAGCTGCAATAACTTAAACCACCACAGAAGTCTAGCTAGTCTGAGAAATTTCACAAATAGTGTACAAACTATGGTACTGAATTTGTTCTCGTTTATTGGGGTACTTAAGGAATAATGTCAATTGCAACAACTCAGCTGTGACAATATAAAATTTGCATAATGGGTTTTAGTTCCTTTATCTGTCTGGGATTTTTATACTGACTTCTTCCACGATATATGAGTATCTCTCTCTTGGCAATCTGCTTTTGCTGGCCTTTTCTAGATTCAAACTTACAGAGTGCAGTAAATTTCTGGTGCACAACATGGATCCAGGTAACAAAAGTAGTTCAAGTGTGAAAGTAACCCCTTAGATCAGTCTCCTCATTGGGTTATCAGAATATTTGAGTTTGAATGGTGCCATCTGAAGCAATTTTGTGAAGATGTTGTGAGAACCCAACAGAAAAACAGGATGGCTAAAATGTCTTATCTCGTTTTTCTAGTCTACTTGAAAGCATAGAGTGAATATACCATCACTCAGAAGCAGTCTTTTCTGTGTTCCTTCACAGAGTTGTCCTCTTTTTTTCTATTGCTTTCATCAAATCAAATTTCAAACTTCCTGTGATAATCATACAATAATATTCAAGGTCAGACTTGAAAAAATGCAGAGGTCCAAGCAAGATTTACAGGTCATGACTTCAACAAACATGTCCTCGTCTTGTCTAAATGGTACAAATGGTGTTTGGATCTGGTTATTGTTTTCAAGATACAAGAGAAAACAACATTTAGGAAAGTTGCAATCTTGAGAAGCTGAGTACTTCAGCTCACATACAGTTTCACCTTCAGACTCTGAATTATCTAGCTGACTGCTGTTTTGTGTATTTCAAGATTCAGTCTTTAAAAAGATTACAAAGAGAGAAGTTTACCTGCATTGAGCGGCCATAAAAATCTTTGAGATCAAAAGAATGATAGCAACAAGTTTGGAATTAATTTCTCATAACTGAAATGATTGATGCCCATGGCACATACAAGACAAAAATCAGACAGATATTTGCTGATGTCAGTATAAAACTTTCAGGGTGAGTAGCATGGGGATCAAAATGAAGGAAGAAGAGACAGACTAGGCCTTTTTTAAAAAGTAGTATTTATCAGGTTTCTGTAGCTATTGGCTTTGTTGACAGCTAATTCTAACAGCAGCATTTAAGGAGAGCAGCAAGGCTCACCAGGTCATGGCAACCTCTGCTTCACGAGTACACATGTGTAGTTATAAAGTACCTCAAAAGTTATAATAGTTTAATGTGGACAGTTTCTCTGAGATTAGCATCTCAACACAAAGACACTCCCAGATTTCTCCTTTATAGGTATAGATTTATTAAGAGACCAAAGGGGATCATGGCCTGCCTGTTAGCTTTGCCAACTGCAGCACATGCTCCCACTGGAAACGTGTGAAGACATCTGCAGAGCATCTCCTCTACCCTTCTTCTACATAGAAGTCTTGACTTCACCCTTCCCTCTCTCATTATGAGCCAGCATTTCTTCCCTGGGACTCTGCTAAACATAATCTAGATAAGCATGGCACAGCATAACATTTTTTTTTCTCCAGGCAATGCCATAGTGATGAGGTCATTAACTTTTGTTTCTCAATTGTTTAGCTGCAATAATTTCTAAACCAAAGCATGTGCTTCATTATAAAAGAGAATGGAAACTGTGAAAGGAAGTCTCAGTTTTCCTGGCCAAAGCAGCATGGTTTGGAAGCGCATATATTACACGCTGTGTGATTCCTGGAAGGAAGCGATCATGAAAAATAATACAGATATTTTAATATAGTCCAGTAAAGGTATTAATCTGAATTCTATCACCACACAATGGAATGTGTTCACATCTGCAGAAATATTTATTCTTGTTAAACAAACAAAGGCAGAGTTTGCATGCACAATAAACAAAGTTGTTAATTCAATAGACTGCTCTGAAAATCAAGACTCTAATTCTTTAGCACTCTATCTAGCACTCATCTGGTTACCTAGATGAGACACTTATATATTAGTCCTAATTCCAAATGACAGTACCAATAAATACTGTTCAGCACTCGACTCTTTCTGTGCCTTAAAACAAATTAAAATTTTCTTTAACCAAAATTTAGGATCCCTCTACGGCATGCTATTGCATTTGCTCTCATAAAATAAGAAAGTTTTAATTTTATTTTTTTTAATTGAATCAAATTTCCAAGTAAGTATCAATTTCAAATTTTTAAAATAAATTTTCAAATTCATAATTTTACAAATTAAATTTGAATTTGCTCTCATGAAAACTGTTCTCAGATATCCACAGAGAATTTAAATGTGCATTTTGGATGATCACTCTACAGAAGAACTATAAGGAATAAAAGCCTTAATTTGCAAATTTGTTGTGTATTAAAAGACCCACTGTAGGTCAAATCTTTAAAAATTAGAGAAGTGTAGAGTTTGGGGGTTTTGTTCATAAATCCTTTTTAAATTGCTAAAAGAGAAGAATAACATTTTTTGAGGGGTAATAAGAAGCATTTCATTTAATTCTAATGTTTACATTACTCTGTTTTAAAAAAATAGCAAATTCCTAACTGAGGTATTGTTTCAAAAAACTAAATCCATAGTAAAAATTTAAAATTAAGTATTTACATAATTCCTTTTTCTGGAAGATAAATCGGTAACCTCCTCACTGAAATCTTTGATAACTGCAGATTTCTTCTTTATTGGGGGGGGGGGGGGGGGGGGGGGGGGGGGAAATAATTTTGTTTTGGCTGAAAAATACCACTTCTACCTGCAGTTCTTCCTCTGCTATATCTGTCCTCACTCCTGAGCACATAACAGAAGCGTAAAAAACTGTGCACTGTTTATAGAATGCTTATATCAGGTCTGTTTAGACAAAGATGGGCAAAGGGGAAGAATTTACAAGAAAATATATTAATTGCAGGGCTCCTTTCAATGCAAATGTTTGTACCAAGAACTGGCTGCTGCCTCCTCCTCCTCCTGAAGACACCATCCGAGGTGACACAGTGCATGAACCCTCTGGCTCTCAAGGATCTCCCAATATCTGGCACCTCAGCTACATCTCTCTCTTACTGTTTTCCCTTCCATTTAGCACCACAGGAAACCAAGGAGGCCAGGGAATATTTTTTACTCCCAGCCTAAATATAGACAGCAACTACTGAGGGCTAGGTGCACCTTGGAATAAGGTTGCCTGAAGTGTGACCCCCTCCCACTCACAAGTCACTCCGTGGAGACAAAAGTACAACAGAAGAGTCTACGTTCAAATAGGAAGTAAAACCAAAACTTTGTTTTATAAAAAAATTGGGTGGTAAAACTGCTCGGCAACTTTTTGCTGAATGTTTGTTTATTGCCTAAGACACAGCTCTGGCTGGTAATTGCTGTTAGATACACATTTTTAAAACACCAGAAAGCTGCTTAAAAATAATAAAGCTGGCCTGGAGAAAAGTATGGATTTGATTATTTTATTCCTTTGGGAGAAACCTGGATTTAATCTACCAATGCTCTGGTATAGATATTTTTAATGCATTTATTTTTAGATATGTTTTGAAAGTTATACCTCTATGGGAACTTCAAGATGTCTAACAGAAAAGAAAGCAACTATAAAGTGTTCTCTTGAATAATTTTCAACCCTGTGAGGCAGAAATATTCCTCCAAATTCAATGTCATAAATGGAGTGCAGAGGACACAGTGAATTATCTCCAAGCCTGGAAGCAAAAGTCTAGCCAAAGTAAAGGGTTAAACGTGAGAAGTGTGAAGAGGCAGATGCTTATCTGAAAAAGTCACTGAATAAATATGAGGCAAGCTGTAGCTTTCTGCTGACCTCCTAAGTGGTGGGGATTGGGAAAGAAAACAACAGGAAGAAATTCAAACAAAATTATCTCCTATAAAATACTGAAATTATTCTGAAGCTGTGGAGGAATGCTAATGCTTTCAAATGCATCCACCTTTCATGCTACCCTTGAACAACTAAGGAAAGGTCATGCACCATACAGGCAAGCATCTGGAGTCTGCTTCTCTGAGCAGCCCCTGTCTACTTGTCCCATACCAACTAGAATCCATTCTCATGATCTTGATGGCAGTACAGTGCTAATATCAAAAGCCCCAAGTGACTTAAAAAGCACAGCAGTCCCATCTCTGGGAATGGGACAGAGTCCTGAAGAGGAGACCCTCCGAAGCTACAGGCAACCCTAGAGAACAAAAGGGCAGGGAGCAACCAAATGATAAACTAGAAAAGCTCTGTAGATCAGAGCGCTGGGAAACTCATCTGGCTTTCTGTGCTAACTGAGAAGACCACCACCATAGATATTCAGCCCTCCTGAGCTCTGGAGATTCTGCCCAATTTAAGTCAATTTCTCTAATCCCATCTTTGGGATCCTTCTTGAGAATCACCCGTTGCAGTTCATGTTTCTAAGGCCTTGTGTAAATGATGTTTTCAGCCCCACATGGATTGTATGGCAGCTCAGGGCAGCAAGCACTTACCGTAGCAGGATCAAGGCAAAGTATCAGCCTGCTGAGCAACTGTATAGTATTTTAACAGCCTTTGTGTCAAAGGCAGATGATCAGGCAAAAGTATCCCACAGACTGGATCTGAATCCCAGGGCAAGCTGAAGCACACTGTGTGGTCAGGCATGTGTTTTACAGTCACCTTCTCCGAGTCGTACAACAGGCCCCACAACATCTTCCTATGAAGCGATGGGTAGAGAAATTTCTTTTCACGGGTAGCTCAAGAATTTCACAAAGATGCCTGTAAGTGCTATAGTTAACTCACAGTCATTGTGATATTAATTCCACATGTGGGATGAAGACTACGCTTATCTTTGTCACCTCCGTTATGTTTCTTTTTTAAAATAGGCACTTGTTGAAACATGCACTCACTACGGGAAGAGAAGCAGGGAAACCACAGCTGAAGGACAGATTGATTTATTTCCTTTGGGGGTCAGAAATTCTTCATGGACCATCATTAAAGGTGTTCTCCAGTCATGCTAACCTTCTGTTTCTGATATCTTCCAAGACCATGTCAGCATCTCAAGGGATGCTCTTAGCTAGATGTCTGATTGCTCTTCCTTTCAATTTCCCCATAGCTTTTCTTTTAGTTCTGCAAGAAAGCAATGCCTCTATTGGCTTATGTTAGAAGGAAAACCTTTAGCTCTCTTCTATATGAATTCCATTCTCAATTCCCATTTAAATAAGCTAAACTAAGACACCAAAGTGGGCAAGTTTTGCTTAAGCTGTATTTTATGAGCAAGGAGTACAGCTAAGACAGACCTACATAAGAATAAATACAGATCTATAAAAACTAGGTTCCTCTAACAGAATGGATTACAGGAAATAGGCATGTTTCTAGCAGAAACTGAAGCAAATAGAGGGAAAAGAGTCTGAGATAACACCAAGATCCTGGCATTGGCTGGAAGTGAAAAATAAGCCAGTGCACTTCCATGTTAATGAATGTTTTGCAAGAGGACAAAGCCACCCCATCAAGATGCTGCAAGCAGAAGGCTGTGACTGACAGCCCACTGAGCGAGCACCAGGCTGGGCACCCAGAGGCAGCCGCTGCAACCCCCCAAGCCATCTACCCACCAACTCCATGGAGATTGCATCCCAGTACCAAGGAGAAAAGCAGAAATGCACACTCACATTTGAAAAAAGAATAATTTCATAACCCTGAATATTTTATGTTTATGCCAGAAACTATTTAGTTTGTCTCTTCAATCTTAATTTTTGCTGCATTCCGCTCAGATCAGACTGATAACAGCAGTCCCTTTCAAAAGAGTGAACCTCTTAATAAAATTAGGAGGCAGCTCATTGTGTTCTGGCTTTCTGTAAAACTTCCCTGGTGTGTGTATATACATTTAAGTCCTTGACAAATTTGGACTCCACTGGAGCAGTAAGAAAGCTAAAGTCAAATTAATCAGAATAGATTCCCTAGATGAGACAGTCATTGCTGCTGAGCAAACCTTTAGGGAGAAAAGTTGTCCTTGAAAAATATTTGATGAAGCTGCTGCACTAAGAAAGGGTCTAAAGCTATGAATAAAACAGCCACAGAGAGCTCCAGGGGTGCCAAAGGCCCATTTTGTTAAGCAGAGAGGCAGGGGAGAAAAGGGAGAAAGAAAGAGGCCAATTCAGAGAATTTCATTATACACAACAACTCAAAACACCTCCAAACCCAGAGAAATATAGAGGTCTGTCCCACCAAGCCCCAGAATCAGAAGCAGTGCTTTGCCCCAAGGTATCCCTTGAGCTAATCAAAGCATTTAGATCCCTGGGGTAGGTGGCAAGGAAGCAGAAGGGAAGTTTCTTCCTAATAATATTCTGAAACACTGGTTTATCTGGGGGCTCTGCCTCTATTCCACAGCCAGAAATAGAAGCAGAGGTGCTTTCCAGGTCAGGATCCAGCCTAGGGACACCCACTCCTCCCACTCTGACTGTGACTGTTGCTCAAAGGCAGTTCAGTGTGGGAGGACTCTCCTGTCATCCATAATTGACATCAGATTCATCTCACCTGCACTCAAGGCAGTGCAAGGGACTCTGATGGAGTTAGGCCAGGATATCAAGAGTCCCTCATCTTTCAATCTCCCTCTGTGAAGCGTGAAAACAAATAATTTTTTTTTTTCCCTTTACTTTTAACATTTCTGGAGAGCTCAATTCCTGTGCCTCTTCTTACAACCTGTAAATTCAACAGGCTGGAATGGGCAACTTGAAATCCAGGACATGAAGAACAACACACTTGGCTACACCAAAGGTCCAGCTGGCCCAGTAACCTGTCTCCAGCTGATCAGCAGCAAAGTAAAGGGAAAAGGATAAAAACAGTACAAGCTTGTGGTAATAGCCCTTCAGGCTGCTCCCTCACCCCTCAGTGGTTTGTAGCTCAGAGACCTCACGAACAACAGGCAGCATATCTGTACATACACAAGCTTATTTGGGGCTTTTTCACCCCCATGAACTTGCTCGTTTACTTTCGGGACCCATATGGATTTTCAGCAAGGAGTTCTATGACTTCATTCTCTGTTTTTCTCTGTACCACCAAAAGTTTTATAGATGTGCATCTTCTCCCTTATCAGCCATCACTTTTCCAGACTGAAGTCTTCCCCTTTTACACTTCCCTCTTTTTCATCATCCAGCCAAATAACTGAAAGAATCCCACACAATTCAGGGAACTAAACACACATCTCTGCTAACAAATATTTACTTGAAGGTGGGGTCAGGAAAAATGAAAAGGAAGTCTTCCAGGTGTTTCTCAAGTAAAATATGGTTTAGGTACAGCAGTGCTGAATAATTACAGGCATTTTTTTCCTGTTTAGCAAATTAATCACAAAAACTAAACACCTTATTACAAAGAGTTCTCCTGGTACTAGAAGTAAAATATAAAACATTAGGAAAAAAGAAGGTACTTGATGACTGGGGGAAAGTTTGAGGTAACCTGTCATTTAAGCAGGTTCTCATAAGCATATTCTCAGCCTGTTATTACAACATTTTACACTTTAACAGTAACAATAATAGGCTTTATCAGGGGTATTTGTCAGCCTCCTCTCACACAAGACAAATTATGTCCTTGGGGGAATATTATTTTTATATAATCTCTATGGGCATTGATAACTTCATTTTCTTCAGGGTCAGCTTCTAAAGTTAGCTCTACCATCTACACAGGTCTTCAGCACATAGTTCCCTGCAGAAATGTTGGTACTCAACTTTATGAGTGCCATGACAAAAGACAGCAGTGATGATTGACCGTGGCTTCGGTGGCATCTAAGCACTAAGCTTAGATAAGGGTGAGCACCACCAACTCCCACTGAAGCCAGTCAGACACCCACTGTCACAGATGTCCTTGAGGACAGTGGGAGAAGGACCCCTCAAAGATGATTAGGAAGTCCAAAAAGAGCTGTACTACTACTAGTTTCACCAGATGCTGTACAGTACAGGCCTCTTTCAAGCCATATATTAACACTCTGCCTTCTCCCTCATAAGATTTATATGTCCAGTACTTAGGAAAAACAAATCTAATGGCACACTTGCTGGCTACATTCATCTCTAAATTAAATTTTTCCTATGACTCAGTAAAGAAAGAAAAAGTATAACCTCACATTCACCTTGAAAAGCAGTGGAAAAGGTGAGATGCACAAAGCCTCTCTGTCACTGTATCCTTTGGTCTCTCACTGCTAGGCACTTCCAAAGGACAGTCTGGGGATGTATAGAACTTACTTGTCAGTAACTGAAGTGATTCATTTAGTCATGAGAACAACACACACTGATTAAGTCAAGCCCACTTAACTGAATTTTCTCCTTTTATTCTAAATCTTCTGGTAGATATCACTTTCATCTCATTCTGTGCTAATAAAGTAGCTTCATTATTGCTCTCTAAGCAAGTAGAATGTGTACAATTACAACTTTGGTTATGGGGTTTTTTTTGGATAAGAACGCACTATGTAACCACAAAACTGCATACTAATATTGTCAGATTGAAGCAGGGACAGGTTTACCTGATATTTGGACTGGAATATTATCAGACATAGTTTACCACCTCGCATCTAACCGAAAAATGTATAATGATTCTGGATAGTGCAAGTAATTAAGCATATGGATCTGTTCACCTTGAGCCAGCACAATGATGTGTCTTACTGTCAGAGGTGTCAATCCTGCAGAAGCAGCATAAAAACAAAGCCCTGTTTACTAGCGATCTTGAAATTTTATTACAACTTTTTTGCAGGGATAGTGCCATCAAAGTTCACTCAAGCCAAATTTTGTCCTGTGTAATTTCACTCTGTTCTTCCTTCATCTACCACTTTGTCTAATAGGAAACAGGATCTCCTCTATGGACTGTGCAGCAGTGCTGGACTGTATGCTGCCCCTCAACTATCCCACTGGCTGAGGGGCTTCAAAGGGGATTTTAACTATTATTTCAGTGAAGTTATTACCACATATGGTTTATAAAGCACTCTAAGATCCTACGGGATGAAATGCAAATCGTTGCTGCTGTTATGCAAGAACCACAGCCAGGTTTAAACTAGACTGACTATGAAAAATGTCATTCCTTATGACCTTTGCTGATGAGAACCACTGCGATTAGAGAAATGTCTAAATTATTTGGACATAAAAACAAACTCCAGTTCACATTCTCTGGAAGGTAATAGCTATACTCAAAGTGAGCAGGTGAATTAAGGGAATAAATAAATAAAAAAAAAAAAAGATTAAGAGTACTCCCTGACTTAACGCAATACCAATTAGACACCAGCCTCCAGGCCAGGGAATCTGGGTTTTATTTTGACCGTGTACTAAACTCCAGGACAACTGGGAGGAAATCTGTTCCCTGTTCTGTACTTCTGTTCCTAACTCTCCTCTTACCTCACCCACCATCTGTTTTGCTATCCATATGGTATGTGTCAATCTACATTGCAAATTGTTTCTACCTCTGTGTTTACACAGTGTTTACCCAAACCTCATCCTCACAGTTTACAACTGAATGAAGCCGCCTAAGTAGCTGCAACCCTGTCAGGTGCCCAGGCAAACATATGTAAATTGGATCGTGCTAATGGGAGATGTGGAAAGTGAGGCCATGGCCCGTCAGTCTACCAGCTCCTGCGTATATATTCAGATGCTTTATAGTGCTATTTTGAGAAATGTGAGCTAGCTCACAATTAATTAGCTAGGGCAGATCATTGCATTAATATAGCTATATTGCCTCAGGTGTAAGCTAGATTGTGCAGAACCAGCCTGGGAACCATGGGATGACTGCACTGGGCTTTGAAGAGTTATTCTCAGTGTTCAGTAAGGAAAAAAAAATACAGAAGAAACTGAGGAAGAAGCTCAATATCTGCCTTCACTTAACAATTTTGTCTTCTCTTCAGTCAGCCCTAGATTTTTGCAGCCTTTAAGAAGTTCTCTCCATTGGATGCTTAGTGCTCTCCTAACTTATTATCTTGGCAAATATGGAGTAGCCCATGAATCTGATTGCCACTGGAGGAAGTTGAATATGGTCATCAAGAGACACCAGAGTAATTGCATCACACTCATTTACCAACTATTGCCTGGTCTCTCACCATGACCAATCTTCTAAAAGAAATCACAACTTTAGCCAGGTGTGATAGCTGTAAAAAAAACAGGGCAAAATGATGGCAGTCATACCTGGTAATAAAAGGAACCTAGAGGTCTTTTACTATTGAAATTATTACTTTTTTTCTTTTATTAGTGCATAAGGTACTACCAGGGATTTTTAGCAGACATCTTATTTTGAAATAAGGTGATGACTGAGCAGTTAATGCCAGGAGTTACGAAGATGGACTTCTGCCCATTTTTTAAAATACGGGAAAGTGCAAACCTTTTCAACAGAAAGCTCATAAAGGCCAGGTTCAGCCCAATCTAATTTCATGGGGAGTTACACACATCATTGTAGAAGTCATCAAGACTGTAGCAAAGCAGGTGTTGGTTCATTTTGGTCCAGAGCAAGAACAGAGTTCCTATTCAACCTAACAGCCTATTCCTATTGCATTGATTCAACTTTTTCTGGACAACGGTTCCACAAGAAATTATGAAGTGTGAAATTAATCTTGGAAAGACTTTAGAAACTAGTGACTCCATATTGGGCATAAATCCCTTTCATTCACAGATCTGCTTTTTGGTATTGGTACAGAGTACTTCTCAGTATCCCAGACTTGCACAAAAATTGCAAGTCAGACACTGAAAAGAGCAAACATATTGTGATTTTGTGATGTACCTACTTTAAAATTAGGCTATTTCCCTGCTCCGTTCTCCCTCCAGAAAAACAGTCTCTTACCTCTTTGAGCAGTCCATAACTGGTACCTCACATAAGTGGTGACTACTATCTGATAACTGTAAGAACTATCTGCAAGCCTACTTCTAGCACAAAGCACTGCTGAACCTGATGAACAGGTTATAAATTTAAAACACAGTTTCAACATGGTGGTCTCCAGTTTCGAATTCTAAGCTAAATAAAGAAGGATATTTTTATTTTTCTTTGTTAAATTAAATACTCCTGCTTTTTTTATTGATCTGGTAGTATAACCCCACTGTATTACTAGGAATAATCCTAAAAGCCAAAAGAAGAATTTACCTCCCCAATGTCAAGAGCCAACTGCATGCATGTGGCCAGCTACTGAAGCTCAGCTGGTGAACATGTACGGGTTAAGTCAAAGAATAACTCGTATGTCTATGCTCTCAAGCTCCTGCCTTCTTTATTCATTCTCCTGTATCTTTGTCACCTTTCACACATAATTGCATAATTATTTTCACATCTAGAAAAGAAGTCGGCCCCCCTCCTTTTTTTTTTTTTTTTTATATACAGAAGTGTAACACATAAACCTCCAACTAATGCCTGTCCTTTGAACAGAGAGATCTAAAAATAATAATGGTCACTGTAGCATGTACATGACTCAAATAAAACCAGGGACACACTGTGCTAGATCCTCTACAAACAGCAGATGATGGCCATAGGTTTGAACTATATTAAGGGATGACCAACCAGCATGGCTGTAGGCTGCTGAACACAGAGAAATAAAAATAAGTTGCTCAAAGGTAAGGACTAATTCAGGTGCAGAATCAAGGATATAAACAGGTCTACAGAACCCTAATTGCAATACTTAAAGATGATCTATTTTCCATGGTGAAGAGGCTTAACTTCTGTTATGTATGGGGTGCATTTTATTTTTCTCACTATGCAATGATATGCTGCTTCACACCTCAGATGGTGGGACAGGAAATATGTCATTCTTTCCTTTATGAGGGGCATTCTGACATCCTATGAAAGTACTCTTCAATTCATGCTATAAAGGTCAAAGGAAGATATGCTGCAAAAACACATAATTATTCAACATTTGAAACGACTGAAGAATTTATTGGTATTTTTCTTCAACTGAGTATCTTATTTTTTGCTCATGGTTAGTGAACAGCTATTGCTAGTTGATGAATCTGATTGCATGAGCACTATTTAATTTCTTGAACTGTTCTAGCTGACAAACATCTGCTTGTAATGTGGGATTTAGAGACAAGTTATTCTATGACAGAATGTAAATTACTTACATTTTCCTCCCCTTTCCCTAAATAACCTTTTCACTGCCACCCCCTTCACCATCCCACAATCTCTTCTAACAAAACGCCTTCATGCAGAATGAAGAACTTGCAGCCCAGAACATTGGGTCTTTTTGCTCCAGTGCTGAGGAGATGTGTCATCGCTCTGTGAAGATGTTAGCAACAGCATCCTTTCATGTGTTAAGAGAAAATATTTTTTTTCTCCTCCCTAAATATAATACTTTACAATTTAGTTCATACATCAGGTTATGCAAATGTTATACTACTGCCCTTAAAAGATTTATGTGGCAAGTGTAAAAATTATGTATTTCTTCATTTTATTACTCCTGATGCATAATCCTAGCTGAAAGATGCTGGCTATTACCATGGTCTGTAATGCTATGTATGACTGATACCCCGCAGCTTGTTGAAGATTGATTGCAGATATTCAACTGCACGACCTGAGTACTTGCCTTACATGTTTTATTTAGGCTATGTAATACATAGAGCCACAGCTGGGTTTGTTGAAGCACCACAATACATTATGTTATTTGACCTATAATAAAAATCCCTGTGCAGAGGAAGTGGGGAAGAGCAAAAAACGCCAAGTGAATGCTTGCTGAACACTATAATATCCATGAGGTAAGAAGCACAGAAAGAAAGGAGCTGCAAAGAGCAGTGAAGCTTCAAAGTCTAGTATGTGAAACAGATCAGGATGTCAACGCCAGTCAACAACTGCTAGCCAAATGAAGGAGGTAGTAGTGCCTGTGTTTCCAAAACCTTCTCCTTCTCTCAATATTCATTCAATTTTATACTTAATATTATGTCTTATTTTCCTGATTCTGAGAAATCTGACTTCTCAATCTTTTGGGGGGATCAGTCCTTAGCAGGCAAAAGAAATATTAGAGGGAGAGTCAAGATCTGTAAGTCTTCCCTGTAGTCAATTGGTATTTGCTGCAGAACTATACAAAATAGTTCAAGTGCCACATTACAGCCCTACTGTCACAGATCACCTTCCCTCCCACTAAATTTTTGAACAAATTCTGTGTAGCCATATCACAGCACAAAGACCTTACTATCCAGAAAGCATTCCAGATATGAATTTTAATTATAAAGGGATTCTTTTGGTTCTGTCATTTGGGTGCATTTCTCATGGCTAGTTAAAAAAAAAAAAAACCCAACAAAAAAAAAAGAGAAACAAAGAAAACCCAGGGCACCTGGTCACCTCGTTCAGTTTTAAGTCACAGTTTCTTTCACTACATTTAAACAGAAAAGGTACCATTTTGACAAGTGTCTTACGTGACATTTTATATCACTCATGTCAGTCACACTGTATTTCTTAATGCAAAGTGACATTGGCAGCACTAAAGCCAGAGTCACTTGTCACACTTGCCTCTGTAGTAAGAATTTATATGAGGTAGAATTTGCTTAAACTCAGAGGTAGAGGTAAGGGTGCCTGACAATGAACTTTTCCTTTTCCTTCTGGAAAGCAGATGCTATAGTGAAGTATATTTTTTTTTTCACCTGAAGTTTCACTCCCTGCCACAGGACATGAATTGTTCCCATAAATACCAAAGGCACATTGACTCCCCCCTCCATTTAATAGTTTTGGTTTTAGTGAGCATCGCAGTCATTAATAATATGCTCTATTAAGATTAAACTAAAATATGGCAGGTATTAAAACAAAACATTAAAAAGCCAACAGCTGAAATGGGACTAGAGTAGCACCAGTATAAATTAGCCTTTCAGTACCTAAGAGGTAGTTACAGAGAAGGTGGAGGCACCCTCGTCAGAAGCAAGCACAGTGACAGAAGCAATATGCAGAACCTGGAAAGTTCCATAGAATTTCCTTACTGTGAGACCAGAAAACATTGGAAGAGATTTCCCAGAGAAACAGTGGGATCTCCCTTTCTGTAAATATTCAAGACTTGGCTTGACAAGGCCCTGGTTAAGCGAGTCAAATGCCCTGCTTTCAGCTGAAGCTTGTACCAGATAATGCCCAGAGGGCCTTTCCAACCTAAGCTTTTACATTACTTCAGGATTCTAAGTATATAGTTGTGAATCGCAGAATGGTTTAGGTTGGAAGGGACCTTAAAGATCATCTAGTTTCAACCCCCCTGACATGGTCAGGGACATGCTCTGTTAGACCAGGTTGCTCAAAACCTCATCCAGTCTGTCCTTGAACACCTCCAGGGATGGGGCATCCACAAATCCCTGGGCAACCTGTTCCAGTGTCTCACCACCCTCAGAGTTAAGAATTTCCTCCTAATGCATAATCGATATATACCCTCTTTCAGTGTAAAGCCATTACCTTTGTCCTATCACTTCACTCTCTGATAAAGCATCCCTCATGATCTTTCCTCTAGGCCCCCTTTAGGTACTGAAAAGCTGCTGTAAGGTCTCCCCAGAACCTTCTCTTCTCCACAATGAACTTTCTGGGAGATCTTGTAACTCAGTTTACCTAATAGTTATTTCCTCAGAGATTAAATGAAATTCTGATTTCCCAATTGCCAAATCATAGCAGATACCCTATTCAGGACACCCATACCTATCAGTAGAGAGCCTTAATTACTACACCATGAGAACAGTCTGTCCCAGGATAACCATTCTCCCCTGTTGTAGGTGTTACACTTAATATTACTAAACATCATATGGAAATAGGAGAGCAATACTCCTATCTCCATTGAAGAATAAGCTATCCATCATCCCTACCCTCCCTGATACAGTGAGTACTCAATTATTTATGCTCCAATGAAATTTAAGAACCAATCCCAATTGTCATACATAACCAGTTCTTTCTCTGGTTTCTGAATCTTTGATTTATTTTTGCATGTATTTCAAAAGTAAGACATCTAAATGCAAAGCAGAACAGAGGAGAAACTTCAGAAGAGTAGTCATAAGGTAATTTTATTCCTAAACAGAGCAGTTCAAGATCTGCAGATTTTTGTATTAATCAAATTTATGTCAAATGATCTGCTGTGGTTTTAACTGTTTCTGGTAGAAACCTGGCATTTACTAGCTCCTAACCTGTAAGAAAGACCCTTCACAGACAACGCATAAATACCTGGTTATGTTTGCTCTGGACCAAATACTACCTGGCTGTTTAGAAGTTCAAGGACCTTTCTTGAGGAAACACATGTTTCTTGAGACAACAATGTTTATTTGGTTTCAGGTTTTAGGGAAACAAAACTCTTCTGGTTTGCTAAACCAGAAGTCAAAGTTCAGCAAAGCCAAGGGGATACCTTGTCAGAATGGCATGTGTCTCTGCCCCACACTCACAAGACAGACAGAATAATCTCAGATATTGAGGAATAGATTTCCTGGAGGAATCAATAATTTCTGTAAGGCGGAAATCAGCTGACTTCAGTCACAAATTTGTTTCAAGCAAATTTTTTGAGATGTTTTGTTTTAGAGATATTGAAGAAGTTACAATCATAAGATTGAAGCCTGCTAATGAACTCTAGTGGCTTTTTCATAGGTCCTCCAGAACATTTTACTATATCTGTCTTCCCAAACAGTTGTTTTCCTAAGTCTCAGGAAAAACGAATTAATTTTTACCCATCTCCACTCAGTAAGTCCTTATTATTCAATGATTTCCTCTCTTTTTTTTTTTTTTTTTTGGTCATGTTAATGTTCTATGTTCATTTCTTAGAAAGCCTGAAACAACAGCAAGATTTCTGCAAGAAAACACTGCAAGAGAAATGTCTGGGGAAGGTGGGGCTTTCTCAGGTTTTGGGGTGGTTTTTTCCTAGCCATAACTCTTAGGAAAGAGCTAAGAATCCTATTCATGATGCTGGATTAGTCCTTGGCTATTTCCTCGGCCATAGCTCTTTCTTTGGACAATTGCCCTTCCAAATTAACAGGTTGAATAACCATGCTGTTGAGTTAATTAACATGCTTAATTTATTAAATATATTATTACAAATGTGTATAAATAGAGCAATTCAAGTGTTCAAGGAGGATTTAAAGGAAAGGAAATTGCAATTCCCGAAATTACAAGAGGAAAAACCGAACTATTTGAGTGTCAGGGTCACATTATCCTTTCTATAAGATGAACAGACACATAAGGTTCATAATTTAAAGAACAGCTGAGATTTAAGAACATCACAGTAAACATCTTCAATAGTCTTGCCCAGAAGATCTTATTAACACTTCTGGCATTGCGATACGTGGGTAGCACTGCAAACAGGTATATTTAGAGACACATAAATTTAGGATGAGAAAGAAGGCTCAAGATCAAGTTAGACATCAAAATTACAATAAGGTTAGGCAGAGATTTCATAGAATGATGGCATAGGGCTTAGCCTGTTCTTCTGTCCAGCAGCGAGCTGGAAACCCAAACATGGTCCTGAGCCCGCAAACTGGCCTGTAATTTCTATTTTGATATGGACAGATCCCACACTGTACAAGATTAGATCCAGTCTAGACATTAGTCATATTCTATAGACATTTCCAAAATGATTGCCATGAAATGATAGATCAGGAAACCCATGAGTTGCAAAACCATAGGTTTTACATGTGTTTTTTTCCTCTGGCTGCACCACAAAAATACCATGGCTTGCTTTAAATGTGCACCATACAAACACCCAATAGGTCCTTCCACAGAGATTACTCTATGTGGTTGGCAAGTGTAATCACCTTTAAATTTTACTCAGATATGTTAAACCAGAACAGTGACTGGTCTCTCCAAACCTTTAAAGCCCCGACTGGAATTATGGTCATATGTAACTCAACAAAAGCATTCACATTACTCATAAGAAGCCCTTAGGCACCACATCTAATCAACGGATATCATATGCTTTCTATAAGTCAACAGAGAGAGACGAGCTCCTACAAAGGGAAAAATCCACAACATCCAAAATGAACTCAGAATTTTAATTACCCTTTGGTACAATCCTGTGGTCACCCCTTTTCCCAGGGCACAGAAGAAGAGCAGTGAGGTACCTGCCCTAGCTGTCATCCTCTAGCAGTGGCTAGAAGACTTCGCACCCCAGCCCCAAATCATGCCTGACCTCTGGCAGATCTAGATTTGCTCCAATTGATCATAGGGTCATTTAGAACTCTGCTGCATGCCCTAAGCTTTTTATCACTGTCAGGAAGTTGTACAGAACTTTTTACAGGTCTGAAAGATATAAGAAGGCCATTAAAATGAACATATCATTAGGCACTTTACTAGAAGAGCACAGGGGAAAAATGAGCTTTTACTGTTTAATCATCCCACTTAACAGCTTGCATTTGTTTTATAATTCTAATTTTACTACTCTAATTTTACAAACACTTATCCTAACCCTCAGTTTGTTCAGATTCCTCCTTAAATCCCAATTCATAACTGTTTGCTTAATACTTCGGGGATTAAGCCACTGAGACTTAAACAATTTCCTGCAGCTCTTGAAAAGGTTACTTTTCAGTTTTACTAGTTAGTGTCTTACATACTTGATACATCGGGAAGCACATGCTTATAAAACTGCCCCAGGTCCCAACACATTACCACGGCAGGCAAGTGAATTATCCAAAAGAGGTCTTATTGAACTCAAATCACAGACTGCTGTGTTTGCAGGATCAAGGCTGAAAGTCTGCTATGATTTCAGTGTACTGACAGGTTGTCAAAAATCCTCTGTCATAGAGGACAAGAGTGGAACAGTTGGTCTGAAAGACGCAAGAATGAAATTGTAAATTGAGGCTGTGCAAGAGAAATGTTTAAGTTCAGGCATCCTTCTTTAAAGTTCCCCTGACCTGGTGGAAAGTTTGAGCTGAAAATAAAGGATGGCGCAGAGTGCACAAGGCTGTGACACACAGACCATGACACTTGGACCTGACTGTCCATGTTAAAGTCTGCAAAGCCATTAATACCCATGAAATGGAGTGTAAAATAATGTTGATACGATACTGTGTCTTTGTGCATACCATGCTTTGACATAGGTAGCAACGCAAGATACAGATGAGCTGAGAACCAGAACTTCTGCAGTGACTTCTATTAACTTCAATTAGCTGAGCTCTGGTAAGGGAATCCTATTAGGTTAACTCCTACCCTGCATTCTCTTACCCATCACTCATACAGACAGACAGAAACACAAACCTATTAAACTGAAATTTAAAAAGTCAGCAATGACACCAGAATATTTTGAAGAGAACCTCAAACTTGTATTTGTTCTGTTTTCTCATTTTCCTGCATTTAAAATTTATGTTTTGCTTCATGTATGGGAAATGTAATAAAAGCAGTTAAAACATGATGTTAAGCTTTATTTGTGAACTGTTTGAGGAAAATCAGAATTTGTCCAGCCCATTAGTGAAATGAAAATTTTACAGGCAGAATTCCAGCACTTTTGAATAATTGAATCTAGAGACTCCTCTGCGTCATCTCTGCATACAGGGTTCTGAAGAGGAAATGACTGTGACAACAAAGTATCAGTCACACTTTGCTATTGCAGGACGGATTTTTCCTTATCTAAGACTACCTTCACTTCCTGACCAATCCTGTAGCCCCTTTAATAGTAACAATATTTATGTCAGATTAGAAAAGGGATCTCTGTTTTTTAGGCTTGTGCTTGCAATAGACTTTTAAAATGTCATTGTCAAGTTGTAATCTTGTGTTACTCAAGTTGTTCCTAAAAGTTTGGCACTAAATTGAAAAAAAAGTTTCCGGGTAGAAATATTTGGATCTTTTTGCTGTATTACACCTTGGCCAAATGACTGTATTTCTTAATCCCTCGAGATCTTAACTCCTTCCATACTTTCCATCCAGGGTGAAATCCGACCTCTTTGAAAGGGACAGTAATATCTCCTTTGATGTGGGGGGAGGTTGGTGAGGGAAGAGTACAACTGATATCACATCTCCTGTATCCTCTCTTGCTTTCATTTGGATGGAAAGAGAGATCTGAGAAATGGCTGTGCCTCTGCTTTCTGTGAACAGCTAAAGCAGGCCTATGAAAGAGACAAAATACCATCCTACATTTATAGTCAAGTAATGCTACATTTGCAGGTAAATTTGGTATTTTGGTAAATTTGGCAGACCATGCAATGTTCCCCAACCAGAAAGCTGCCCGAGTTTCTGCACTTTGAAACTATTACATAATTGAAATGACAGAGCAATCAAAACGCAAACAGTTTTTACTGGTTATGGCTTTCCATTATTTATAGCTTCGTGTCCCTTTTGGGAAATGCCATCCCAAAATTAGACTTAATTTTAGTCTCCAAAATTAGGCGAGTCCTGTGACTCAGTGGAGGAGAGAATGTTACACATGCACACTTCTAAATGGGGCGGGCAGTTTAGTCTATTAGAATTCATTAGGGACTGAGTCATGATTGTGAAACTGAATTTACTTAGGACAATAACCTTCAAGTGAAAATAAGTATGACAGTGAGCCAGTTCTCATTTCAACAAAAGGCCTGGCAGCCTTCAAGCTTTCCTCACTGTGGTAATGCCTGAAAGTTCTTGCCTGGAAGGATTTAGGCTCCTCTACTTTTGTACACAAGAACTTCACCACATGTGATACCTGCAAAAAAATGTCACGTGAAATTGTTATTTGGCTGCCTGGAGTGTTTAGTCTGTATAACATCATGATCAAGACACTAAGAATTCATTCCCAAACTAGTTAAGGAGTAAAATTAGAAAGGGACCACATACAAAAATAACATGAATAAGTGGAAACAGCTGAAGTAATTCCCTCTGCACACAGCAAATAAAGTCTAATAATAATTTATTAAAACAAAATGCTAAATGTCAGTTGAAGATCTAAGGCTAAAGTTAAATATTGGGAGTGCTATTTCAACAATGAAAAGCCTTGAGTACATCATTTGCTCACAGATTATTGACTGTTGCTGAAATAAAAAATAGCTCTTAAAGAATTAAATCATTGTCTGTCAACAGCTTCTCAGTTTGGCAGTAGAGAGCAGCACCCCACTATGCAAGGGCATGGTTTGAATACTTCTCACAGGCTGAGCACAATAGAGTTGGACTCTCAGTTCCAACTTTGGAAAGTACTGGGGGAAATGGATAACTTTAATGGTAGAGGATTTCCATCAGTTTGGTTTCTGCTATGAAGTCATAAAAGTAATGATGCTGAAGACAGGTTATCAGAGTTTCAAACTTCAATAGCAACTGCAAAATGGCAAGCACTTGCGTTTTCTTCTTTCCTGGTTGAATGGTTGAGCAGTGGGCAGTATTCGTGTACACTCAGGTGGTTCCAAATTTAATTTTGTCCCTAATGTACATAATTAACAATTAATACCGATGCTTCACAATTCATCTAAGCATACAGCAGGCCTCTGTTTTTCACAGTGGCAGTTTTGTTCCAACTCAATTGGGACCCTCCCTAAATCTATCCTCTAATAGCTTGCTTAATTTTATTTTTGTATTCCACAGTCCTTGATAACAGCAAACTAATTTCTATAACTCTGTTTGATGAAAATGTGCTGATGGAACTCATATTTCACTTCATTGACTGTAATGAGCTATTTCATCAAACTGTCCATGTGACACTATTATAGAGAAAATGATAAATTTACTAAATTATTCACTAGAAATTCCATTGGAAATTTAGAAAGAAAAAGAAAAGAGCCATGAAGCGCATTACATTAGACTTCCACCGAATGATATGTCAGGGTCTACATGAAACAAAAGCACTGACTACTGCTACACTTAATGGAGTGTAAACATTAAGTACATGTTGATTAATTACTAGGTTGGCTGAAACTTGGCAGCACAAAAACATGCACCATGATGCAGGTTTTCCCTTGTAAATATTTTCAAACTTTGCCTACTCATCACATGTGGTACCACTACCATTAGAAATCAGAGTTTCATTCATACACTTCCTCCCTGTCTGTGAAAGCTCTTACCCACGTTAGGCACACTGATCTGGATAAACTCAGCAGCTGACAACCAGGCTCTTTGATTGCACCCAGCTTTTCTAATCAAGCTTTGCAGCATGCTAAGTGGCTTGGAGACAATGCCTCCAAAGATCATTTTTCCAAAGATTACTTGTATTTACCTCCTTTTTAGAAGGAGGTATCTGCAACTACACTGTTGTGTAGGATGAAACAGTATTTTGGGAGAACAGTAGGGAGTATGTAATTAGACTATTCATCTCGTGTTAATATTAGGCCTGAAAATAGAGACAGTATCACATGGTCTGCCTGGCTTATTTTAATTAGATGTCCTCCACCTGCTATTACAGTTACGATCCATGTATTTGATTGCTCTGCCACAGACCATCCCAACACGCAGGCATCAGCCTGGCGAGCGTACCAAGGGGAAAAACACAAAACCAAACAGGGACAATTACTGACATTCTTCTTTGCTTCCCATTTCATACCTATCCAGGGGAGTTCCTTATCCGTATTCAAAACTCCAGCACACCCCACCTAAATACTAACTTCCTGCACTTGTTTATTGTGGAAAAGGGATTTTGTAGGAGGTTAAAAAAATTTAAAACAAACACAATTTTAATTACCTTCAAAAAACTCTAAAAGCAATAACAAAGTTGGAAATAAAACAATATTTCATATCATGGAAGATTATTTATTGGACCTTTCTGGTCCGCATATTTTAGGGGAAGACATTTTATGTTCTTGTTTGGTTTTTTAATCTACTTAACTAAGACTGTTGCTTTCAAAGCCTGCTTTCTTTGCTAGTCTAAACTACTCAGCAAATATTTTCTGGAAGACTAAAATCCAGAGTAGATAACTGCATGAAGAGCCCAAACCATTATTTGCACAGCTATCTTGTATTCACTTAAGGCTGTGCTATTCACATGTAAATAGAAAAATATCACAGGGCAACAGAAGGAGGGTTTGTCCTTTTCCTCAGAACTTGAACATTTTAAGACACTTCACTCCCTGCTGAAAGCTGGCAACAGGCCATGGAAGGCAGGAACCATGGCCCAACTATCTCACTGCTCACAACGATGTCTTCTTAGGGCATGTTACAAGGCAAAATTGCTCAATTCACATGGTTTAAATCAAACCAGGAACAAAGCAATCTATTGATTTAATAATGATGCAATTAACTGGCAACCAGTAAACTGGATCATTGTCTGAGATAAAACACATAAAACACAATACTAGAAATTTTCAATGTGTTAATAAATACATTTGAATTTCTAAGCACACTAAACCCAATCACACATTCAGAGTTACATGCACACACCACCCTCTCACAAAAGTTGAGGGTAATGAGCTCTCACCACTCTTTTGGGAGTGCAGATTCCTCTACTCGTGCGCACATCTTGCTGGAAGTGTGGGTGGTCTCTTGCTTTGTGTGTACCCGTGCAGCCCTCTACAAATGCCCATCTGGCTGAGAAAGCACCCCACAAGTTCACATACACAGGTCCTTACTTTTTGCACCCTGTCCTGCGAGTGCAGTGGCTGGGCTGCTCCAATGGGGAGGATGCTCTAGATGCCTGTACAGATGTCATCATGACAGCAGGTAGTTTGTGGCATTACCAAACTAGGCTTTGACTGCTGCTCTGTTTCCACTTCTCTCTCCCCTCTTGTCACCAATTTATATGTTTCTTTTATACTTCTTTTCAAGATGACTCATCCAATCATCTCATCAAATTTTTCTTGGTTAGAAGGAGGGCTTTGTGGGTTCTCCAATGAGGTTATACCAACAGATCCAGGTGGGGAAGAAGAATGCTGAAGGCAGTGAGAAAACTTCCTGAGAGGAAGAAGTTATCAGTTTGGGCATATTTCTACCCTCATGCATCTAAGCCGCATCTGGTCAGAAAAAGCTCACACTCCATCAGTACAAAGTACGGAGCAAACTCACCACTTATGGTAGCTGACCAAGAAGATGGTGGTTTACATTGCTACCAAGCTGCCTGCTTTATTGCACTCTCCCTGCTCGGAGGAGGTCTCTGGGGAAATGCCATTTAACCTTCTGGTCTGGCTCCATCTTTAATTAGTCCTCGAATTGACATAATATTTAGATATATAACTGATCAGGGCCTTGTTGTGCTGAGGTAGCTAGTTCTTAGGAATATAACCTCCATAGATCCTCTAGAAGTACAAACTTTCCTTTAAAAGTAGGAAAACATTGAGGAATGGAAGCTGCTCTCTTTTTATGAGTGTAAGTATGCCACTCTCTAATTAAGATATAATTATATAAGTCCTGAGCACATCAATTGCCATCGGAGTCTTCCTAAGAGATTTCTGTGTAATAGGCCAATTAGTAGTCCCTAGATCCCTATCCTGGAATTTGAAAACACTGAGAAGATCCAAGAAAGATCAATTTTGATGCTATTAGTAAAACAGACCACATACTCATCTTCACGCACAATCATCAGTAACCACTATACTGATGATGCTGGTGTCCAAGTAGAAAAAGTCAGTTTCAGCAGATTCTTCATAAAGCATAATTAGATGAATTAAACTGTCCCTGGTAAACCTCCAGTCTCTAGAATGACACTGTATGGTTAATTTACATGTCTTTGTTCCAGTCCAATTTTAGTATTTTTTTTCCTATCACATGGACTGATGTAGCAACCACCTATAAACATGAATATAATCTTGACATGGTTGGGAGGAGAGGTAGAGTTTCCTCCCTCATAGAGGAAGGCCTTCAACTCAGGCCAGACTTTCTGATAGCAGGTTGTCTGCAGAGCACGGAGGTAAGTAGGAAAAGCAAGTGGCCAAGTGGCCTCTGAAAGCTGCTTTTGTTCTTTATCCTGGGGTAGGAGAGTGGAAGACACAATCTAATGGAGACATTAAAGACACTTTTGTCCTCTTCAGCAAACATGTAAGTCTGGAGGCTGTTAGCATAAAATGCTACTTTAGGGGTTGTTGGGTTCCCCCCCCCCCGTAGAGGCATATCAACAAATCTCATGAGGAAAATTACATGCAGATTTTGAATTGCCAAGCTGTTGCCAGTGGAGTTGAAACAGCCACTCTTTGACTGAAGTGCCCTAATACTATACTGAATAAATACAGAGTATACTTAAGAAAGAAGAGACCAGCCAGAACAGAACAGTGTGTAAGAATCACCTGAGTACAGTTCAACCCCACAGAAATTACCAGCATTACCTACACTGAAATATCTTGTTTCAAATCAATTAGAACACAATTAACACAGCACAAAAATTATTTTAAGTTACGAGTTGTCATAAAACACATTCTTTCTATGAGGTGATGAATTCTACTAACAGTAAGGTGTGTCTACTTCTTGAACCACATGATTCAGATGGAATTTCAAATTTAAGCTCCAGTTTGTAACGCTATTCCAAAAAAAAATTCTGGTCAGCAACCTTGAGAGTAAAACATGCTTATGCATTCATTCAATTGCACTCTTGCTTTCTGTTGGCACAAACTATCTATTGCGTAGTTGAGACAAAGTTTACAAGCCTGACCAAGCAGGCTATTTCACCAGCTCAAAAAAACCTCTTGCTGACACAGCAGTCCATGGGGCAGTATAACTTATCAAGATCAAAACACTTGTTATGGTGCTTGGAAGCCAACAACAACTGCAAGTTTGATATTCATGTGAAAAATATGAACAAATTGAGAATCTTCCTAAAAATGCAAGGTTGTCTTTCAGAACAGAATGCAAAGCACTTAAACACACTAATTTGGATGTGTAATCTGAGACATATTAACCACTTTAACAACTTCTGGGGCTCAGAAAGAATAAAAAAATTACAGCATTTAATAAAATTTTGGAATATTTAGAAATTTCTATCTTGCCAATACAAACATGATAACACATGAGTTTCTAAATGGATTTAGGTGACAATTTAGGCGATTCCTTGCACTTTATCATTACTTGGTGATGAACACTTAACAACCCAAAGTGTATTAAAGATGCACTAAAATGTTTTAAGGAATAAAGTAGGTGTTAAAATTCCTTTAATACATTGTATTCGTTTAAAGGCAATTAACTTAAAAGTTGCAGGTCTTCTTGATGGGCATATAAAAAGGTTTGTTATATAGAGACTTTTCTCATTATTCACTTTCAGAGTTCATTTACCTTTGAATCATTTATTAATTCAAGCATGCTTCACTGTTCTCAGAAAAGGAAACATTTCATATACCTTGGCACATTTATGGTGGATTAGGAAAGAAAAATACAGGATGTAGAAGAACAATCCATAACCCAGAAAGAACAATATACTTTACCTATAGCACTCATTTCTAAATCTCCTAAGTTTTCTATCTGGTACCAATGATGTAGCTAAGGGCTGAACCCAGAAGGCTTCAAAAGAGAGAACTCCCACCCCACTTAGGGGCAAAGCGAACTCTCACAACTGACCCTAACTACTCCAGTGATAATTAGGTTTCAGTGTACCATGAAGAGTTTTCAGTGAATCTACTCATTAATTGAATTTCAGAGAAATTTTTTTTGCAGTACAAACCAGCAAGAATTTTGCTTTATTTTCCGTACAAACAAGCAGAAGGTATGAAACAGAATTAACTGCTCTTAAGAAAGGAAAAAACTAAGCAAGGCTCTGAATACTTATCAGCTAGAAAAAAGAAGAACCAGTAGAGAATAGCAAGTAAGAAAAATTGTCTGAGTTACAACTGCTTGCCTGACCTATACCTAGAGAAACACTACAAAAAGTTTGGAAGGATTTTCCAGTCTGGATTTCAAAGTCCAGATGCTTAGACTCACAGGTAGAATCACACAATTTGGGGTTTTTTTAGACCTAAGGAGCTCCACTTCAAGGCACCCAGAGTTTTGTTTGCCTTGCTGTCATAAGCACTCTGCTCTAAAATCTGCTTGTAGCAATAATTAAAAGCTTAAGTTTCCTTTTCTTTGTGGTCAGATCTTACTTGTTTGCCTTTATGTCAAGGTTACCACTAACCATGTTTTTCTCTCTGGGGTGTATCTGGTCTCAGAATTTTTGTCTCCCCTTCTTGTTTGTTCTACTAAACTAAAACATGAGATTCTCTGGAATCCAAAAGTCATTATCTTGGCAACAGCTGACCACAAACAGTGTAACTGCATCAAGGTGGTATTACAGCTGAGGCAATTAGCCCTGCTGAGAAACCCTGCTCATTAGCCCAGGAATTCAATTCACCTGTGCTGCCTAGACAGGCTCTGATCATTGTCAAAGCAGGCGTTGCTGAAAGCTGAAAACAGGACATGATCCTCTACCTACTTTGTTTATGCCGGGCACCTGGAAAACCAAACTGACTACTTTTTCTAAGGGAAAGGTTGGGAATATGTAGACTCTTGCTTGGGCCAGCAAGTTAGATTAGCATGCTTGTTCCTCTGCCATTCCCTCTTCTACTTGGCATTCTTGCAGCAAAAGCAACTTAAGCCTTTTATTCTCAGCCTTCAAGTGACAAAATTTAGCCTACGATGATAAAAAGCTTTGAGCTAGCATTGATGCTACCTTTGGGATCAGCACCACTTTGAACATTGCTGTGACAGACAATTTTGTTTTGGCTCTTTCTGGGGTCTGCCAACATGTCCCTAGTTTCCTTTTGTACAACATACCTTCCACTGAGCATGCCAAAAATCTGATCTGGATAACCGATCCAGCAGGAAAACCATTGCATGTCTGTGAAACTGTAAAAAGGACAGAAGAGCAGCAGAAATTAAAACCAGATAAACCAAGATACTTTTAAAATTTTGAGGTACTGATGTATTGGATTGTGTTTCAAAGTAGAATTGCATGACTGAATTATCTCCAGTAAGGAAACTCCTGAGGTCTTATTTGCTTTACTTTTACTGCTTGTAATTTTCTGTTTGTAACTTACTACATGTTGGGACAAAAGGCAAAAGAGAACATGCCCAGTGGTTAGTTTTTCATCATTATTACTTTTTTTTTCGGTAGGGATTGTCAGAGTTTTTATCTTCCTGGTTATAACTATTGTTTTGAAAAGTCCAATAATGATCCCCATAACCACGGCATAAATCTTTTTTGTTAGGCTATGTTTTACCATTAGCATTTGGCCTTCCTATGCAATTACAGTTCATCAAGCATAAAAAGTATTTGTCAGTCTATTAACTTTCCACTGGAATCCTCCATTATTGCTCACTTGAGTGTGCAGCCCAAGCTTCTCCAGGATCCAGCTGGTAGTGACCGCTGTCATTAAAGAGAAATTTCAACTGCTGCTCAGCCCTCCTCTTCATCAGTAGCTCCTGACTTTCTCAGACAAAACCTATCAAGCCAAAAATGTCTGTGATAGTTCTCAGCCCAGTACTGAATTATTTTGGAAAGCATGAGTAAAATCAATTCAGTCACTTGAGTTAAGCCAGCATGAAAAATAAACTACACTTTCGCCATATGTCCTGATTGAAATTTTCAAGCATGGAAATCTTAAAAATGGCCAATTCTCCACACGTCAGTCCAGGTTGTTTTATAAATCCCTGCAGAGGAAGGAAAAATTATTTGTGGCTAATGAAAAATGGTTCAGTAATTGTAAACTTATGAGCATTTAAAGTCACACATTTGTTTAAATTTTCCCTGAAATAGGGGATGAGTTAATGCTGCTCAAGTTTAGAGCTAATCAATTACCAGTAATGCTCCTTAGTGAAGTCTGTTTTAGCACATGATTAAACTATGGCTGCATCCCATTTTTAAAGTATGTTTTCTTTTAAAAAAAAATAGAATAAATAACACTAACTAATACACTAACTAATAAGTAACACTAACACTAATTAACAAAACTAACACAACATTAATGAATCAAGATCTATGATTCTAAGATATCCCCAAAAATATGTTCTTCCTCCAGTAACAACTCTACCTTCTTCAACATGCACAGTACTTACACTCTCTTTCCTGCACTGCCTAAATCTTGATGTACTATTTTTTTCTGTTATTTGAACTGTTATCTTGCACAGAATATACAGAAAGAATATAGTGTCCAAAACAACAAAATTATGATATCGATCATGTAAAGGGATAGGGAAAGTCCAGTCTAAACGGGGAAGGAGGAAGAAGGAACTGTATTACCTACAAGTCAGGATACACCAGGCTTGTGAGTCACTGATTATAGAGAAAAGAGAAGGAAACTTTGAGCTTTTGGACCCCTCCCCAGTAAATTGGCATTTGCTCATACAATGCAGGAGCTAAAAATTCCTTGGGACTCCATAGAATCAAACGGAATTAGACAAATCCTGCTTTAAGAGCTTTCATCTTTGCAGATAATTGAGGGCAAGGGAAAGTGAGATATCATGTAAGTGAATCATTAAATGTGGACAGTGTTTGTCCTCTTGGATGTATTTAATTGAAGGTTGGGGAGGTAAAGTCAGGAGTTATTACAGCAGGTATAGGGTTAAAACAGTCAAAGAAGTATAAAAAAGAAAGTAGGGTAAAAATATTTAGATGAAACAAATGAAAAGAGCTATGGTGCAGAGCATATAGGAAAACTGAAAGACCTACAATCCTTTAAGGAAATACCACTACCTACAATGCAAATCAGTGGAGAGTATTGATCTAAAGACCATTTTTCTTTCCCAATTTCTTAACTGATCTCTCTGCTGAAAACTTAATCCATCTAGAATTAAAAAGATTTTAAAAATGCATAAAAATTAAATAAAGATCTCAGAATTTGGCCTCTCGTATTTTTCACATCATCACTAGCAAGCTACATCTTTATGTTAGAAAGGTAAAGCATCTGTGTAGTAGTAGTCAATAGTGTTCTCATTAAGAGTAACTATTGCCATTACAATTGTTTGAAACACTTTATTTACCAGAGCAGCAAGGTCAAGACTTGGAGAAGTAAATTAATTATAGCAGTGTTTGTCCTAGTTGAAAACACCTGCAACCACTCCTGAGACCTGATGGTCAATGTCACGAACCTGATCGGGGAAGCACTGAGAAATAATCTTGCTACTTTTAAAGATGAAGACTTAAAAAAAAAAAACAACAAAACCCCACCATCCTACATTCATATTTTAGCATAATAATATTTAAATAACTATCAAGTCACTGTAGAATCAGCACCATGGGATCAGTACCTCCAATGGTGCAATATGGCCTACATGTATTCTTTTATATTCCTTTGTTTATTGGAGTTGCATGTGTTTAACTGTGCTGCATATTCAAGTGTTTCACAATTCCATGTTTACACTGCATGCAACATTCAGTGACCTTTCAGTGCACGTCTGTTCACAAGTCTATAGAATCTTACCACAGCACAGGCTCCCTCCCCTAAACAGTCTCCAAATGCTTTTGGAACAATTAATGTAAAAGTTGATCTTGGTCGTGATTTGAGTCTGTATGCTACAGAGCTAATAATCTTGTTAGTCAATTGTGAAATGTTTCTCAACAAGAAAATGCTTCCCGCCTCAGGCTATGTTTCAGACAATTTAAAATCACACCCAGTATTAAGTTTTTATTATATTATATTTTTACTCTTAATGAAAGTCCTTAACATCAATAAATTATAGATTTATATTTTTAACTATTTTGATACTTTTGCATAATTTTGAAGTCATCATGTCAAGTAACTACTTCCTGTGAAAATCAATACCAAAAAAATTTCATCTTGTTAATACTATTTGCTATGTGAGACACTAGGGGTAGGACACCTGACAGATATCTTCCCCATGTGACTTGTTTTAGCAAGGATTCTCTGATTTGAACAGGATTTCACACCAACGCGCAGCAGCTGCCTCTTTTCAATTTAAGTGGTTTTGTTATGGCCCTAGTTTTCTCTCAATAATTGCTTAGTGGCTAGTACACTTAAATAGGATGGAAGAGAGCAGGACCCAATTTTCCTCTATATCAGGGGAATAAAAGTTACTTTGCAAGGAAACTTAATCACTTGGCTGTAAGTTAAGGGGAAAGGAAATACTCTGCACTCTTCTTGGTGTGGTTGTGCCACTGCACAGCCAAGAGAAAAAAGACTCCTTTAGAGGCAATGTTTCAGCAATGCTCTCTTGCTAAGGGTTAAAGCTTCTCACTTAGTTTGCTCCATTAATTAGCCAGATTGCCAGTTCACATACCAAGAATAAAGTCACTTCTTTTAAATCACCTTTACTTCCCCACTGTGACTTTTACAGGCTACTAGAATGGGCAACAGCTGGCTGCACTCTGCTGCTCTGGTGCATCACCCAGTGGTATATGGATCCCAACACTGGAGTAAGGACATGCTCATGGTGTCACCAGGCAGCACTCATGCCTGGCAAACTGGTGTATGAGACCTCCTAGAATGGGACAGAACTGCTTTAGCCAAAATACAATTTGTGGCTCTAAATCAGGATTTTAATTTGTGGAGCTACAAATATTGGGTGAATATCTAGATCCTCAATCAACACAAGCCTAAGGTATTCTAAATATCCTCACTGAGGTGCCTTTTCACAAGCATAAAGATGAAAATAGGAAACAAATAGGGCCCTGAATACCCTCAGTTAAACATATGACATTTCCATCTAGTACCCATTCAATTAATTCAAACCTTAACAACGACAACTCCGTGCCGTATCTATGAAGCAGTGCTGCCATCTTACAAATGCATGTGTATGTCCTGACAACCGAGCATTTACTGTGCACCCAGATACCTTATATTTAGCAAATAACTTGTGTTTAGCATTAAATCCCCTTGCGCTTCTGATGCAGTTGCCTAGTTGCAAATGCAATGTCAAGTATTTTTATCTTGTGCAAGACTATGCTTCCATGAGCCATTACAATCTAATTAAAGTCATTAATGTTTATGCCCTGGGGAAACATTCAGTTATTTGTAGGCATCTGAGTTTTTCCTGTCTTCTGATTCTTGTTGTAATTTATGCTTTATTGAGCCCTTCTAAATATCCACAAGTTATTTCACTGCCACCCCAAAGCAGTGCCAGCCTCTAGCCTATGGCATTGTTTTCAGTGCTTCTATTTAGAGCTAAATTGAATAAAAACAAGTTATATATCTATTATAGATATATAGAACAGGATTTACAGCTTTTGAAGCCAGGTTTTATAAAGTTTTTCCTTATACCAAAGGATGTTCAAGCTTTTCATACTGTAAATCATGCCTTAATCAGAATTCAGAACTCTCAATGCCTTTCAAATGCAAGCAGATATCTAGGAGTGTCTGAAAGAACACTGGTGATTTCAAAACCTAGTGCAACTGTAGGAGACTTTACAATGCTCTATAACAATTATGTTGGATCTAGGAAGAGCATACAGCAAAGTATCAGTAAAGATTTAAGATAGTGTTGGAATTTTTCATGCTAATTACCAACTACATAGCCAATTTTTTCATCACTAAATAAGTAATGTTTCATAAAGCACTAGTTTTCTTCTCAAAGTTCTCGTAGGATTTGATCCATAGACATTAAAGCCAGTATAAAGAATCCCACTGATTTAGGTAAACTCTGGAGGCAGAGCAGGAGCAAGCTTCTGTGCCTGTCAGAGCAAATGCACTCAGGCCATGAAGCAAAAAAAGAAAGGGTGCCATCAATACCAAAGGGTGTCACCAACAGCTTCCCAGGTTGGGACTCTTCCTACTTGGAACTGAGAATGTTTGGGTGCAAGGTGAAACAGCCAGTGAAAGAGTATATGATTTCATTTCAAGCAATCTAACTCAATTCCTGCAGAGGGTGTGGGAAGTGATCTGTGCATATCATTGTCAGCCCAAGGGAGGATCATTGCTGATGGCCTGTGACAAGCAAAACATTTTGCCAGCTGTGTCTATACTAGTCTATCACCAAAAATGTTCCCCATCACTGCAGAGAACAAGGTATTTCAACTACAGCAACGAAAAAAGTATTTTCTCATTCCATGTAATTCCACATTTAAACATTTTTCACACATTTTTTTTGGTGTGAAACCAAAACTTCTTGAAGGTTTTCACAAAGAGTAAGCATCTGGCACTCCCAGATCAGGTTCAATGTGTTGTATAACCTGGTCTAAACACGCTAAGCCTTTTTCTAACGTATCAAGAGCACCAGGCTGTCTTGGGGTGGCTTTATTCTGTACCATTGGAGCTGTTACATATATATGCTATCTATAAACACTCAAGCATTTTACTGCAGCCAGGAATTGATCCCAGCTGAGTTTATGAACTTGATTGTTGTGATACGGGGCATCAACTGATCCATCTTCATCATTCTTCAATGTGTGACCATGATACCTGTTCCATATTAAGCTAAATATACTTCAGGTTGACAACTAGACGTTTTATGATAAAAGTAATTTCAGTAAAATATTCCCAACCAGTGGCAGTAAGGCTTCTTTTGGAACAGGTTCTAAATAGCAATCAGCATGGCCAGCCTGACCTTGTCTGAAATCTGCTTGGAACAGATTTAATTAACATGCCTAGAAAGCCTGACATGGCCTGTATTTTTTTTACGCTAAAACACTCTTTCTTTAGTAGGGGTTTGACACCCATATAGTGCAGTCCCACGATCAGGGCAGCACTTTGTTGTGTCATTAACATGAAATGAAGGGGACTTAAGCACATATTGTTACATACAAGCTGTCCTAAGTATGGATTAGGAAACCATTGTTCCTTGGGAATAATTCTTAATATCTGCAGAATTAAGAAATGCAAGCAAATGTTCTGTGAGGCTTTAGTCCCAATAGCAAGATATAACTTTATTTGCAATGTTTTTAAAGCTGATTCAAGAATACATAAATGGCCTTCTTTCTATATGCTATTCCATTCACCACCCTAGAAAGAAAAGTAAAAGATAAAATAATTTCTTCTGTATTTTTCAAACAAGAACACATCATGTAATTCTGAACAGCTGAGTTGCTTGTATCAGCAGAAGTGATCATCAACATTTAAGCACACAAACCCCACATATTTTAGGTTCCATCAGTATACTTGTTTGGTGTGCATGTCAGGACACCATAAGCTTAAACATTATGCTGAGAAGGTTTAATTATCTGCTACTTCCATCACATATCTCCATTCCACACTTTCCTGTCCAAGCTATTAACTGAAAAATTGGAATAAAATTATAGATGAAAATGGATTTATTTGATTAATGTGTGTATACAAGTGTGGGTTCTCTTGTGAACTATTCAAGTGTTGAGTTTAATTGAGCTACAGCTGGTGCTGACTCTGTTTTCAGAGAGTAGGGATTTACTGACTGATTGACTGTCTCTCCCTTTTAACCTGGATGAAGATGCGTTCAGTAAGAAGTGATATTTCCTGATGATACAAAACCACAGGGAGAATAGTTAAAAAGAGAAGAGCAATAAATTGTATAGAAATAAGAGCACATAGAATCAAATAGTTTATACAGAAGGAGGGAAGCAAGGCATACCAGTTAGAAAATGCATTCAATCAGGGATTTTATTTGTAAATCTCCAATTCAGCCTGGGGAAGAAAAAAACAAAACAAATAGAGTTACTATTCCAATGGCAATGCAAATCTTCTTTGGAGAGGCAGAATAAATTAAATTAATGAACTTTTAAAACCCCTTAGCTCAGAACTTCTCTACCTTATTGCCAGAATTAGATACAGCTGTTCAAATGGTATCACAGAAGGAAAGCTAAAGAAAAGCAGAAAATCGTAAAAAGAAAGAAACCAAAAATTTGTCTCTGCTGTTCATGCAGGTCAAACATTCTGCATGATGTGAGGCAAGTACTGCTTATCCAAAGAAAAAGGAGTGAAACCAAATGCAAATTGCCAGGGTGCCAACAAAACTATAAAAAAGCAGTAACACCATCCAGTTAAAAAAAAACCTCAACAACAACAAAAAAACATTTAAAAAAACCTCACAGACTTCAGTGTCTGGAAAAACAATCCAGCACTTAACCCTTTTCATCATTTTCACCAAAAAACAAATTCTGGACAAAGAGGTCACCACTAAGACTTTTTCCAGCTACTCTGGATATGCAAAACCAATGCTCCATTTCCACTCTGCCCATAATCCATCTTCCATTATCAAACAGAGCCCACCTGGTCCTTCTGTAGGTAGGAAAATCACTTACGTATTTCAGTTATTTTCTCCTGTTTGATCTTTGTTCTTTTTCACCAGTAATTTCATTCCTGTTTTCTATAAACTGTGATCTCTTCTTTACATGAAGGTTTAACATACTCTTCTTTTTTCTTTTATTTTTTTTCTCTTGAAGGGGAATAATACTGTAGTTTCTAATTCTACAAAACATTCTACAAGTCTTGTTGCTGCCTACAGTTTGTCACAGGCTTGCAGGTGTCTCAAAGGCTTGAAAATCTCAGCCCTCATCTGATTCGATGGGTCATGGAAGGAGATGCGCTTCTAAATGGACATGAGAGAGCTGTGAGTGAAGACTGTCTGGGACTATGATGCTATTCTGTTTCTGTGCATTTTGTCTTCTAACTTCATTTTAAAAGGACAGAACTATCTACCTAGCTAATCTTAAACTCTATTTCCCCGTGCTGTGATTTCTCTTCTATTTTATAACCCTGGTTGCCAGATTTATCTGTCAAGAGCTGGCTGATTGGGACAACCGCTTCTCTGGCTGACATGGGGTCACCAACTAGGAAAGAGCCATGTGCTTAATATATTATGAAATAAAATATGAGACTGGAGCTTAAATGACAGAATCTATTCCCAGTAAATGAGATCTGACAAGTCTAAAGAATATATTGGAAATGTAAGACTTTACTCACATGCTAGTCAGAACAACTCCTCAAAAAGTATCTATCCTTATCCATCTGTCTCAAAGCAATTCAATGCAAATACTAAATATGGAGAAAGAAAAATAAATGCCAGAGAATACACACACAGACTCCCAGTAATAACCTCTGATCACGGCAGAGAGCCCTGTATTCTCCATGTTCTTTGCTGTAGTGTGTTTTTGGCCTCTTCAAAGACTTACTTCAAGTAATCCCATGAGCTAAGGCTGTAGAAGGAATGGGGGTGCGAGAGAGCTGGCTAATATTAAAGCACCACTTCCTCCAAGCTCAAGAGCAGTACATCCTGAGAAATCAGGCAAAGGAGGTAGCAAACCTGCATGGATGAGCAGGGAGCTTCTGGAGAAACTCCGATGGAAGAAGGAAGTTTATAAAATGTGGAGAAAAGGACTGGCCGCTCTGGAATAGTACAAGAACACTGTCAGAGTATGCAGGGATGCAATGAGGAAGGCTAAGGCCCGCTTGGAATTAAACCTGGCAAGGGATTTCAAGGACAGTAAGAAGGGCTTCTTCAAGTACATCAGCAGTAAAAAGGAAGACCAGGGAAAACGCAGGCCTGCTACTGAATGAGGTGGGTGCCCTGGTGACTGAGGATGCGGGATGCAGAGAAGGCAGAGCTTTTGAATGCCTTCTTTGCTTCAATCTTTATTGCTAAGGCTGGCCCTCTAGAACCCCACACCCTGCAGGTAGGAGAGAGAGTCTGGAATAAGGAAGACTCTCCCTCAATTGCAGAGGATCTGCTTAGAGATTATTTAAGAGAACCTGATTCCCATAAATCCATTTGCCAGACAATTTCCGAAGGTCCCTTCCACCCCCTACAGTTTCGTGGTTCTGTGTGCACAGTAAATGCAACACAGAGTAAGACTCACTACGTGCTTCTACTGTTGACACTTTGTTAAATAGTGTCCCATGCATCCAGGTAGAAAAACTAACTAAGGAAAAATTGCTGAGATTTCTCTATATTCAGCAGAGTACAGAAAAGGTGCTTACAATTTGGTATCCTCTCTTTTTTTCCCTTTAAGAATTCTCTATTCTTTACACTAGAAATAAATTAGGTGCCCTTCTGGATTTTATGAAGAATATTTAAAAGAGAAAAACAAAAAAAATACAGTGTGTAAACAGTTAATAAACTTAGCATGAACAACCTGGATATCTTTAGATTGTACCAAAAGTGACAGCTATCACTTCATCCTCACAGGTTTACATGTATATTACCAAATATACCTCCACTGTGTTCCCATTTTATTCCAGCAAAAGGAGATAGCCTTTGCTTCAGCCACCAAGTCCTTTACTTCTCCTATGCTAGAGTAATTAAAAGAAAAGCTGTAAAACTTCTAATTCCTCTAAGGATTTATTTAAATCCCACGATTTTTTTACTATCTTTCTCCAACGTACTATTTATAAATCCTGCCTTGGAGACCTTTTATGCAAGCTATTTGCAAAGCACATTCAATTTGCAGAGTAATCTGGCTCCACCAAGTGATGATTGCTGTGATTGCTAGTCAACACCTGGACCTAAGATAACACAAGTGGGTACTAAACATTAAACTAATTTGGTAACATTGGGATTTTGTTGGAGAGCTTCAAACTTCAGTACTTCATACATTTTAAAAAGATTAATTTTTTGTAGTGTAGAGAGTAAGTGAAAACACTGAAGCAATGTAAATAATTTATTTGCCCTGCTTCTCCTGTACGATGATGAAGTTATGTCTTACAAAAGTACTCACACAATTAGTAACTCCAACAATAATACCTGTGAGATAAATTGCAGTAGGATAGAAGGGAGACAGGAGAATAAATTTTTCCCCTCAAATTCATTCCACAGCTTCCAGATGCTGAGCAGGTACATAACTAGAGAAAGTCTGCTGGAATATGAGGAATGTGTGTAAATCAAGTTACTATGCAGTCTTCATATAAGGTCTGAAAGAACATGCTTCAGACCAAAGTGGAGAAGCTTGCTGAAAATCACAGGCATAAGGAAGGCTATTCTAATATGTTTCTGCATAATCTTTGTGAATGACAGGATATTCTGAACATTTTTTAAATCCTCCAGAGTGATGGGGCTGAAGGCCAGGGATAAACCATACACAACCTCAGTGAACCTGAGAGTGTTTTGGATGCTGCCTGCGTCAGCTTTGCAAACCCACTCAAAGATCCCAGGCTTAGCTTTTGCAAGTTCACAGGGGCATGAAGAATTAGATCTGCTGAAAGTTGAAACTACCATGAAGCAGTTTATACATTTTAAATATCATCATTAGAAAGTAATTTTACCATAAACAGTAGGATTCCTATATCATCATTATTACTTGCAGTTTTATTATTTTTGGGGGAGGGAGTGAGACCATGGAAAAGCTGAGCAAGCTGTCTTTTGTTAGCTCAGAGTTCTGCTTCAATTAATTACTAGCAGAGACACCAGTAAAATGGGTCAGCAGCTTTTGAAACTATCATAAACTCATGAACACAGATATGCATGTGTGTGCACACACACAGGGCACACAGAAATGAAGTTAATTGGCACCCTAGTTCTTTCTGCCATTGTCCCTAGCTATAGAGCACTACAGGGGCTATAGAATAACACAGACAATATTTGTTCTACTTGTGTCTTCCCAGTTACATGTTCTGTTCCTTTGCAAAGACTGGATGAGGATGAAGCCACCCCAAGATAATGGGAGATAACTCAGTGTGCTCAAAGGAGAAAAAGTCAGAGGGACTAAAAGAAGGCATAGGCAGAAGATGCTCAAAAAAAGAACAGCTTGGCTCCACGTAGACTGGAAAGAACTTCCTGAACAGGACTATAGAGAAA